>CM053587.1:207918660-207946297 GCA_028646515.1 Pseudochirops corinnae
ATGACATAGGTCCAATATGGCGGTTGGGAGCATAGGCTTGATTGTTTCAGGAGGTGCCAAGTTTGGAAGCTAGACCGATTAGAGACCATCTCAGGAGGGAGTTATCTCCCTGATAAAGTTGCTCAAGGTTTCTAAAGTGCAGCTGGCCTAAGAACAAAGGCATTATGTATTTCTCTAAGAATACTGCAGTGATTGATTCATGGGAAATTATCTAGCAGACTTTGGGAAAAGACTTTGAGGCTGGGGACAGGGGGAGAAGCGGAGTGAATGCCTTTATGGCTGAAGGAAAGTGTGACTTTTACAGCTTAATGGCACAGGCTTGTTACAAACTGATGTGAATACATAGTTACCCAACCACAAGTGAGATTTTTACAAACTGGACTACAAAAGCCCCACCAAAATGATACAGAAGCACCTCATCACTGGAACAAGTAATATGTCCGTTTAGCTGGGTATAAAGAGGATCTCTGGGTGGGTAGACTGTGCCAGTCTGAGAATTTTTCTTTTATTATAGAAGTAATAACCCCTGACCAACTTTGGCACTCAGAAAGTTTTCCCTACATTTTCTGTTATTTTTGAGCTTTGAGGATTTTCTCTACAGAGTTTTCTAGCAGAAATTTGGCCTTTGAATAAGTGGGTTGCCAGTCTACTAAGTAGTTAATATTACATGGAATTAAGGTATGCTCTTTTAAGAACATTATTCTCCCAGTTATGTACCTGATTTCTTTCAGGACTTGAAAAATTATGTCTCAGTTGCTGTCTCATCCTAGAATCTTGCCTCAGCACCTCGCACCTAGTACCTCCCCTACCTGGAACATCCAACCACCCCAGTGGCCTTCTCACCCTGGAATATCCTTATACCACGCTGGCCCTTTTCTTCTATTGGTGAGTTCCTTCTGAGGCTTCTATTCTGACTTGTTCCAGTCTCTGCTCCTGACTTTCCAGATTTCAAAACCATGCCCTAAGGCAGGGACACCGCTGCCTTTTCATCTCCTTTTGACGTGTTGTCCTCCTCTACTAGAATGAAAGCTGTTTGCAAACAGACAGGGACTATCTTCCTTTTAGCTTGTATTTATATCCCCAGCACTTACCACAGTGACTAGCACATAGTCAATAAATGCTTGTTTCCTTCCTTTTTTTTAATCCTTCTTTCCTTTAAGACCCGGTCCCATAGAAGAGAAAGACTTTACTGGAAAAAAAAAATCTTTGCTGCAAGTTTCTCTGGCAAAAGTCTCATTCCAAGATATTTAAGGAACTGATATAAATTTATATGACTGAGATTGAGAGAAATAACTATTTGTCTTATATTAATAACCCATTATTGAATTAGGACTGAGGTTCTTCCCCTTTTCTACTTCCTCATTCAGAAATCAGCCCCTGTAGATTATTCAGGTAGCCTTTGAAATATAGAGCTGATAATGAGACAGAAAACTCAGATCTGTTCAAATGGTTAAGAAACTTTAGTTTAGGTGAATTAATAGATTCTGGCCCATTGTGTTTTACTCACACAAGTCTGGGAAAAAGTGGATTCTCCATTTTGTTTAGATTATCCTAGACAGGGTAATGTGAGTATAAATAAATGTCTTTGACCAAGACTGAGCAACCCTCATTAGAATAAGTCAACCTCTCATTATAACACTCATTCCCTCATTACTTGTTAACCAGAGTTGATTGCCAACCTCAGGAAGACTGATTCTTCCAAGGGCATACATATAAGCATTCAGTCAATTCTATGAGGGGTCTTCAAGGGGCATTCAAGATCGCTACTGATGCTTTTATTAATTATTGTTAGCACAACTAGTAAAATGATTAATTACCCCAAAATGATGTGTCTTGCATTTTTTATATGTCACAAGATAGAGATACGGTGAAAGGATACAAACAGGCAGTTTTCTTTTTTTTTTGCACTTAATAGTATTTTATTTTTTTTCCAATTACAAGTAAAGATAGCTTTCAATATTCATTTTTGTAAGTTTCTGAGTTCTACTTTTTCTCCCTTCCTCCCTTCCCTCCCCAAGACAGGAAGCAATCTTATATAGGTTATACATGTATAACCATGTTAAATATATTTCCACATTAGTCATGTTGTGAAAGAAGAATCAGAACAAAAGGGAAAAACCACAAGAGAAAAAAAAGTGACAATAGTATGCTTCAATCTGCATTCAGACTTCATAGTTCTTCCTCTGGATGTGGACAGCATTTTCCATCATTAGTCTTTTGGATTTGTCTTGGATCACTGTACTGCTGAGAAGAGTTAAGTCTATCAAAGTTGATCATTGCACAAGTTGCTCTTACTGTGCACAATGTTCTTATATGGCTCTGCTCACTTCACTCAGCATCAGTTCATCTAAGTCTTTCCAGGTTTTTCTGAAATCTGTTTGTCATATCTTACAGAACAACAGTATTCCATTACATTCGTATACCATAACTTATTCAGTCATTCCCCAGCTGATGGATATCAATTTCCAATTCTTTGCCACCACAAAAAGAGCTACTACAACCTTTTTTGTACATTTTACCATTTTTATGATCTCTTTTGGGATACAGACCTAGTAGCAATATTGCTGGATCAAAGGGTATGCAGTTTTATAGCACTTTGCGCACAGATATAAATTGCTCTCCAGAATAGTTGGACCAGTTCACAACTCCAAACAATGCATTATTTTTCCAATTTTCCCACATTTTATCCAACATTTATCATTTTCCTTTTCTGTCATATTAACCAATCTGATAGGTGTGAGGTAGTACCTCAGAGTTATTGTAATTTGTATTTCTTTAATCAATAGTGATTGAGAGCATTTTTTCATATGACTATAGATAGCTTTAATTTCTTCATCTGAAAAATGCTGAAAAGGCAGTTTTCAAAGGAAGAAATCCAAGCTATCAACAACCATATTTTTCAAAATGCTTTCAATCATTAATAATCAGATAAATGCAAATTAAAACATATTTTAGGTTCTACCTTAAACCCATCAGTTTGGCAAAGATGACAAAGGAAAATGAAAAATACTGGGGGTGGGGGTAGAGGGAAAGAGCCATACTGATGTACTGTTGGTGGAACTGTGATTTGGTACATTCTGAAAAGTAGTTTGGAATTGTGACCAAAAGGTCACTAAACTATACATACACTCGAACCTAGTAATACTACTTTAAGGCATAGAGCCCAAAGGGATCAAAGAGAAAAAGGAAAAGGAGCCATATGTACAAAAATATTTATTACATTTTTTTTCATAGTAGCAAAAAAACTGGAAATGACTGGTTTATGAATGTAATTTAATATTATTGGCATTACAAGAAATGGACAGTTTTGGGGCGGCTAGGTGGTGCAGTAAATAGAGCACTGGCCGTGGAATCAGGAGTACCTGAGTTCAAATCTGGCCTCAGACACAACACAAAACTAGCCATGTGATCTTGGGTAAGTCACTTAACCCCAATTGCCCTACCTTCCCCCACTCTGAAAAGCAAAAAAAAAAAAAAGAAATGGACAGATTCATAGGAAACTGGGAATCTGTGAACTGATACACTGAAGAGAGAATTATAAAAAGAACTTCTAGAATGACAACACTATAAAGAACAACCATGTCAGAAGACTTGAGAACTTGAGCAATGCCATGACCAACCACAATGCCAGAAGGAAGATGAAGCATGTTACTACCCACTTCTTGTGAGAGGTTACCGACTTAAAATGTAGAATGAGACAGTTTTGTACACGACCAACATGAGAATGTTTTATTTGACAATGCGTATTTGTTATGAGGGTTTTTCTTTTAATTGTTCAATTTGGGAGGGTGGGGATGAGGGAGAAAAATGCTTGTTAATTGGGGGTTGCGGAGAATAAAAACTGGAGGGAATTTTTAAAAATATTGACCCCAAACTAGAGGACCTCCCAAGTTCTTTCCAACTATGTGATTCCATGACATTGACTTACTTTGTTGGGAACCCATGATCTAGATACAGAACAAAATAAGAATCAAGATCTCATCCACCTCACAGGGTTGTTATGAGGATCAAATAAAATACGTAAAATGCTGTGCAACCCTTAAAAGCACTTTAAATTCATTATAATGAGTAATAATTCTTAAAAGAACTGGTCCAGGGGCAGATAGGTGGCACAGTGGACAAAGCCCTGAAATCAGGAGGACTTGACTTCAAATTTGGCCTCAAACACTTAATAGCCATGTGACCTGGACAAGTCACTTAATCCCAATTGCCTCTTCCAACCCGCAAAACAAAAAATCCAAAAACACAACTGGTCCTTAGATTGGTGGCCTCAAAGTGTAATGACCTTGAAATTAATTGCCTACAGAGTTTTAACAAAGTAAACCTTAATAGAGCAGCACTCCCTAATTAGCAACACTTAGATGAGAGTGTTGATCTTTTGGCTGCCAAAGACTTCTTCAGTTCTTTACCCAGATGGTTTTACAAATCCCTTACATATGGTTTAATTCAGAGAGCCATGATTTCTAAGGCCTCACCTAAAAGACACTGTGAAATTAATGTAATCTTCACTGGTTTAAAAAAAATTTTTTTTTATCAATTTGTTTGTTTACTTTTAGTTTATAAGATTCAGTCCCACAATCCCTGGAGTTTCAAATTTTCTCCCCTTCCTCTCCTTTCTCCGACATGGCAGCATGTAATCAAGTATAGGATCTGCAAATACTTTCACCTTGGACATTAGTCTGGTCGTATAGAAGGGTTGTAACTGATGGAATGAATGGGAAAGAGGAAACAAAACCAAACATGGAAGAGAAAGAGAGCATGTAGTTTGCTTCAGTCTGCATTTAAACTCTGTTCTTTCTAGATCTTTCTCTGAACGTAGACATCTCTTTCCATCCTGAGACTTGTAGAGTTGTCTTATAACCTTGCATTGCTGAGAAGAGTCCAGTTTATCAGAGTTGGTTGTCACATATACGTTGTGTCTGTCATTGTGTACAAATTTCTCCTGGTTCTGCTGTTCTCAACTCAGCATCAGTTTGTATAAGCCTCTCCAGGTAAATATGAAGTCTATCTGCTCCTCATTTCTTATAGCACAATAGTATTCCATTACATTCATATACCACAACTTGTTTAGTCATTCCCCAATTGATGGGCTTTCCCTTAATTTCCAGTTTTTTGCCACCACAAAGAGAGCTGCAATAAATATTTTTGTACATATGGGTCTTCCTCCTACTTCTATGATCTCTTTGGGATATAGCCCTAGAAGTGGTATTATTGGGTCAAAGGGTATGCAATTATTTACAGCCTTTTGGGTATAGTTCCAGATTACTCTCCAGAATGGCTGAATCAGTTCACAACTCCACCAACAATGCATTAGTGTTCCAATTTTTCCGCATGCTCTCCAGCATTTGTAATTTTCCTGTTTTGTCATCTTAGCCAATCTGACTGGTGAGATGTGATACCTCAATCTTCACTATGTTTCATAATAAAAACCCAATTCAGTTACCCAACTAACCACTTAGAGCTAACACCAATAAAAGCATCTGACCATAATAAAAATAGTCATGGTAGGAATAGGGTAGAGTGTTGACATGTATTTTGTTTGTTACTGAAGAATATCAGACCAAATGAAAAGACAATATGAAATCTATTTATTAAATGCACATTTATTAAGAATTTACTATATGGGGGGTGGCTAGGTGGAGCAGTGAATAGAGCACCAGCCCTGGAGTCAGGAGGACCCAAGTTCAAATCCAGCCTCAGAAACTTAACACAAAAACTAGCCATTTGACCTTGGGCAAGTAGTCACTTAACCTCAACTGCCCTACCTCCTCCCCACCTCAAAAAAGAATTTACCATATAAAATATTTTATGTAACTGCACATGTATAACCTATAACTGATTGCTTAGGGAGGGAAGGGTGGGTAAGGGAGAGAATTTGGAACTCAAAACTTTTCATCGTTTTTACATATAATTGGGGACAAAAAAATATTAAAGCGTTAAAACAGAAAAAGAACTTACCCTATGTAGAGCACTATGGCAGTAGGAAGCATAAAATTTATATAAAACATAATCTCTGACCTCATGGAGTTTACTGGGAGAAGAGAAAAAAATCTGACTTCTTGATAGCAATAGATAGAGCACTAACCTGTAAAAAGAAGTTCGACTAGATAGTCTCTAAAGTCCTTCCCAGCTCACTATGACTCAAACACAATGACTATAATACCTAATGATAAGTACCCAAGTACAGATTGCCATGTGAGATGCCAGAGATAAGATTGTTACAGACAACAGACCTGGGAAAGTTTCATAGAGAAGCACAGCTGCCTCTACTGAGTTTAAACCGGTCGAAATCAAGACTGTGGAGAGCAGTCATCTGCTTATTAATGACAAATATCACTTTTCAACCACTGAAGAGACCAGATTCTAGACACCAGTAAAGGCCTACTGCAAACAAAATTAGATTCCTGAACACCCTATCTGAAGCCATTTACCTTTCCTCTATTTTCACTAATTAGCTTTCCTCCCAGCAAATGCAGATATTTCAAAAAAATGCTTTCAATTGAACAATCAGGGACCTGAAAATCAATGAAAGATTGTGGCTGAAGTCCAAATTGTAAAAGTCAAAAGTGCAGCCTTCAGTCTTCCTCCTCCTCTCCCTGTTCCAAGAAGCTCTTCTGAATTCCCTTTCCACAAGCTATGTTCTCAGCTTGATGCCCACTAACACCCAGGAAGGCATTAGCTAACCTTCCCACTGTAGTGGTGAGAGGGCTCCCCAGCTCTGTAGCTTCTGAGTCTCAGTTTCCTCTGCTGTAAAAAATAAGGATGAGAGGAATATTGTACTGGTCAGGAGTTGTTGTATAGGAAAGTAAATGTAATGCTCATAGAGCTACACAGATGATTGTTACTATTTTGGTATGATTTCTTTTTTATTATTATTTTGTCTAGATTGTTACTTTATCTAGACCTGGGATTTCGCCAGGGAGTTCCTAGTGAGCAAAATCTCCTCAGATGCAGATACGCAACTGTGCTGTAACTTAGTCTTAAGAGTCACCAGGGCAATGAAAGGGTGACTTGTCCCATTTCACAAGGCTAGTACATATCAGAAACTAGATGTGAATCTAGGTTGTCCTGACTGGGGGGTAGTCTTCTATCCACCACACTATGCTCTTATTATTATTGTTTCCATTTTAATAAAGTCTACAGAAGGTCAGAAGCTATCAAGTTCCTTCAGGTATTTAATTTCTAATGGTAGAAGGTCAAACAGGTGGTAGAGACAGTCAACATCTATCAACCAATCAATAAAGACCTACTCCCAAACTAGCACTATTTCAAAACAGTTTAAGATTCTACTGCATCGAGGCCAGTCTTGTCTTTCACCTTTTCTGCTCTGCTCTCTGTCCCCTTCCTCCCACATTCAAACAACTATTATAACACTGAGCACAATGACTACACACTTAGTGTGACTTCTGGCTCTTTTTCGTATTTTCTTCTCCTCTGGGCCATATCCTGGCCCTGGCCTTCAGACCCAGACAACACTGATATGTTATGAGGAAACAATCAAAAAAATGACATGGGGTGTTTAAATGACTTACTTGAAGTCACTCAGTAAGTCAGTTTTAGAGTCAAAATAAAATTATTTTATCCTCAAAGTCTAAGTTGAGAAGGAACAAAAACAATTAAAATAACAGTAGAGAAATGCAGTTATTAAAATCGGTATCTCTTGCACATCTGAACTTCCTCTCAAATAGCTTAAAGCATGTAAAAGTTGACTCATCCTCATGATACTCGGTAAGATGTTATTCTGGTTTAGAAGAGGGGAAACACAGTAAAATCAGATGATTTGCTTATTAATATATTCCCCACTTGAGTCAGAGAAGATGAGAAGATCTAACATATCTAGTGCTGTGCTATATAGTCAACTTAATCTCTGCAAACTGTTGAACAAGAAAAAAGCAGTCACATTTAGGCAGAGCAGTTGGGCAAAAATGACAATCTAGCAGAACTTCAACAGATTCAAGTCAAAGAAGTTAAAGCAGAAACCTCTATGCATACTAAAGGTTGAGTTCTACTTCTTTTAACTAATTAAAGGGCAAGGAGTGTGAAGGGTAAGGTCACTGAAAAGCAGATTATCCAAAACATGTTGTTCAGAAATGGTTTCATTTTTAACATCTATCTGAATTCAATCTTTTTTTTCAAGTTTGTTCTAGGGTTAAATAATGGGAGAGATAATCAGCTTAGATCTATGTGACTCAAAAGTAGACAGTAATAGTGGTTCTTTTATACTCTTTAATTCAAAATACAAGGTAATTTTTTCACAGACCTAACTAGATATATTCTTACATGTTTCATAGCTTATTAAATGACTGAATTAATCACGTTATCCAGTTTTCCAATAAGATTATTGATGTTAAACTATTATTATTATTATTATTATTATTATTATTATTAACACATTTACATTTTCCTCCTGCACTGTCACTACAGAGGAAATAGTGATGGGTAAATTCCATTTGCCTTTTACCATTACACATTATTTCCTTTGTTAATTTAGGGAGACAGAATGAAAACAAATGTATACCATTTCTCATTGTAATTTACTCAAGCTATCCTTTCCATAGGCTGTTAAGGAAATGACCAAGATGAAGACAAAGAAAGCCAGAGTCCCATCACCAAGAAAGTTCACAGCAATGGTAGCAGTAGTACCAGAGCTAGGGACTAAGCAACCCATGTCTTCATTTCATCCAGACCAGTCACAAGGTCTAAAGGAAAAATAAAAAGGCCAAAAAGCTCTTTTATTTAAAAGGTATAGTTCTTAGAGGGGAGAAAAAAAGTAGACTTTTGAAAAACATGTGGGATGAATCTACAAAGAGAAACAATAATAGAGCAGCAAAGATCCAGCCTTTTAGGTGATATTCAACACATTTTTCCAAAGAATTCAAAACACCATCAAATATTTGCAAGGAATCTGATAGAAAACTGTACAATAGACTTAAAAAATATACACATCTGAAAAATACTCACAGTATTACATCAAACCCACACAGAAGACCCCAATGATCACTAGGAAATCTACCACAGTCCAGTTTTTCTAACCCTATTAAGTCCAAATTGCGTGGAACAATGTGACAACCATCTGCTGCAGGTCTAAAAAATATTCTATCAAACCGTAGCTTACAGGTGGCCTCTATTGCCAAATTAGAGTTGGCTTGTGTATCCCAAGTATAACGGCAGTGCTCAGGTTTGCCCAAAAACTCCCAAACATCCAAAATTTTTTCTGGCAAGCCACCTGATTTAGAAACCTAAAAAAGAAGGGGAAACCTTTCATCAATTTTTTTTTGCAGTCTAAAAAAAATCTGTTTACTTTGCTTAGATGCAACATTTAATATTAAAACAGTTAAACCATTTGTTTACAAAATATTTAGATAACTCAATATAAAATAACTGATACACAGTTACAGGAAAAAGCACAAGTATTTACTTGTGAGTTAGGCTGAAAAAAGGGTAAATAACTTGCTGTTTTGTGAAACTTTCCTCCATTTCCCTCATTATAGGGATTCTTTGTTGTTTTTATTTTTCAAGTTTTATTTTTAGAGACTAGGTCTCCCTAACTCAGGCTAAAAATCCAGTAGTCACATATGGGCCTGACCCCGAATTCTGATCAGCATGAAAGCCTTGACCTACTCCACTTCTGACCTGGGGCTCATCACATCGGTGCTGCCTTAGTGCAGACACCCAATCAACTTAACAGACTTCAGCTCAGAACTCCCAAACTCAAGCGATCCACCAGCCACAGCTTGCCCCAACAGCAAGGATTATAGGAGCGTTATCACCAAGGACTCTTGACCTGAAGTCCATGAACATGCTTTTAAAAAAAAAAACCTGATAACTGTATTTCAAAATAATAGGTTTTCTTTGCAATCCAAATTATTTTGTTTTATGGTCTGAAATGAAAAAGGCAAATCTTTAACCCTGACTTAAAAAAAGTTCAACAAGTGATACTCCATATATGTTCCAAGCATGCTCCATTTACATTTGAACCTCAAGATTCCTGCAGTTTTTCTAAGACTCACTGTATTTTATTCTTGAGGCATGTATTACACGCTTATTATATGCCAAATGTTATGCTAGACACTGGGGATACCAAGATAAGAGACAAACAATCTTTGCCTTCCATTCTACCAGAGAAGACAACACATATACTTCTAACAAAGTTCAAAATAAATCCAAGATCAATGATCTGAGAAGTCAAATATTAGGAGCTGAGAGTATCAGGAAGAACTTCACATAATATGTAGCACCTGAGTTGACCTTTGTAGGAAAGTAGGAAGAGCACCACAATTCATCTGAGTATTAATAAAGAGAACTGCTCTAATGAAAACCTACATTTAGACAGAAATCCAGCACTTTGTTTACAATGTGCTTCCCTCAGGACTATCCTGATTAATTTTCCCATATTACAGATAAGGAAACAAGTTTAAAGAGGTCAGGTGACCTGTGAAAGGTCACACCTAGTCTAGCTGGGGTCTTGGACTCTAGTCAGACCACTAGTCTAGCTGGGACTCTAAGTTAAGCACACATGCCACCACACTATACCATGATATATTACATCCAAAGACTGCCAGGAGTCTCAGAAAAAGTCTGGTCTTAAATAGTCTTAGATATGTGAGCTAAGGTATAAGGTCACTGGATCTGGAGAAGAAAATTATCTGTTTTAATTGGAGAGGCAGTTGAGCACAGAATGGGAGATTTAATTTACCTAGAATGCCCTACTTTGCTGAAGCAGAAGTGAATAAATACCTACATTTCAGTTCAATTTCCCTGTGACATAAACTACAAAGCAAAGCCAAGACTACCCTATAAAATTTATGTGGGGTCTCCATCCTATGCCGAGCATGACACAGAATATACAAAAGACACACAAAAAAAGGAAACAAAAGTAACAGTCCTATTCTCTAGGGAGTTTATATTTTTAGAACAGGCCTTTCTTCCTGTTACAGATATTTCTCACTTATACAGGACCCACTTGGATGCTTCTCAGGCAACTGTTAATTGATTAGCCATAATATGGGAAAGTCTGAGAGAAAGAGCAGCAGTTTCAGTTTTAAGCCTTATTAGCTAGAATCCCTGATATATTTCAATGGAACATAAACCTTCACTGCACACAGTAAACTCAAGGGTCTGAGTCCTCAGACTAGCTTTGAGGCTATGACCAGTTTAACTGAACCTATCCCAACTTTCTCTCACTCCCATCACAGCAATTTGGCTTCAATCAGGCCAAGTTTTTCATTCTTTCCCAGATATACCCTGGCGGGCACTACCTACAGTTCTTGGCTTACGCAGCTCCCTGGAAGCTAAGGTAGCACAGTGGATAGAACACTGGGCCTGGAGATAAGAAATGAGCTCGAATCCAGCCTCAGGCACTTACTGAGTGAGCCTGGAGCAAGTAAGTCACAAGAACCTGCCTCGGTTTCCTCAACTATAAAGAGGGCTTGATAATAATAGCATTTACCTCCCAAGGTGTGAGGATCAAATGAGGATCAAATGAGGTTTATATTTATCCCCAGTGTTTAGTACAATTCCTGGCCCACAGGAGAAGCTTAATAAATACTCGCTGATTGAATCACATGAGAAAAGTTTCCTAACAACTGGAGCTACTTCAAAGTAGGATGTGCTTTCTTGAGAAGAAGCCCTTCACTGGAGCTCTTCAGGTCATCTAGATGACTACTGGCTGCAGAGGTGATGATTTTTAGTTATAAGTTCAACTAGAAAACCACCAAGGTTCCTTACAACTCTGGAATTCTATGGTCACATAGGAGAGAAAAGAAAAACAAATTAACTAGTTTACCATATGAAACAATGAAATGATACATTATAACTCACTTCATGGTCCCTTAAATTTGTATCTCCTCCAAATATAACTGTAACTGACTCTGGGACTTCTTGCATTTTCTTTAACACCATTTTTAGCTGATTCATCCGTTCCCGGACATGGTTTTTGGTGCTCTCGAAGTGTGAGTTCAAAAGGCAAAGCTCATTACCACATATAGTCACCTGCAACAGAATAGCACCCTGGAGGTAAGTTGCAGTCTGCCTATTTTAATATCTAATGCTAAACTTTAATCAGAGAAGGTCTGAGGGTTACTCAAAAGTTCACTAAATCCTCAAAACAAATTATCCTTACAGATAAGGAACAGCATCAGCACAGGTAAGGAGACATGAAAACATAGGGTATAAAAAAAAGGACAGTGATTATAATAGAATGGACGGGCAGGGTTAGAAGTCATCATAAGGGGGAAGAGAGAGAGTAGCAACAAAGTGAACAGCTTTCTCAAGAAGACTATGAATAGGAGAAGAGAGATAAGAAATGGAATGGTAAATAGCTAGATGAATTCTACTCTTTTATCTTTTAAAGCCAAACTTGAAAAAAATACAAAGAACTGGCTATCTATTAACCCCCTTAACAAGAAGTCAGCTAGCCTCCAACTGGAGAAATCCATTGAGGAACAACCCACACTCTCCCAAGACAATTCATTCCACTTTTAGACAGAGCTGTTAGTTCTATTCTCTGGGGCCAAGAAGAGAGCTCTCGTATCCCCAGCTCATCTTCTCTATGACATACTCAACAATATGCGCTCCTTTTCATGTGGCATTACCTCCAAGTCTTTCACCTTGTTCTGTCCATGCCTCTAAGTATACTGGTATCCTTCCTAAAATGTGGCAGCCAGATCTAAACTTCAGGTATGATCTGACCAGGATAGAGTACAGAAGAACTATTACCTCTCTTATTCTGGCATGATGGTTCTTTTAATGTAGCTCAAGGTAATGCTGATATTTTGGGTTACCATGTCATCCTCATGATAAGAGAAGACACCACTAAAACCATTAGATCTTTTCTCACATTTCAGATCTTTTCCCATGAAAAATGGACTCTTACACTGCCCCTGTAAAACCCCCTCCCCAAAAAATCCTACATTTGGTACTCATACAATCAAGTCAATAAGCATCTATATAATGGTCATGGGAATTTGAAGATCTTTCCTGCCCCCCTAATATGTAATGACACAGAGTCTGTGGCAGGAGAAGTTTGCTTAAGGGTAGAGCAGAGTCCACAGGAAGCTGGGAGTCAGAGCAGTCAGAGCTAGAGGGAAGAGAGGATGCACCTAGGCAGACAGCTAGGCTTATGAGTGTTGATTTGTGGGAAGGCTAAAGGATGGTGTGACTCTCTTCTCTGTTATGGTGTATTAACTTCTACACTGCCATGATGGATTTGTTTTCCTGGTGTTGGGATTTGGTTTTCTGGTCTGAATAAATGTTTTGCTTCTGTCTTCTATATGGAGGGTCTATTATATTTTGTGATTGAGAGCTATGCCAGCATATTTACAATCGCCGTCAGCGCTGTGAGTATTGCATTGGTGCTACAATCTATTAATGGCTTACTATTTGTGTTGTGTTAAACAATGGAGATACTAAGAAAAGCAGGATGGCAGAGGGGAAGAGAATGACAATGTGAAACAGTAAAAGTCACAGAAGATGGGATTTGATCTAAGTCTTGGAGGAAAGCAGAGAAGCTAGGAATATGAGGTATCAAAGAAAAGTATTCAAGGCATGAGGGATAACAGGTGTAAATGCATGCACAACATCATGTCCAAGGATCAGCCAATAAGCCAAAGTAGCAGGAACAGAGAGTATGTAGATGGAGAAAAACTATCACGACTGGAAAAGGAGGAAGAACCAAGATTTTGAAGGGCTTTAAAATGTCAGAGTATTTTACATTGATCCTGGAGTGGTAAGAGGGAGTCACTGAAGTTTATTGGGTAAAAGGGATGACATGGTCAGATGTTCACTGGAAAATCATTTTGGTAGCTGAGTAGAAGATGGACTGGATGGGAAGAGACTTGAGACAGGGAGACCAATTAGAAGACTACTGCAATAGTACATGTGGTGACGAGGGCCCATATAAGGGTGGTATCTGTATGAGTAGAAAGGGACATATGACCGAGATGTTGTGAAGGTAGAAAAGACAAGATCTGACAAGATGGGATACATGGGATGAGTATAAGAGTCAAGAGTGACAGCAAAATTGTGTGCCAGGGTGACTGGGAGAATAGTGGTATCCTCAGCAACAGAATATCTGGGAAGGGCTTAGGTTAAAGGTTGATAATATAACAAGATGTGAAATGTGTTTTGCCTGATTATTTATTTATACAAGGTTTTTTTTTTTAATCTTTTTCTTCCCTCAGTGGAAGGAGTACAAGAGAGAAAAAGCCAATTTTTAATAACTGAAAGAATTTTTTTTTAAAGAAAGATGGTACATTCTGTTTTTGACATGCTAGGTTTGAGACGCCTAAAGGTTTTCCAATCTGAGATGTCCAAAAGGTAGCTGATAATGCAGTACTGTGGCTCAGGACTGATATTACCACTGGATATACAGATATGAGAATCACGTATATAGAAATGAAATTACCAAGTGAGCTAGTATAGAATGAAAAGAGAAAGAGGTTTAGGACAGAGCCATTGGAGATACCCACAGTTAGTGGCCATATCACAGATGGAGAACCAGCAAAAAAGAGATTAACAAGGAGAACCAGAAAGAGCAATATCATGAAAACTTAAAAGAGAGGACAGCAAGGTGGCACAGAAGACAGAGTACCGGGCCCGGAGTTTGGATGACCTGAGTTCAAATCTGATCTCAGATACTGACTAGTGACCCCGTACAAGTCACTTAACCCTGTTTGCCTCCGTTTCCTCATCTGTAAAATGAGCTAGAGAAAGAAATGGCAAAACAACCCAGTGTCCATGCCAAGAAAACTCCAAATGGGGTCACAAAGAGTCAGATGAGACTGAACAACATCATCCAGGAGAAAAGGATGACTGACAGTATCAAAGTCAGTAAATAGGTCAAGAAGGATAATTGTTAAGCAGTTCTTCAGGGGGGTTTTATACTGAAGCAGTTTGCCATTTTCTTCTCCAGCTTATTTTACAGATGAGGAACTGAGGCATACAGGTTAAGTGACCTGCTCACAGGGTCACACAGCTAGTGTCTGAAGTACAGATTTGAATATAGGTCTTCCAGACTCCAGACCCAGTACTCTATCCACTGAACCGTCTATATGCCCCCTCAAGAAGGATAAAGAATGACTAAAAAGATTGAGAAAAGTCATTAGATTTGGCAACTAAGATCACTAACTTTAGAAAGAGCAGTTTCAGTTGAATGATGAGGTCAGAGGTTGTAATATAAACTGTTTAGAAGAGTGAGTGGAAATAACAACAGACAGATTTCTCAGTTTAGCTTAGAAGAGGAGGAAAGATATAGGACAATAGCTAAGAGGGACCGTTAGACCAAGTGAAGGTACTTTAAGGAATGGGGAAACATGGGCGCATTGTAGGCAGCAGCGATAGAGCCAGTAGATGGGGAGAGAGAAAACAGGGATGAAAGTGGAGACAATATGCTAAAGAAAATGGGAAGCGATGGGATTAAGAGTGCATATAGAAGGATTTGCATGGACAAGAAGGGTCAATACTTGGAGAAGGAAAGACTTGGGGTAGGGAGTCAGTAGCTGGAGCCAACTCAAAAGGCACTTCCAGAAAGTCTTCCCTAATGCTCCTATTAATGGCCTTTCCCTCTTGGAACTCACACAATACATCTTTCTTATATATTTGCATGTACTGCTATATATTATAGTCATTTACATTTGGTCACACGCCCCTGAAAGACTGTAAGCTCTACGAAGACAGGATCCAAGGTTTTTCTAAATTTTGTGTATATCCCTCAGTACTTACTGGTAAGTACTTATAAGCGATGAATATATTTTACATTGATTAGATTTAACAAGCATTGATCCTACTATATTTAAGAGATGCAGGACACTGTGCAGTCAGAGGGGTGCTATGTGAGGTCCAAGTGGGAAAGGTCTTTACTCCCTAAACAAAGTGCCATTTGAATTAACTTCATCTAATGCCTTCAGTAAAGCCATAAAAGCTAAGCTAGCCAATAACTATCCCCCTTCCCTCAGAAATTTTTTTCTCCAATTACTGATTGGTTAATTTACCATTTAATATCAAGATACCAATTACCTACAGAACTAGCAATAATTATTCCGGAAGAAAATATGGATTTAAATTAAATCTATCTATTTCAGGAAGGCTATGCCTTCAAACAAATTTATTTTGACATAGCATTCTTCTAAGTTTATGAACACTGAAAGGAACCTATTTTAAAGAGAAAGGCAAACTTTTATTAAAACATGGTTCTATGAAATTACAAAAATGAGGGTAATTTCTTCACAAGTTCACTTACATGCACACACAAAAGGTTTCTCATCATCTGGGTAGCTGGAAAAGGTGTAATTTCATGGCTTATTAACTTTACTCTTGACTTCTTCAACATTACTACAGTGAAATAGCCATCTTCATTACCTTAAAATGTTTTTTTAAAAAAGATAGTTACATTCCATGAATAGGTCATTTAGAACAGTGTTGTCAAATTCAAATAGAAATGGGAGCCACTAATCCATACTGGGTCACATACTAACTTAGTTTTAAATATAATGTTATGTATAATGGGTATCATATTTCTTGTCTTTTTAATGGTGGGGTGGGTAGAGGAAAGAGAAAAATCTGGATCTGAAAATAAAAATTTTAAATTAAAACGTCATCTATGTTGTACTGTATTTTAATTTATTTTGTTAAATATTTCCCAATTACGTTTTAATCTGGTTCAGCTGCACTTGGGAGTGCTGGTGTTTGAAATCTCTGATCTAAAGGACAGAATTAAGGGCTAGAACAGATTTCAAGAGTATTTTATTAATCCAACCTATCTTCATCTTATGTCCTTTATCACGAATTGTACAAAGAACAGTTATAAATGTTCACATAGATTCTTTCAAGAAAAGCATTGCCTGTTAGTGCAACTACTATTTATTTTCAAAGATAAATTTAATTCAAAGATGAAGCTGTCTCTAAAGTTAGTATTTTAAACCCCAAAAACTAAAGTCATTTACCTAAAAAAGAATTTGCCATTGCTGATCCCATTCTAAGAACCAGATAACATTCACTTTCTTCCCAGTCCTTGCATAGCTAACATCAATGATTAAAATATTTCAACTAAGAAAAGAGATACTTTTCCAAATATGAGGGAGGAAGGAAGGTGTTTTTAAAAAGGTGGATATTTTGAAAATCACTCCCTTAACAGGTAAGCTAAATTATGAGAAAGGTGCTACCTGGAATAATTGTGTAACTGGTTGCTCTTTTCTTTAGGTAGCTGTAGTATGGTGGAATCACTTCTTGGAGAAATACCACATCTGGAGTGTACCTGATTTTTAAAAATGAGTTTGTTGTAAGACTATTAACAAATATAACATTTCACGAGAACAAACTCAAGGAAATGAGGCCAAAACTTATTACTCTATAACTGAGAAAAACATAAGCTGTCACTTTACCAGAATTCCAAAAGTAAAGACAATTTTGTTAACAATTTACTATATTTACTGGCTACTGAAGGGTACTCATGGACAGAAATTACAGCGCAGACTATTCATTTTTCTAATATTGGAAAAATAGTGTTATAGCAACACCACATATGAAAGTTCAAAATCAAAGTTACCTGCAGACAATCAATTCTACCTTTCTTTCCATCTAATTTAAATATTCCAACTTAAATAAAATGCAACTTTAAAATTACAGTTCTCTTCCAAATCTTTCACTTTTTTTACGGTCTAGCCTGTATTCTCAAAAATGACCCTGCAAATACTTTTGCTGAAATTTAGGATTAAAAACTCCCAAATACTACATTCAATAAACAAATAGGCAACATAAGAGGTATTACCATATCGAATCCTGCTAGAGATGTTAACTTCAAAAATATGCTCAAATGTAATCCTCTTTGAATGACTATAGCATTCTTTCCATGGGAAATTCTGTATCTCAAGCTATATTTTGATATTGACTTATGAAAACACTTGACATTTACTCCTCTGCAAAGATGTTCTAATAAGAATTATGTTCTTTCTAGAATTACACTTTGTACTTAAAAACATAGAATTTAATTATTTGAACATGGACTATAAGTACAAAAAGTGAGGTATTTTAGTGGAAAGACTATTCTTCAAGGAATCAGGTTTCAGTTCTGGGTCTTCTAACTTAACTCTGTGACCCCGGACATCGTGTACTTAATCTCTCAAAGAGGTTTCAATTTTTATCTGTAAAATGGGGATAATTTTATATATATATCTATATATACACATACATACATATACACACACATAAAATAATGAGAAAACAGATGTAAAAACACTTTGAAATATTAAGTAGTTAGGTAAATGTATAGGGCTGCTATAATTAGAAGTAAATAATACTTACAAAGCTAAATATTCACACACGCCTTTAGCCCTATCTTGCAAATTGTGTATATCCAATCCATCAATATTCCATGTAATTAAAGAAAATGTACTGTCATCTTCTTTCTGGACACAATTCTCTATACTGACACCAGTATTGGTGACATTAATTGCTGGTTCATTTGTCAGGTCAACACTGGCAAGGATAGAAAGAAAAATAATTTTATAAATGACGTATAATTTAAGAAATTTAAGAATTATTTTAAAAGCTTTTATTGCCTTCATTTTACAGAGAAACACAGCAAAGCACAAAAGACTTAAGACATCTGTCTGAAGACATACAATACACTCAGATGACTGAAGAAAAAGTTAAGTAATTTAAACTATATTCTCTTTATCTGTGGTTCTTGACCTGACAGTCTGGTGAAGCTTATGGACCTTTTCTTAGTCCAAAATTGATAAAATGCTAAATTTCAATTAGAAGAACAAGCAGATTTGATTTTTTTTCCCCCATGTACATAAGACCCCTCAGGGCTCCACACACCACAGGTTAAGAACTCCTTCTCTGTATATTTGACCATTTACGCTAGGCAGACTGTTCTCTGAACATCCTTCAGTGGCATGTTAAAACTCACTGAACTCTGAGATTTTCATTCTAGCCTAAAGTTTCCTTTCTTGTCCAGTGAGGTTATTGGCTGTCTTAATTTTTCGGAATCCAGTCTACTGGAGAAAATGAGATAGGTAACTCAAGATGTATTATGAAAGAAATGTTTGTGTTAGAAAAAGTGGTAAGGAATAACTAACTTGGCCCCACTAGACATTTGTCATTTTCACATATTAACAATTATTGTCATTCATGGCTTTCAAAGATTAACATTAAGAGTGATTCCCTAGCTTTGCTTTTATGTTTGACTTAAAAGGTTAAAGAGCAATGAGCATTCAAGGAACCTGATTAAAAAAGTAATGTAAATAAATACTGAGTAAGTTCCAATCTGAGTAGGTACTCTCCTCAAATCCTTCAAATCACATTTTCCCCAAGAAATGCTTTAATCTCCCCAGGTAGTAAATAATCTTTACTTCCTCAGACTCACATACTACTCTGTACCATTCTTATGTTCTGGTCCTGTTCTATTTTATGCTGCAGCTATGTGTGTACGTATCATATATCTCCTAAATAGACTGAACCCCTTGGATAGATAACTAGGCTTGTTAATCTGTACTTCACACCACTGCTGCTCACAAGGAAGCAGACAATGCCCTAACAGATGCTTAGGAAATGTTTGCATAATTTTTATTCAAAGCTTTATTTTTCCAGTTTCCTATGTGCCCCTGAAGGATTAGTGGTTACCAAGTCAAAGGTTTTTATCTTGGCTATCCCTGGACTTGGCATCAGGAAAACCTCCATTATAATTCAGCCTCAGACGTGTATTAGTTGTGTGTTCAAGAGCAAAGATTAAGGTCCCTGAGTTTCAGTTTTTGAGTTTCATTTCTTCCTCGGTAAAATGGGAGTGATAACAGCACCTACCTCAAAGAATTGTAGTGAGGATCAAATGAGATAGATCACTTATAGAAACCCCTGTGCAAACTTTAAAGCACTATTTAAAGTGTTAATCCTTCTGAAGCTTTAGAACTTTCCATACTTGGCCTCTTATCCTTGAAGAGAATCAATCAATAAGCATTTAGTAAGCTTTTACAGTGTACTAGATAGGGATGCTGAGGGCTGGGAGTAAAAAGAAAGGAAAAAACAAAAACAGGTCCTTGCCCTCAAAGAGCTCACATTCTAAAGAAGGAAACACCATGCAAAAAAAAAATTGTACATACAAGATATACACACATACACACAGAGTAATTAAAAGGATAAGTTCCAGCGGTGGCTGTGTGAGTGAAAAGGAGTCATATACTACAAGAGACTTTGTGAAGGAAGAAATATCAAAATTTGGCAACAGACTGGATATCAAAAGCCAGTTATCAGGCACTGGATCTGGAGTAGACTTGAACACGGGCTCAAATTCCACTTCTTTCACTTACAGATACAACTGTGTGGCCTCAAGTTGGCCAAGTTTTTTTTTTTTAAACTCTCTAGAGTTCAAGCTCCTCATTCATAAAAATGAAGAGAATGGAACAGACCAGGGTTTTTTTAAACCCTTCCTAGATCAGGAACCCCCTTGGAAGTCTAGGTAAACCTATAAATCCCTCCTGACAATGTTTTGTTGCCTACCTCCATAACTGAAGGAAATGCTAAATTTGTTAGTTAAGGAAATAAGAATATAATTTTTCCCCCATTCAAGTTTCCTGGACACCCTGAAACTGATTTGATGTGATCCCTTGGAGTGCCTTACCTTAAAAATTTTTGCATTAGATTTCCAAAGCTCTTTCCACATGGAAATTCAAGATGGATAGACACCTGCAGATGCCCTCCCTCGGAAATTAGTTCCAATTCCTCCTTTATATCTATGTATCTATGCATATACACAATATACACACATATAACCTGTGTACATTCGTATATACATATATATCTGCACTGTTCTTGTCGTTCAGTAGTTTGTGAATCCATATGGTTAACTCTTGGGAAAGATACTAAAGTAACCGGTTAGCTTTATTTCCTTCAGTTAATATTAAGTTAATAAACTTGCCCAGGGTCACACAGCTAATGAGCATCTGAGGTCGAATTTGAACTCAGTTATTCCAGACTCCAGGCACACGCGCTCTATCCACTGTACCACCTAACTGCCTCCATGTGCATATACACTTACGTATATGTATATGTATATGCGTGTGCATACATGCATGCAATATGCACATGTATACATAATCTCGCTTATACATAGTAGCAAGGAGCAGGGGCTGATCTTCCTTTCTTTGCATCTCCAGCCCCTCGCTCGGTGCCAGAACAGGATAAATGCTCGCACCCTCGGTAAGGAGACATCAAATTGGATATTGCCATGACCCTGACCCCCACCCCCACCTTGCTCACTCACCAGGCGGGGGCGGGCTGGGGCTTCCTCGGCCTGGCGTCCAGCGCTCCCTCGTCCACGCCCGACTCGAAGTAGGAGTTGAGCGCCCTCTGAAAAGCAAAGGCACAGTGATGGAGGCGGCTGCGCGCAGCCGCCTACGACCGAGGCCCCTGAGAAGGGAGCGAGGGCTTACTTCCATCTGCCAGTCGTTCTCCGCCAGGTAGCACTGAGCCACGCCGCAGTCGCGGCCCGTAATCGCCGCGAATTCGGCGCACAGCCGCTGGCGCTCCTGCACCACGCGCTCCTCCTGCTCTTCTGGCTCCTCCGACTCCTCCGACACTTCAACCTTCTCCGTCTCCAACTTCTCCGCCTCCTCCGGCTCCCTCGGCGCGTCTTCCAAATCCATGGCGCTGGAGACTGCAAATAACCGCCTGCGCATCGCCTAACGACCACCGTCCATAACGAGGCGCCACTTCCTCCTCCGCTTCGCTGCACAAACTGCCCGACTGGGAAACCGCACCTTCTCTCCTCTTCTAACCCTTCCCTCTTGCTCTCGGAGGAGGGGAAAGGGAGCGCGCCCTGGACGGGGCTGGCCAGGTCTAGGCTGGGTGGAAGGAACCAGGGTTGGGGTTCTAGCGGAACCCCAGAAGGCTCTGAGGAGAGCGCCGGGTTACGGAACTCTAGTGCTGCAGTCTGTAGAAACAGCCGGAAGCAGTGAGGAGCACTGGAGAAAACCTTTATTTGCCTGAGCGTGACTTCTGGAACCGGCTTGGAGGTCGTTCTTGCGCTGGTCTACCTTCTACCTGGGTGCTTTTCCCACCGTTTCCTGGGCAGCTTTTTATTTAGGTTTGTCGGTTCCATTTTCTGATCGTGCGAAGTTGAGAAATTGGCCAACGACTGACTATGAGTCCCCCAGCGCTGCAGAGGTTGCGGGAGGTGATGAAGTTCTTTGTGGAATCGGGCGGCTTCGATAGAGTTTTAGAAAAGGTATCTATCGCGATCCTGCGACGGGCTCTTGGCCCAAGCAGAGCTTGCTGGGGCCGGGAGGGTCTCCAGCCCTCCTTGAGGGCTTAAGATACAGCTCGGTCTTATCATCAGGCTCGAAAACTTGTCAGTAGCCGGCTTACTTTTTTTTTTTTCTACTCCGTCATCTCCCTCCAAGCCGCCAGATTCTGATGATTTCTAATGTCGCGTCCTCCACCTGATGAATGTCCTGTTTTCAATATTGCCTTGTGTGCTAGAAAGGTGACCCTGGTGTCTCAGAGACCATGCCTGCCAGACTGGCAGGGCTTACCTGCCAAGGCCAGTGCAGTGTCTCTGTTCCCTGCTGACCCACCAGGGAAGTACAGGGAGGCTTCTAAGCATTTACCCGATGATGAAATTTGGGGACCCACAATAAAAATGATTCGTCTTCGTAGATGGCAGGGAGTGCCAGTACTCCGTTCCAGACGTGACTAAGCAGAAAGATAGTAGAATCCTAGGACACCTTGTCACATTCCCCATGTCACCACGCAGGATGTTAGTGACTTTGAGTCAAATGAGACTTGAATTTGAATTCTGCTTTTTTATTTCCAGTTCTGTGACTTTGAGCAAATCACTTTCTGAAACGAATTTATCAAGTATAAGGGTGATAGCCTAGGAAAGTATTGAGGATTTAACGGTCTCATTGAGGAAAAAGAACTTGATTAAAGGTTGTAAAGTCTAGGGCAAGGTGCAGATTTTGGTCAAAGGTGGTCAAACTTTATTTATCCAGTTCAAAGAATTTCATTGTTCACTTATGATAAGATTTTTTTTTTTTAATTCTGAATCTCAGTTCACTCATTTGTAAAACAGTGCCAGTATTGCAGGGTACAACCCCTTAGTTGTAAAGATCAAATGAGTGACGATGTATAAATCATTTTGCAAAACTAAATATGATGTATGAATTTTGACTTTATTTTAAATTTGAGTGCTTGGGAAGAGGGGAAGCACTGATCCACCTCTTCCAAAGCAGGGTGTGGAGGCTTTGTGACTATGAATAAAACAAAAATGAGGCAATTATATCCGCCCTTGATTGGTACTGGGATGCTGTTCTGTAAAGTGAAAAGAATTTATTCGGCAACCTCTTAGCGTATGACCAACCCCTTTTCTCCTCCTCCCGTTTGCTTGGTTGCTGATAACAAACTCCTGTAGCTACTTGGTTCTACCTACCTCAAGTCCAACCTGCCATTTCCGCTACAGTGTTCCATTACAGATTTGCTCACCCCTTCTACTCTGACTTACAGAATGCTTACTCCATAATGACAAACATCCCTTCATCTTACAACTCTTCCTTTCTCCCTCCTATCTTCTGTTATTCACTGAGCCCTAATTGCTTCCTGACAACACTATTTCCCTGATCACCTTTCCAGCACTGGCTACACTTTTCATTCATATTCTCCAATTTGCTGATCAGGATGGGGGGAGTCAAAATATTCCTTGTTTCCCTTTGCCACCTCCAGACTCTCTTCCAACATCATTCATAAACTTATTTGAATTTCATGATATGCAGATTTGTCACCCAAACCAGATCACTCCCCTTCCTTCTCCTAGGTTATTCTTCCTCTTTTCTCAGTGAGTTCAGTGTCTGGCTTACAATCTTTCACTCTACAACTCCTACCTTCATATTAGAGGACTTCAGAATAATTTTTTTTTGAGGCAGTTGGGGTTAAGTGACTTGCCCAGGGTCACACAGCTAGTATGTGTAGGTCCTTCTAACTTCAGGACCAGTCTCTATTCACTGTGCCACCTAGCTGCCCCACAGAATAAATATTAATGGTCCCCCTCAATGACTAGCCCACATAGAGATAAATATACTCTTTATGTTGTTATCACCCACAAATATTCCATTTCCATATTCATGAACAGCGAAATTCTTTTAACTGATCAGTTTACCATTTTTGACCAAAGTTTCCACCTTAACCAACACTTTACAATCTTTAACCCTGTTCTTTTTTCTCACTGAGAACTCCAGTTCCTCTACCCCTCAATATTTCCCCAGGCCATCACTCCTAGACTGGCTTAAAATCTTTTCCCTTCCAAATCTTAATCCTTTGGTGAATGAGTTCAGGACTATGC
The DNA here is from genome assembly GCA_028646515.1 of Pseudochirops corinnae. Classification (NCBI taxonomy): domain Eukaryota; kingdom Metazoa; phylum Chordata; class Mammalia; order Diprotodontia; family Pseudocheiridae; genus Pseudochirops; species Pseudochirops corinnae. Next base: position 207,942,989 of record CM053587.1, read on the forward strand.
AATATTCTTTTCACCAATATGCATAACATCCCATATATGTCTCCTTTTCTTGACTAATATAACCACAGGCCTATTTCAAGCTTGAAAAAGATTTTAGCCTCTCAACTGGATTATTGATTAGCCTCCTTCACTTGGTCACCTGTTTCAAGTCTCTCCCCACTCTAACTCATCCTCCCCCTAGTTGCCAAAGTGATTTTCGAAAAGTGAAAGTCTGACCATTTCATTTCCCTCCCCCCCCTTTTTTTTTGGTGAAGGTTCACTTCTTCCTCTCCTGGCTGGAACTTGTCAAAAGTGTTATCAATGAAATAAATGATTTATTAAGCAATGCATGCCAGTTTCATAACAAACTGGGACCAAGGCTCTCAGTAGCCAAGAACCCTTATCCTTGGTTTCTACCTAGTTAACATATGATTTGAAGGAAATGAAAAGCAGAATGAAGTGATTATTATGCCAGGTTTCTTATTGATGGAGGATATGGGGAGATAATCCAGTGAAGGGCAGAAGGGTATTCTTGTAGTCAGATGACAGAGGGAAGGGGGAGTAAACTTGTGACTTAAAATCAGGTGACTTACAGACAGCTGAAACAGCCTCACTAAATAATGGTTAAAAAACAAAATGGAATTATTGATGCTATTTTTAATATTGCACCCCTGCTTATTGAATTCTAGCAGTTTTGTATTACCTCCAGAATAAAATATCACGTCCTCTGTTTAAAGTGCTTCATCATCTGGCCCTTGATTATTTTTCCACTTTTGTAGATTACTTCCCTCCCCTCCAGGTACTCATCATTCTAGGCATATTGTCCGGCTTACCATCCCTTGATCACAACACTATATCCATGGTCTCCATGCCTTTGGACTGGCTGCCACCCATGCGCAGGCTGCTCTCTTTGCTCACCTCCCCCTCTTAGAATCCCTGGCTTCATTCAGTACTTTGCTCAAATCCCACCTTCTGCAGCTCTTTTCATTGTCCTCTCCGATGAGAGAATAAAGTGACCTTTAAGGTTACCTTCTGTCTATTCTTTACCTATTTTACATATGCTGAATTTACAAGTGGTCTCTTCCACTTATGTCATCCCCTTGACCACAGGAACTACTCTTGCCTTTCTTTGTATCCCCAGGGCTTAACATAGTGCCTGGCACTTCATAAAAAATGCCTCATAAATGCTATTTGCTGATTTTTTTTTCCAAACACTTTGACCACACTCCAGGCCTGTGATTTCATCCATGTAGGCAGAAAGATTCCGGGTGAGTATCCTTGCGGCCCTACCCTCCTCTTCTTTCCCCCCACCCCCAATGTAGATTAGCAATTGTACTGAATATTATAACCCATAGAGAGTGGCTTGGAGTACTAAGAGGTCTATTAACTTAACCAGTAAAATAGAGCTAGTATGTATCAGAGGCAGATCTTAAAGCCCAGGTTATCTAGACTCCCAGGTCACCTCTCTATCCACAATATCATGCCACATATAAATAACATGTCTAAATTTAAATAAACTATTCAATATAAGTTCATAACAGCCTGAATTTTATTTGAACTAAATGATAGGAGTTCTCTAAACAGGAATTTCTTAAGATTTGTTGACTGTCAGAAGAAAACAGACTTGATTTGATTAATGATTTCTGAAAGATAGTGACTACAAAGTTAATGTTTCAAATTTCCATTGGTTACCTCTATGACCTCTGTTACTCTGTAACCCAAAGTTAGTCTTTTTTCCAGAAATTTACACTGTAAGACAGCTTTGAATTTATGACATTTAGGGGTACCAGTAGTGTAGAATGAGTAAACTTTGAAGCAGAGATTGTAGGACAAATCTTTGGCTTTGGGTATCCTGGCATGCATCCTAGATTCCAAGGCAACAAGGAGATGCTCTAGAGCAGTGGTTCTCAACCTTCCTAATGCCACGACCCTTCAATACAGCTCTTCATGTTGTGGTGACCCCCAACCATAAAGTTATTTTCATTTCTACTTCATAACTGTAATTTTGCTACTGTTACGAATCTCTGTGATATGCAGGATGTATTTTCATTGTTACAAATGGAACATAACCCGCAGGTTGAGAACCGCTGCTAGAGGTAGAGGAAGAGTTTTGGTCCTGTTCAGGCAGTGAAGGACAGCTGAACAAACACTGACTAAAAATAAAGCATATTTACAATTTGCAAATCAGAAAGGTGATTATATGGGACAAAAAGTGAAAACACAATTGCCTCTTTAGACAGAGCCAGAGAGAAATGATCGTTTTTTTCTACTTAGCTCAGAGTGTGCAGAAAGAAAGTTACATAAAAGCTTTAATTTGGATTTGCTCTGATGGGATCTGATTAGGTATTTTATCAATATTGATTGCCTGCTATGTGCAAAGCACTATCCCAAGTGCTTTGAGGGATACAAAAAGATAAGACATACTGTCCTGCCCTCAAGGCGTCTTAACATGGTGCCAAGTAATAGCTTTGAGTCACAGAACCTGAGTATGACTGGCAAAGCTCTTCACCAGCTCCTGGGGATTTCATCATTATCTATGCCAGTGATTTACACATCTATATATCCAGCCCTAATCTCTCTCCTCAGCTTCAGTCCTGCATCACCAGTTGCCTATTGTATTTCTGTTTCTTTATTTTTAGTTTCCAACATTTACTTCCATAAGATTTTGAGTTCCACATTTTCTCCCCATCTCCCCCCTCCCCCACCCCAGGCATGCACCCTATTGTATAGATCAAACTGGGATCATCACAAGATGGCCTCAAACTCAGCATGTCCAAAACCAAATTCATCTTTCCCCACCAAACCAACCCTAATTCTTTTTTTTAAAATTTATTTATTTTTTTTAAATTGAATTTTTTATTTTATTTTTGTTTACATCATTCATTTCCATGAAATTTTGAGTTACAAATTTTCTCCCCATCTTTCCCCTACCCACTGCCCCAAAAACAGCCATCCCAGTGTATCTCCCCTCCTCCATTCTATTCTATCCTATGTCTTCCCCCCTCACCCCTCTGACTTTTCGGTAGGGCAGGATGGATCTACCAACCACAGTGTCTGTGTATCTCAAGTTCCACTTGGATGTAGTTAACAATAATAATAATAATAATAATTGTATGTATATATATATGCATATATATTTTTAATATTTGATTATAGAACTTTAGATTCTAGATTCTTTCTCTTCCTCCCTTGTCACCCACTCCCACTGGAAGGACAAGCAATCAAATACAGGCTGAACATGTGAAATTACGCAGAACCTCTCCACAGTGAGCACACTGTGAGAGTTTGATTACATGTCCCTTCTTCCTATCCTGCCCCCCCCAACCACTC
>CM053587.1:207946797-208000016 GCA_028646515.1 Pseudochirops corinnae
CCCCCCCCCCCCCCCCCCCCCCCCCCGCAAAAGGTCACAAAGAGATGGACATGACTGAAAATGACCAAACAACAAAAAAGTCAATATGTGGCTTATAGGAATCTCTTTCTACTGAGTCTGACAGCCAATTAAGTCTACAGTTTGACTGCTTACAACCTTTTCAGGCCTATTATATATTACTCCCCTTTGTGCTATATACATTCCAACCAAATGGGTTGACTAGATATTCGCCATACATAACATTTAATTTCTTACCTTTTGGCTTGTGGACACTGCCTGGGCCTGGAATGTACTACTGCCACACCTGTTTCTCGGAAACCCCTCTCCTTTGGCAGTTGGCTTAGGTGATGCTTTCTGTGGAAGCTTTTCCTGATCCCCTGAACTGTTAAGTGTTCTCTCCCTCTTCAATTTCACTTATAATTACTCATCCCTGAACATTTTATAAATCCACTTTCCCTCCCCCCCCCCCCCAGTAAAATGTAAGCTTCTTGCAGACAAGGACTGATGTCAGCCTTTGTAAACCCAGTGCCTAGCTTAGTGTCTGGTAAACAGTACTCTCTTAAAAATATTTTCATCATAATAACCTTGCAATGAATATCTTTATTTTGCACAGAGAAAAAAATTTTAAAAATAATGTCTTTTATGAACTTTTGGGATAGGGTTAAATAATTCTTTTTCTAGATAATGGGAAAATCTGTAATACTACCTTATAAGAGCCATCCTTTTTCTTTCTTCCCCATGTTAAGGAAGTGGGGCAGTTACTTACATGGTGACTGAGCAGAAATGACTGCTTAGACTATGAGAAGTCCACTATCTACTGGGAGGTTTCCAAATTGGCTGAGTCTGGGATTGTAGATAATCTTTAATATAGAGGCTTGTATTAGTATGCATAGGTCCCACTTAGTCTGTACCCTTTTGTTTGAATTTCTGAATTCTTGCCACTATACATATTCTGTTTTCTTTCCCCCTTGTGGATAAATCTCATGAAAACGATATGAACTAGAGAAAGAAAAAGGAGAGTTGGTACTAGAACTAGGGCATTTACAGTTATTGGTAAAACAGGGAAAGGTAATCAGTGATGTAGATGACATCTGAATCCATTTCTAGTCTGGTTCGAGGATCAAAAAAAGGAAGCTCTTAACCTCAAGTCAAGGTTTTAGAGATCACTGACAATTAAATATTGGTAAAACTCCTAGGTTAAAGGAAAGATACTCCTAGGTCAGTTTCTGGACAGCTCTGATTCTCCTAGAAGCCAAGGTTATCTCTGGGCTCCCTCAAGAGAAACTCAGCTTTTTAGAGAAATGACTTGCCCACAATCACACCCCTGGTATGGTGGCAGAATGGGGCCTCGAACCCAATTATTTGTTTTTCCATGACTACAACAAAGAGACAAAATACACACCCCAGGCAAAATTTAATAAATCGATACCAAAAGGTGGTAATAATGACAGTAGCAACAAAAGTCACGTAAACGAACATCTTTAAGAAAAAATCCCTTCCCTTCAAGTTCGGTGGAGCTTCCTAGATCCAAATCTAGATTGACCCTCTTTTCTTCTGGGAGGAGAGGGAGATTATTCTGAGTTCAGAGGTCACCTGCACCCAATCACTTTCTTTCCCTTTCCTGCTTTTGCCACTAGCCATAGATGCCCTAGTTTCTAGCACAAATTCTCACTGAAGGTGAGTTGGGATGACCTTGGCCAAGTCCCCTTTTCTGGGGGGAAGAGAATTGCTTACTCTGGCAGGACCCACTTTCTCCTCCTCCCCAGGGCGCTCTCACCTTGGCAGACACCCCCCTCCAGTTGCTGAACGCCTGGTGGGCAGTGCTCACGGCCTCCCGGGCCTCGGCCACCCCGCAGTCAGCCACTTGCCCTAGCTGGGCACCGCTAGCCGGGTCCTGCACTGGGAAGGTGCCTGCAGCGGCGGGCAGCCAGCGGCCCCCCACAAAGGCGTCGGTGCGCAGCAGGGCCTCCGGGAGCCGGGCCGCACTCCCGCTGTAGCCTCGGAGCGGGTGGAGGCCGGGCCCGAGTTGGGGAGCCGCCGCAGGCAGAGGCGGGAGAAGGCGAGGGCAGCGGGGGCGGGGACAGGCGCCTGGAGGTGGCCAGGCAAGGTGCAGGGCCCGGCAGTTCAGCAGCTGCAAGCAGCTGGTCATGGTCCAGGCAGCAGCAGCGGCAACGGCGGCGGCGGCAGCAGAAGCAGCAAAAAGGCGAGTGAGCGCCCGGGTTTGGGGGAGACCTAAACCGTGGGGCCGGGGAGGGGGGGGGGGTGAGCCCTGCAGAGAAGCGTGCGAGCAGAGAGGCGCCAGCAGAGGCAGGCGGAGCAAAGAGCAACGAGCACTCGGGGCCACGCTGCGCAACGCCAGTACGCACTCTCCCCACGCCCCTTTCCCTCGGATCAACGCCGGGCCCCTTCTTTCCTTCCTCCCTTCTTCCGTCTGTCCGCGGGCTCCGCACCTGGCTGGAAGCGCAGTCCCGGTGCGCTCACTGCCAAAGCCAAAAAACGCTTTTGCCTGTCTGGTGGGGGAGAAATGAGCTTGGAAGGAGATGAGTTAAATTGTAGCCCGGAAATGTACCCGCCAGTTTAGAAGAGGTTGGCTTTCTTTGGATATGTCACAGTGGAGGTTCCTATTCGGGTCCGGGTTTGGACTAGGTGGCTGCCGAGGCACTTTCCAGGGCTAAGATTCAATGTTCCTTTCCTGTGACATTCTTTGAGAGCCCCCAGTTGCCTCAGGCTCTGGGGTCCGGTCCAGGATTTGCCTTAATCCTCAGCCAGGGGTTAAACCTGTAAGCAGGGGCACTGCGGACGGAACCTGCTTCCTGGCAAAGCCCATTACTCTTGCACCCACGTATAGCCTTAGCATTCTTTTCTCCATCTCGGCATCTTTTTGCAAGTAAGAGAACTTATCCCGGCTTTGGAGGAGATTTGGTTACTGATCCTTTTGCCCATCTTATTTATGATAAAGTTATTCGCATTTTTGTCGCTGATCACTAAGGATTTAGCCAGGGAACCTCTCAGAGAATGAATAATGAGATTTCTGCAAGGAAGAAAATTTCTGCTTTTCTTAGGGTGTGTAGTCGGTCTTTCCAGTGGCAGTAGTGATATATAGTGCTCTTTAGTCAAAAAAAAAAAAGCAAAGGGGCGGCTAGGTGGCACAGTGAATGGAGCACTGACAATGGAGTCAGGAGGACCTGAGTTCAAATGTGACCTCAAGACAATACTAGCCGTGTGACCTTGGGCAAGTCACTGAACCCTAATTGCCCTCCCTCCCCCCTCCATAACAGAAGTAAACAAATAAAAAAAACCAAACAGGATTCTTCTTTTAGTCCTTAGCACTGCCTTTGTTACTTTATTTACAGGATTTACAGGATACTTTATTTACAAATTCCCTTATTTTAGCATTTGTGGCTTGTTGCAATCTGTTTCCATTTACCTTTGCAAACTTATTTCTCACTAATCCTATTTCTGTACTCTCTAGTCCCACAGAACCGGACCACTGGTTATTTCTTGATGTTGCCCATCTTTCTCCCACTTTTGTGCATTGGTATAAGAGGCTTTCTTCCTTGTCTAGCAGGACACACTCTAAACCCCAGCTTGTTAAAAAAAAAAAAATTAACCGAGATCGTATCACATCTTCTATGAAGGCTTCTCTGATTCTCACCTCTCCTCCCCCAGCGGGAAGGGACCCCCTATTGCATCAGTTCTCAACCTGTGGGTTATGTTCAATTTCTAACAATGAAAATACATCCTGCATATCAGATTCATAACAGTAGCAAAATTATAGTTATGAAGTAGCAATGAAAATAATTTTATAGTTGGGGGTCACCACAACATGAGAAACTGTATTAAAGGCATTAGGAAGGTTGAGCACCACTGCCCTATTGTCTTATCTCCTGATTTCTAGTAGCTTTTTGTCTATTTGTTTTATCTTCTCTCTAGCCTGTGAGCTCTTTGAAGGCAGCTACTTCCTAGGTGAGGCTTGTTCTGATTCCTCTCCGTCTGTCTGATCCACTCACTGGCCATTCATTGTATTTCCTTGATATACATTATCTTATATGTTGTGCACATTTACCTTGATAGAATAAAAACTCCTTGAGGTCAATGATTACTTCACCTGTGTCTTCCCGTCTTCACTGTGCCATACTTATAATAGGCATTTAATAAGTGATCAACTTGTATCATCCTTATATCCATGACTCCTGGCACAATCCACTTCACATAGACCTATTCAGTCCTTATCCTTAACAAATATGTACCAAATTATAGTAAATTGACATGCATTGTCAGTCATCAGAGCCCCAGGCCTTGGCTGATTCTTACAGAAACATATTAATCGCACATTTATTCAAAGAACTGGCCAGAACTGAGCAGGATCTCATGGGATTTCAGTGATGATACCACCTTTTAATGGATATTTGGGGGCATGTCCTTGCTCACATTTGTCCAATATCCACTCTGTAGGACTTAGTGTTAAAGGCACCAAGGACCAGATGGTGGGGTATCACACTGGGAAATCTATTGTTAACACAAACCATTATCATGTCCAAAGCACTGTTCTGGGCCCTGGGCATACAAAGACAAAAATGAAACCATCCTTGTTCTTAAGGGGCTTGCAATCCTGAAAGAGGTTTGGGTGACATTTTGGCTTAGTAGGATAAGAAGACTCAAAGAACAAAAAGGTTTAAATGGAAATAACTGAAATGCTGAATTTGGAAATACAGGTTGACTAATCATCACAACAGTGAGAATACCATTGAGTGGATAGCTTGTGAATTAAGCAATTTGTCAAACTGGACTCACCCTCGTTAGAGGGAGTTGGGTGTGCCTGTTTCATTATTCTTTGCTCTTGGAAGCCTTGTAATTTAAGCAAGAACCCTGCTTAAATTTCCTAAATTGGATAATATTAGTAATAGTAATAACAGTAATAAAGCAATATTACTCCCTGAACCTGTAGATTCAGATTAAACTTAATGACAACCATTAGATTTGGGATCAATAACTTGAAAATGTTTTCTCTTTCCAACAACATTGTATTTATGAATTATAGGTCTCTTTTTGGATTTCCAAAATTTTAAGCTTCTGCCTTTTGTAGCAATACTTTCTCATTTGCGGGCAATTGGGCTAAGCATTTTTTTTCTTCTTGTGGCATCAAATTTCAAATTTGATTTGAAACCATAAACCTAGAACATGAGTCTAACATTTAGCAGAAGCAGCAATAAATGTGTTTAGTATATGGTGTGTGAATTGGACTTATCTTAGGTTTCTGTTTTTTCTTGGATGAAGTGAGGAGTGAAAAGAAGGTGGCTTATGGCTAATTACAGGTAAATTGAATGGTCTCTCAAATCTGATGAATGTCAAGTTGAAAATTGGATCTTTGTACTGATGAGTTTGCATTTCTCATTCATTGCCTGCAAAGGGAATACATCTACTTTGCTATCTCCATCCAGTTGTGATTATAAGATTTAGAACTGAAAGGAACCTTATCATGAAGTCTAAACCCATTAATTTTATAGGTGAGGAAACTGAGATCTAGAAAGGCACAAGATCAAATAGATTGTAAATAAAAGAGTTTCAATCTGAATGCTTGCCCTTTGATTTCTTATTCACTTTTCCCCCTTCTGTATCACTCTATCTTAACACACTACAGTGCAGTTCCCATGAAGTAAGCTCTAATTTCTTGATTTATTTCAAAATCTTTAAAATGCAAGCCACCAAAATACACTTATATTACTCATTGCTGTTTAAACAAAAATCTCACTTAAATTTGTTTTATACGCATAACTCATTTATACTCTGATGATCATTTTTTTGTAAAACTATTTCTTAAACATATTGCTACTTAAATGAAACTGTGTTAAACTCTGTGGTCAAGTATAAAGGGGATAACCATCTCCTAATTTATTTGTGTTTTGAGTTTAGATATTTACATATTTTCTAAACTAGGCATACCTGTATTTACACACACACACACACACACACACACACACACACACACACACACACACTTTTTTCCTTTGTTTAAAGTTTCTAGTCTCCTGGTTAGGTCACTGAATTGACTTGCTTCTCTCTTTCATCACATTTCTACTGAATAGTGAGGTGTACTTTGTTATGGCAAGATCTGGTTAGTTTGGCATTTCCAGATTGTGTCATTTTATCTCTGTACCAATCCCTTACAAGTTTGTTGTTACTGTTGTCTGTAGTCTCACCAGATTGTGTCATTTTATCTTTGTGCCAATCTCTTACAAGTTGGTTGTTGATGTTGCTGTTGTCCTAAGTTGGTTCTTGACTTTGTTTTTGCAGCTGCCTCCCCTAAATCCCATATATGCCAGGGGATGAGAAAAACATTATGGTGACGGCAATATTGTTTGGTCCTTTTTATTGGCCTTTTGAAGATTTGCATTGTCAGAACAAGAAGTATGCTGGGGGAAAGTAATGTAGTAATGTGGACAAGATTGTTTATACACACACACACACACACACACATTTTATTTTATTTTTGCTTTGTTCAGATATTAAGTGCACCACTTCTGGAAAGTCTTAGAGTGAATCTGTACTAGCAGTGATATTATGGTGGAATGGGGAAGAGGGGTCAAATGAATCCAAAGCTATACTATTTTTCTTGTTAGGCATGCCCTCACATTTCTCTGTAGTAGCCCTTAGAACACTGAAATTCTTACCTAAGAGCTGTGCTCTCCCTTGGTTATCAGGGGCCCAAAGACCTAGATTGGGGGAGCAGCCGTAAAATTATAACCTCCCACATCTGATTCCATATAGGTCCTGGTTCTAGACAGAAGTTTTGATTCTAGTGTTTTCCCCTTGACCTAATCCTTTATTACTGAAACAACCCAAGCAGAAGAAGAAACCCTGGGATAGGGAGCCTGAAGGGCATTCTAATGCTTGACTGAACCTTCTAAGAAGGCTAAGTTAGTCCTGAGGTCATCTGATATAGGCTTGAATTTCAATTCTGACCAGAATCCTCCAAGTTTCTCTTGGAAATGATCTGGGTGTTGGAAACTATAATAACTCAACATGGACCTGGAGGGCATGCTTATAGGGAGATCTGGCTGATGTTAAGTGCTTCTTGTACCTGAGGCCGATCCCAGAGCAACAAGTGAGTTAAGCAAGAACTGACTTAAATAAGCATAGAAACACGAGGTCTCCAAGTCACTTGTTCAACTCCTAAATACTTGACTTTTCTCTTTTTCCTCAGTTTGGTAGTCACCTGAAAAATTTTCTCTGACTTCTGCCCCAGCCACTTCAACCTGGTGCTCGACAACAGTATCCATTACCTCTTCCTTTTTATCCCTGTCTTCCTATATGATAGAAATATCAAGAGTGGAGTTATAGGTAATAGAATCAGGTAAGAGGATGATTAATCAGAATCCAATCCCTAGCAAGGCCTTTGGGGTTCCTCTTACATTAAATAATGTCTAAATAACCATTTCTTTCTCTTCCTAAGGCAATCCTGCCAAAGCCTATTTAACTGGTGATATACTTGAAGCATAGTACTATGTTAAGAGTATAATAAGGGCAGCTAGATGGAGAAGTGGATACAGTATGGGAATTAGGAGGACTCATCTTCCTGAATTCAAATCTGGCCTCAGACACTCATTAGCTGTGTAACCCTGGGCAAGTCACTTAATCCTGTTTGCCTCAGTTTTCTCATCTGTAAAATAAGGTGGAGAAAGAAATGGCAAACCACTCCAGTATCTTTGCCAAGAAAACCCCAAACAGGATCACAAAGAGTCAGACACTACTGAAACAACTAAACAACAACAAACAGTCACCATAACCACTAACCAACAGTTGATGCAATGTTTTTATGTGAAAATATTCTGTGTTTCAATTTAGGGTGCCATGTACACCACTCATTATACCATCAGAGACTCTACCAGTTCTTAACCATAAATATTGTTATCTTTGGTTGGAACTTCAAAGAGGTGGGGCTAGAAAGAGGGTGGGGGCACTTAGGAGCCAAGATAGGTCTAATTGAGAATTAGAGGTGAGGACTGACCATTTCTCTATCCTGGCTGACCTCTTAGTTGATCTTTTTTTCTAAGATTAAAAGCCCATCAGCTGTCCTTTCCAATGCCTCACTTTCTACTGTCTCCTCTGATGCCTTTCTTTCTAGAACAACAGTATAGAAGCCATTCTACAGTATCTTCTCTCCCTTCTTGTCCCTGGAGTTTTCTGCCACTTGCTAACTCTAAATCTAGAATCCTAAGAGCTAGTATAGGATTACTTTGAAGCTAAGAGAAAGAAATAAAAACATTTTTCTAATCTCACCATTCACTTCTCTCTTGTCTCCTCTCCTCTCCTCTTTCCTCTCCTCTCCTTTTTCCTCTCCTCTCCTCTCCCCTCTCCTCTCCTCTCTCCTCTTCTCTTTCCTCTCCTCTCTTCTCCTCTCCTCTCCACTCCTCTCCTCCCTCTTCTCTCCTCTCTTCAACTTTCCCCCTTGCCAAGCCCTGTAGAATATATACAATTTTATGGAGAAGGATGGCAGAAGATTTATAAGTAGTATTATAATATTATCAGAGGAAAAAACTAAAGAAGGGAGGAAATGTGTAAAGAAAGTTTGATGAGAGATACAGCTAAGCAAAGTAAGTCATCCTAAGGGAATGTAGAAAAAAACTGGAAAGGGCACAGTAAATGAAAATTGAAAAAACGATCTACAAAGTTTTTTTTTTTTAATACCAAACTCTTTCCTTCATTAAGTATAGTGGAACTGCTTCATTTGGACTCAACATCATAGTTCAAATTGTACTTTTTTTTAAAGTTAATTTATTTATTTTTAGTTTTCAACATTCAATTCTGTAAGTTTTAAATTTTCTCCCCCTCCCCAAGATGGCCTGCAATCTGATATAGACTTTACATATACATTCCTATTAAGTATATTTTCACATTAGTCATGTTGTAAAGAAGAATTAAAACAAATAGGAGGGACCATGAGAAAGAAAAAAATCAGAACAACAACAACAACAACAAAGAAAACAGTCTGCTTCACGTTCTGCATTCCTATTCCATAGTTCTTTCTCTGGATGTGGTTGGCATTTTCCATCATGAGTCCTTTGGAATCGTTTTAGGACCTTGTATTACTGAGAAGGGCTAAGTCTATCAAAGTCAGTCATTGAATACTGTGCCTGTTTCTGTGTACAATGTTCTTCTAGTTTTGCTCACTTTAGTCAGCATCAGTTCATATCAGTCTTTCTAGATTTTTCTGAAGTCTGCTTCTTCACAGTTTTCAAGTTGTACTTCTTGAATGGTACTGAACAAAGATACAAATACATTCAGAGGGAGTATATTCTAGAAGCATTACAATTTTGAAGGCACTGAGGAATTGATTTTCAAGATAATTGAGTATAATAAGTGTTGACCAAGGGAGTCTAACACCCTGTAATCTCATCAAAGGAATTGGGGGGACTCAGGTTGATTGGAAAAGTACAATTTGAACTATAATGTTGAGGTCAAATGCAGCGGTTCCACTACACTTAATGGAGTTTGTTATTAAAAAAAAATCTATAAAGACTTGGGAGGAATACCTACATTGATGAAATTTTGGGTTCATTGGTGTATTGGAATAGAAAACTATGAGGAAAGAGTCACATGCTGGTGATAAAGCTGGGTTTCTGTGTACATTATGTACTGAAATAAAGTTTGGCCACACTTCATATGAAAGTAGATTCAAAGATTAGCTGACCCATTTTTTTTCTCTTAGCAACTGGATCAGGAAGTGAGGGCCTGTGGTGAGGAATAGGGTAGGAGATTTGTAGAAGTGTGTTTGTTTTGGGATGTTATATAAGGAGGAGGATGAACCTGAGTTTCTTGGGAGGATACCTTTCCTGAGAGAGGACAGCAGCTGGAGTAGAGTGGAGACAAAGAGACATGGATTGCTGGTGTTTACACATCTTTTTCTTTTCACTCCTTCACTTTGGTCCAGCCCTACAGTGAGATACAAAGCAAGTATGGAGGTAAGGTTGGGTCCCAGGCAAACAATGAGATGAGGAGGAAGTGAATGGAGCAAAGAAGGAGATCCCTAGGTGGTGATAATGAAGAAGGAAGCAAAGTAAGGGAAGTTTCTACTCCTTCAGACTAGGCTAGGTATAATATTCCTGGAAGGAAGGAGTAGATGGCATTTTAATGTAAGGAAGATATGTATATCAGGGACTATGTATTTGTTTCACTTTGCTAAGTAGATACTAGCTAGAGCCACACCCAAGCTTGGCATTCCCTAAACTCAAATCATTTGCTTTTAAATTTGGTTACAAATCAGGACTTTGCTTGGTGATACAATCCTCCATCCTAGAGTCCTTATAGAATGTAAAGGAACAACAAGAAACAGAAAGACTGAATATCCAAAAGTAGTCCCATAGGAAGTGCTAGTTGGTCTTGACAATTACTTATTCTGAGAACCTGCTTAAGTAGTGATTGGTGATCACCACAAAGACTTCAATATTGGCTTCCTGTTATTAAAATTAAAGCACAGATCATTCCTTTCAGTTAACACATGCAAACTAGAAAAATACAAAGTAATTTGTACCATCATTCTCAATCACTTTGCTAGGCTTTAGTCCTCTGTAACTTTTTATGGGAATGTACCATGGTTAGGCAACTGAGGATAGTTTGGAAAGTGACTATCAAGATAAAATGTAACAATTAAAATAAGAGATACTATGAAACTTTGTTCCCTGAGCCCCACCCAACTAGAGGTGACCTTCCCTTCCTTAGGTTTCTGACATTTCTCTGACCTCCTTTATGCACTGAACCACATTCTAGCTTGTAACATCACTTTGCCAGCAGAGATTATACTTTAAAAAGTAATTATTCTTTTTGTTCTACACCATTGTCATGACTCTGATCTCACAGTTGCCAAATTTAATGGCTTTTAAAAAATCTTTATCCTTCTTGACCTCTTGGTGACCTTAGATCATCCATTCCTCCTTGGCACTCTTCTCTCTAGGGTTTTATGACAATGCTTTCTTCTTGTTCTCTTCTTCCCTGTCTGACAGCTTCTTCTCAGTCTTCTACTAACTCCGGGTGTCTCCCAAGGCGTTGTCTTGGATTCTCTTCTCTTTCCCCTCTATACCAACCTCCATGGATTCAGTTATCATCCTCTGATGATAATTCACAGATCTACTTATCCAGTCCTAACTTCTAACCTCCAGACTATCTTCAGCTATCTATTAGACATCTCAAACTACATAGACATCAAAAACTCACTATGCCGCAAACAGAACTCATTATCTTTCTTCTTAAGCCCTCCCCTCTTTCTCATTTTCCTATTGTTGTCAAGGACAACACCAGCCACCTACGCTCTCACCTAGGTGTCATTCTTTATTCCTCACTCTCTGTTAACTCCTTCCCCCCATGTCTAATCTGTTACTGTGTCCTGTCATTTCTACCTTCTTAACATCTCTTGTATATTCCCCTTCTACCCTCTGATATTGCTAACCCCATAGTTCAGATCCTTATCACCTCACTTCTGGACTATTCGATCAATAAGGAGCCTACTATGTGCTAGATACTATGCTAAGTGCTAGGGATACAAAAAGTAGCAAAAGACAGGAGACAAAAAAGGAGACATGTAAACAAATATATACAAACAAGCCATATACAGAGTAAAATGGAGATAATTAGCAGAGGGAAGGCACTAGAATTAATTTTAGTAGCAGGAATAGAGGGAGTTCATGGCAAATGGCTTCCATGTTTTCTGTAAAATGTGAGGCAAGATTCTTAACTGAGAAAGTGGGGGAGGAGGAGCCATAGGCAGTTTGAGGAGGGATGAAACTATTTGGAAGAGCTGCTATGGAGAATGGGCTAGTGAGTTGATAAGGCAGGTATAGAAGGATTGTCTAACAGCTTGAGAGCTCGGTTGACAGTATGTAACTTAAATCTGTAGTGGACCCAATGAGAATGGTTGTGTGATTTTCTCCATTTTTAGCAGGACATGTGTAGGAATGAAGGCAGCAGACACTGGGAATGATCCAAGGCTGAGGCTTGACTGGACATAATTGGCCAAAAGATAAGGGGGCTAAGGATTCAAGAAAGGGGGATCGTGTAGAGATCGGGAAGAGAGGAGAGAGTGACCAGTGCAGGGGAGATATCTAGGAAAGAATTGAGGAGTTAAGGGATTGGAGGTCACAGCGTAGATGAAGAGAAGGGTTTTGTAAGGGAAGGTGAAGAGAAAGGTGAAAAGTCAGTAGTGTATGGCTGGATAAAGGGATTTCAGCATCTTCAATGTGGAGGGGTTACATTTGTGGGTGATGAAAAGGTCAAGTGTATGACTGTCTTTGTGTGTGACTAAGGCAGGGTAAAGGAAGAGCTTGAGAAGTGAACAGATTGAAGAATTCAGTGTTTAGGATGTTTGAGGGAGGGTCAATCTGTATGTTGAAGTACCCTGGTATGAGGTCAGCTGTTAGGAGGGAGAGAAAAATTGTGAGTCATGCATTGAACTCCTTGAGGAAAGTAGGGAATGTTATGGAGGTCTATAGACAGCAGCTACCAGGATTTTAATTGGAAGGTATTTATAAATAGCATGAACCTCAAAGGAAGAGAGGTTACTGAGTGATGGAGGTAGCAGGAGAACCTGAAAGTAGCATCAGGGAACAAGGAGTATTCCAACTCCCCAGCTTTAACCAAGGAGCCAAGAGGAATGAGAGAATGAAGGTGATCCTAGTACTGGAAAGGGTGGCCTGGGATGCTCTATCATCTAAGTGGAGCCAGATTTCTCAAATCCTAGCAAATGGAAAGAGTGGGAAAGAAAAAGATTTAAAATGAAGAGAAATGTCTTGCCTATGGAACAATCACAGTAGAAGACCTAGATGGTATGTGGTTGGAGTGGGAGGGTTGAGGGGGATGCAAATAAGGAATTAGGTGGTAGAAGCTGGGTATTGTAAGAGTCTTCTGGTTGATTTCCCTATTTCAAATATCTCCCCAGTCCAATCCTTCCTATACTTAGCTTCAAAATGTTCTTCTAAAGTTTGAGTCTGACCATGTCATCCTTACCTCTCTTCCCACTTCAGTAAACTCCACTGGCTCTGTTCTACTCTAGAATCAAATATAAGATTCTCTATTTGGCATCCAAAGCCCTTCATAACTCCATAACCTCCTAACTTTATAGCCTTCTTATACCGTATACCTCCTTGTGTACTCTACAGTCCAGTGACATTGGCCCCCTTGCTGTTCCTTGAAAGAGACATTTTGTTTCTATAGAATGTCCCCCCCCCTTCCTGGAATTATCATCATCTCATCACTACCTCTTGCCTTCCTTAGCTTCCTTCAAGTTCTAGTTAAAATCCCAGTTTCCACAAGATGCCTTTCTAAACCCCTCTCGATGGTAGTGCCTTCCTTCTGTTAATTATTTCCTATTTATCCTGTATCTTGTTTGTACATAGTTTGTGTATGTTGTCTCCCCATTAGACTGTGAGCCTCTTGAAAGCAGTGATTTTTTTTGCCTTTCTTTGTATTTCCAGTATTTAAAACAATGCCTTGTAGGTGCTTCATAATTGCTCATTGCCATCGAATATGTGATTGATTTACCCATGGTCATGTAGCCCCCATATGTCAGAGGCAGGACTTTAACTCAGGTTTTCTCAACTCTAAGGCTAGTCTACTCTATATTATACTATGTGTCTTTCCGCCTTGTATATTTAAAATATGATCATATTTTTATATATGCTTTATATGTTTAAAATATTCATTGAATTAGATTGAGAGGAAGAGGGGATTAGGGTTTGTAGATCTGGGCCACATAACAAACAACAAGAACACACACATAAATATATAACTTACACACAAAGGTAGAGGAGCGAACATAGTTGTTTATTATAACAAAGTAGAAAATAGGGGCAGCCTTTCATTTGTCTCAGTAAGGAATTCATGTTAAAATGAAAGTGAAGGAACAAGAAGATCAAAAGATAGAAATGTCTCCCCTTCCTCCCCAAAAATGTCCAGGTTTTTTGGTTGTTTTATTTTTTTGTGTTAGGCAGAGTTTATCTGCTGTGCTGAGCAAGTTGACCTACTTGTAGCATGACTGAAAAATGATTTTATTTCGAAATGCAGCTTAGCTTCTGTGTCACTGACCTGCTGGAGAAAGTCAGTGAGTGGTTCTGTGCATGGGTTTCAAAATCAGTGCTGCAGCTACATGAAGCCCTCAGGAGCTGGAATGTAGACAGTGATCACATAAATGTCTGCTTTCAGGAACTGGTCCTTTGTGCTGATCATCCTGTTCCTTTTGTCTCAGAGAAGTACATCCTGTGGTATTTCAACCCATATAGAAATAGGTAAGTACCTGGGCATTAAAATGTTAATGGAAAGGCAATAAAACTAGTAAATTAAGGACAGAATCTGTGATAGTGAGTCATTAGCTTTTCTCTTTTAGCTAAAATCTTAAAAAAGTAACAAACTTTTTTTCCCCCTCTCTTCATATCTCTCCCTGCTATCTCCAACCTCATAATGGGCAGGGGAAAAAGTAAACTTTTTAAACAAATATCCATAGTCAAGCAAAACAAATTCTCATTTTGGCTATGTCCACAAATGTATGTCTCATTCTCCTTATTTGGTCTATTAACGCTCTGTTAGGAGGTGGGTAGTCTTCTGCATCATTCCTCTGGAATTATGGTGGATCATTGTGTTGATGAGAGTTCTGAAGTTTTTTAGTGTAATCTTTCTTTTCAATTTTGTTGTAGCATGTTATCATATTGTCCTGCTTAATTCATTATGCATCAGTTCATACGAGTCTTCCCAGTTTCTCTGAAACCATTCCCTTCATTGTTTCTCACAGCATATTAGTATCCTATCACATTCATATACTGTGATTTATTTATTCTTTCCTTCTCCAATTGATGGGTATACCCTTAGTTTCTAGGTTTTGCTACCCCGAAAGAACTGCTGTACTAGTAAAGCCATTTAGAATGATGCCCAATCATTAGTTTCTGAGAGAAGACCAAAAAGTTCCATTTAAGCGTAAACAACTTACCCTTTTAGCTCTCCCTCATCCGTTTTTGCTGATGTTTGTAACATGGACAAGTGCACGCCTAACTGAATAGTGGATCTTTTCACCCCAGTCTTGTTGGACCTTCTTATTTGTGGTAAAAGTAAACTAGGTGGTTAAGTAAACAATAGATGTTACATTTGGCAGACAAGAAATTTTCAACTTAATTTTTAATTTACTGTTTCTGCATGTGGAAGGAGGAAGAAAAGGGTGGCAAGTGGAGTATAGTGATACAGGGGATAGGATTTGGTGGCAGAAGATATGGATTTGAATCTTGGCTGTGTTGCTTTCTAACTCTGTGGCCTTTCTGTCTCTAGGTCTCAGTTTCCTCATATGAAGAGAGTACTGTTTTATAGTCATGCTAATTCCTAATGATACAAAGATCTTAAATGCAACAACAATGAAAATATAACATAAAAGCATGTAATCGTAAAATGGACCTAGAAACTAAACTTTGAAGGATTAGAATATAGATGTTGGGAGCTAAGAGAAACCCTACTTCAGTCCTGTCCATTTTTAAATGACGAACCTTGGGCCCAGAGAAGTTAGTTGGATGATTCAGGGTCATGTGTTTAATTAACAACATAGCTAGGATGAAGGTCCATATCTTCTGACTCCCAGACCAATTTTTTTTTACCAGTTTTTATGCCTTTTCTCTGTAAGGGAGACTTGATAGTCTGTGGAAAATAATACCAGCCTGAAAGTCTAGAGGCCTGGGTTTACATTTAAAGTTCTGCTTTGGTCATAGGAGGGACCATATCTGGAGTATGGTGCTCAGTTCTGATGATCTGTAGGGTTCAATTCTGGGCATCACTTTTTTTAATGAAAAAATTATTAGGCATTTGATATGTTCCAAGAGCAGAAGATATAGTACATAGTAACTTAAAAGGTCAGATACAATCTCCTATTTTCTTTTTTTTTATTCATTTATTTGTTTTCTTGTTAATATCATTCATTTCCACAAGATTTTGAGTTACCAATTTTCTCCCCATCCTTCCCCCGCCCACCACCTCAAAACAGCCATCCCACTATATAACCCCTCCCCCAATCTGCTCTCTCCTATGTCCTCCCCCATCATCCCTCTGACTTTCTAGTAGGACAGGATGGATCTCCCTACCCCAGTGCCTGTATATCTTAATTCCCAGTTACATGTGGTTAATAATAATAATAATAACAATATAGACACATATACATATATTTTTAATATTTGATTATAGAACTTTAAATTCTAGATTCTTTCCCTTCCTCCCTCATCACCCACCCCCACTGGAAGGACAAGCAATTCACTACAGGCTGTATAAGTGTAGTTACGCAGAGCATCTCCACAATGGACATAGTGTGAGAGACAGTCTCCTATTTTCATGGGTTCAGTGGATGGTATCCCATATAAACTTGTTTCCCTCTATCTCCTACCTAAACCTGGGTTATCCCTAGCAAGTAGGGATTCTTTTGGTTTGGGATTCATTGAAGTCAAGCTCATCTAAGCATTCATGGTGTCAATGTAGAGTTTCTGTGTATGAGGAAGGTCTTTCAAGAGACAGATGTACTTCTCCAGAGGCTCTACAAAGGAAGTTTGCACACACTTTGGAAGCAAGTGAAAAGAATCCTGGATTTCCTTTTAGAGTCTAGCAGCAACCTCAGTTTGCAAAGTCCTGTGACAGTGTGTATGACCTGCTGTTGACTTGTGTGTGGTACAGAGAGTATCCTGGATTTCTTTCCTCATCTGCACCATTGGGCATTTGATAAGCACCTGGGTGGTGAGCAGGGCTCACCAGGCACTTAGGTGAATTCCTAACTGTGGGCCCCCTCAGGCTATCAAAGAGCTTATGGTCTTCTTGGAAGACAAGGTGTCCGCAGTACATAATTGTGCATTGACTTGTGTGATATATATTTTAAATGAAGCAGAAGGCTGTATAAAGGAGATAAGATTTGAACTTTGAATGATATACTTAATTTTATATGGTACTGAGAAAGAAAATATAGTATAGTGATACAGAGAATAGGATCTGGGGGCCAAATATCTGGATTTGAATCCTGGCTCTGATACTTTCTAGTTCTAGTTGCCTTTATGTCTGCATCTTGGTTTCCTCATATATTCAAGTAAAACAACTTCATATGTGAACCATGTTAAAAAATTTATATAATGCCTCGGTCTGCACTCTGATTCTGTCACCTCTCTCTAGAGTTGGGTACCTTTATGTTTCATCATGAATTATGGTTTGCCATTTTGATGATCAGAGTTCTTAGGCTTTTCAAAGTTGATTGTCTTTACAATATTGTACATATAATTGTTCTCCGGTTCTTCTCACTTCACTTTGCATTTATTCACGAAAGTCTTCTTAGGTTTCTCTGAACATTCATCATTTCTTATAACAATAGTATTCTTTCATGTTCATCTGCTATAATTTGTTCAGTCATTCTTCAGTTTCCAATCCTGTTAAAATATTTTTTTTGTGCCAATGGATCCTTTTCCCATTTCTTTGATCTCTTTAGGAGTATAGACTTAGCTGGGTCAAAGACAGTTTCATAGCTTTTTTGACATAGTTCCAAATTGCTTTCCAGAACGGTTGGACAAGGTCATAACTTTACCAATAGTGTATTAATATATGCGTTTTCCCATAGTTCCTTCAGTCTTTTGTCATTTTCATTTTCTGGGTCAACTTTACCAATCTCTGTATGTGAGGTAGTACCTAAGTTGTTTTAATTTGCATTCCTCTAATTATTAGTGATTAAGAACATTTTTTCATATGACTGTTTATAGTTTGAATTTCTTCTATTGAAAACTGCTTATTCATATACTTGGATCATTTATCAATTGAGGAATGATCATTATTCTTATAAATTTGACTAAATTCCCTATATATCTTAGAAATGAGACATTTATCAGAGAAACTTTGTGTAAAGGTTTCTTCCCCCCTTGGGTTCCTGCCCTTCTGCTAATTTTAGTTAAATTGGTTTTGTTTGTACAAAAACTTTCTCCATTTCCATTTCCATACAAAACACTGTTTGTAATTGACCAGCTTAACTGATTTTTAAAAATTTGTTTTAGCGCACAGAGCTCTGGAATTTTTCAGCCAACAAGATGGCACTGTTAACTTCAAAAAGGTATAACCCTTTATCTTTTGCTTTACTTCTCATTAACTATACAGTGTATAGTTTAACAAATTTGAATATTTCTGGTTTAATGTCTGAGGGAATGACATCCTCAATGTAACATGTGCAGTGCACACTCTATATTAACAAATAACTCAAATGATGTAATATTTTAACAAAGCCAAAATGAAATGTAAGGTAAGGCAACATCTGAAATAGCATCTTCAAAGAACTTAAGCGTTTTCCATAAGGATGTGGAAAGGGAAACTTTAATGTTTGAATCAGTCATGATGTGGGTAACTTTTTAACTTAAGGGAGACTTGCTCCATTATTTGCTCACAAATAAGTTTGAATGAAATTGCATCACTTTTAGGATAAGAATGTATTTACTTAGAGATATGAATGTGAGTCCCTTTTTTTGCTTTTTGGAGGGGGGAAGGTGGGGTAATTGGGGTTAAGTGACTTGACCAAGGTCACATGGCTAGTTTTTATGTTAAATGTCTGAAGCCTGACTTGAACTCAGGTCCTCCTGACTCCAGCCTGGTACTCCATTCACTGCACCACCTAGCCACCCCTAATGTGAGTCCCTTTTGTCAGAAGATTTTCTCTTCTGACTATATTTCTTCATCAATTCAAGTCACCAGATACAACTACCATTGGATGCTGAAAGAGCCAGTTGTTGAGTTATCTGTGGGTTACCTTTGGAAGATTATGAATAATGGGAAAGGTGTTAGAGAATTGAAGTAAGGCATTATTGAATTGAAAGTTGTCTCATTTTTTTTAAAAGGAAAGAGAATAGAATCTGTAAACTACAATCCAATACATTTGATTTTAATTTCTGGCAAAATTACAAAATGTATTACTCAAAGGATGGTCAGTAAATACTTAGAAAAGAGAGCAATGATCATAAAGATGACTTTTAAAAACATGATTCTTGCCAAATTACCTATTTCCTTATTTGACGTGATAACAAAGCTAGTGGATTCAGGAAAATTCTGTAGATACACTTTATCTAGGTTTTTAGCCAAAACCTTTAGATTCTTTCATATTATCCTTATGAATAAGATGGAGAGCTACGAGGTAAACATTATTACAGTAGGGGGAATTCAGAAATGGTTGAATACATATGAAAAGAGAAGTCATTGATGAGTCATTATTAATCCAATGACAGGTCTCTAATGGAATGCTTCAAGGATTTGTCCTTGGTGAATTTTTTTTTATCATCATCTTAAAATAAAGGCAAAAATGGCATACGAAAAAGCAGTTGATCTGAAAAGATCTGGGGCTGTTAGTGGACTGCAAAATCAATATGAGTCAACAGTGCATATGGCAGCCAAATAAACTTTGCAGTATCAGGCTACATGAAGAGGGACATAGCATTCAGAATTAGGGCAATCTTACTCCCAACTTTGGCCAAGAGCCTTGACACCATGCCACATGAAGATTAGTTGAAGGAGCCAGGTCAGAACTGGGGGCAATGGCTGCAAATTTCATAAAGCAAATTTCTCCCTGATAAAAGGAAAAGTTACTAACAATTGTTAGTTACTAACAATTAGGGCTATCTAAAAACTGAATGACCACCTATCAGGGACTTCCTAGAAAGAATTATTATTCAGGTATAGGTTGGACTAGATGGATTCTAATGCTGTTTTGAACTCTGAACTTTTATTTATGACTGAGATGGTTCAGAAATATTTGCAACTGATTATTTGAAATACAGGCCATCAGAATACTAATGACTTGTTAGAAGTAAGTCATGATTATCCAACCTAGAAAAGGGGATGGTCCTGGCAATTGAAACCTATTATATATCCCTAATAGCATTTAGACTTTAATTTCAACTTAATTGTTCAAGAAGTAAAATAGACAGACCTAAATTTTATCTTTCATTTTCTGGGGCAGAGGTTTTTTTGCCTCACAAAGGTATAGATTATTTTTACCCTTTATTATATTTTACATATTACATCTCTTTCTAAGAGCTGGCTGTCTTGTTGATCAGTTATCATATATGTGAACTTTTTCTGCTTCTTATTCTCCTTACTGACCTCTGCCTTTTAACTATGATATTATTCATGAGTGCCTTTTTATAGAAAAGGACACACAGAGAAATGAAACAAAGGTAAATTTTACTTCTTAGTAAGAAACTGGTAATACCTGTTAGGCTACAAAGGTCATTGCCTCATGAGGTTTTTGCATTTTGTATAGATTTAATTTATTTATACTATCCCTGTCCTTGATTGCTCTCAGATAGCCAGGAATTGGGTGCTCATAAATCTGACTAGCATTGGACCTTCGATTCCTGATTGTGACATTTCTCTGCTTTTCTAGCTGTTATTAGAACACCAGGATGCTTATCAGGCTGGGAGTGCATTTCCTGATGCTTTTTATCCTGACATTTGTAAAGGAGGTGAGTGAAAGGAAACCTCATGTAATGTCATGTTTATCTAGTCAAGAAACCACGGTCTAGCTTTGGAAATATAGTCACTCTTCATTTTTGAAGGGCTGTTGGAGAATCAATGAACTATTCCAATTTAACAAATTAGTCAGGTAACTGAAGTATATCCCTTTAAACACTAAAACCTTATTTAAAAAAATGTAGCCATGTGATGGAAATCCTTCTTAATTGTCCCTAATATTTTGTTGCCTTTACAGGCAGTGGAAAGAGCTATTGACTTTGTTGTCAAAAGACCTGGATTCTGAGTATTCCAAAATAGATAACTATCTCTTCTTTCTTACATGTTAGAAGAGAGTAAAAAGGTATACAGGGTATTTTGGGATGCCATGTATGTATGTCTATACATATATATGCATATATACATATATGTGTATATGTAAACATATGTAATAATTCATTTTTATAGTGCTTTGAGGTTTGCAAAGTATTTTCCTTACAACAACCTATAAGGTAGGTTATCTCCATTTTGCAAATGAGGAAATTGGAACTGTAAGAGGTTAGGTAACTTTCCGTGATCACATAGCTAATGGGTGCCTGAAGCAGAATTCGAACCCAGGGTTTTCTAACTTCCAATCCGGTTCTCTATTTTCTGCTATGTTGCCTCAGTAAGGAACCTTGTTGGTAGACCCAGTTGAGGTTACTATAAAAGGTGTTTGGTTTTTTATTTCATTTAAAAAATTTTTTAAATTTCATTTTTATATAATAAAGTAGGACTGAAATCTTAACAGAAAAGAGATGTGGTATAGTAGGTAGAGAGTTGGTTTCAGAGAAAGATCTGGGTTCTAGTTCTGCTTCTGATGTATATTGACTCTGAGATTGTGGGCAAGTCCTTATCTTGGAGTTCCAGCCAAGTTTTCTAAGATTATATAAGTTGAATAAGAGTTAATGATCTGCATTGGTGGGGGAAAGGGAGATTCCTCATACAGAATTCTCTGCACCAGTAAAAAAAAAAAAAAAGCCATGGTATAAATTTGATAATAGAATAATACCTCATTTTTAAGTTGAGGAGTCAGTGGGATATTCCAATTTAGTGAATTAACCAGGTAACTGAAATGTACCCCTTTAAGCACTAAGATGTTACAAAAAGATATAATTGTATAATAGAAATACTTCTTAATGGTCTTTAGAAGCAATGAAAGAGCTCAGGACATGTCAAAAGATTTGGATTCTAGGACATTCAAAATAGATATTGATGTCTCATCTTTCCTACCTCTTAGGAGGAAAAAACCCAAAGCACCTTAATATGTTTGTTTAATCTATTGCACCACTGAAAAATTCCAAATAAATTTAGATTATTTTAAAGTACTTGGAATTAAGAATGGTTTATTGAGTAGGGAAGGCTTATATTTATTTGGAAATAAATGTGATGAAAAAGCAAGAGACATCAATAAAATTTTTAAATTTTCTTATTTTGTTATTGTTTTTACCCTTTATTATATTTTACATATTACATCTCTTTCTAAGAGCTGGCAGTCTTGTTTATCAGTTGTTTTATATCAATTATCATATATGTGATACTATACTAATACTAAACTACTAATACTAAACAAGATACTAAAACAAATTAAAAAATATAAAGTCCTTAATGTTAGTTATCTCAATGATTACTCATTACCCAGTTACCCTAGGATAAATTATTTCCTCTAAAAGCTAAAACATTTAAAATGTTAGGATCTACAACATATTTGTAAGATGTTATGAAATATTTTGATCTGATTTCATAGCATTTTAAAGTCACAGAACATGGCAAGGAGTACTATTTAGTCAGGGTCAGTCAGAGCTGGGGAACCTGCAGCCTTGAGGCCACATGTAGTCCTCTAGGTCCTCAAGTGTGGCCCTTTGACTGAATCCAAACTTTGCAAAACAAATCCTTTTACTAAGGGGATTTGTCCTGTGAAGTTTAGATTCAGTCAAAGGGCCTCACTTGAGGACCTAGGGCCACATGTGGCCTCAAGACTGCAGGTTCCTCACCCTTGGCAATGTCCTAACTTCCAACAAGCAGGACTAGACTTTTAAATTTTTCCAAACATTTGACTCACTGGGTTCTGTAGTCTTCCTTGGTGTTCTGAAAGAAGATGCCTAAGGTGATTGAGAGGTAGGTGGGGGAACAGTACCAAATGGAAGAAAGGAGATTGAACTGACAACACTGTATTACTTGAGATATTCAATTGAGAAACCAAACTCTTAAGGAACTAATCCTATTTTATGATGGCAGGAAAATTCCGTGATGTATCTGAAGATACTCATTGGACTCCATTTCTCAATGCAAGTATCCATTACATCCGACAAAATCATCCTCTCCCTTGGGAGAAGGTAAGAATGATCTTCAAATAGTAATAAATTTATCTGATATGCCAATCAGTAATTCTATCCCAATAGTATTTGTTCTAGTGCCAATTTTGAAGTAGTGAATAATTAAAAAAAATAAACTCCCAAATGGTTTTTGATAGTTTAGGAACAAGATAATGCCTGCCATGGGCTTTTGGACCAAGTCCTAGAAATATAAATGAAGGCAAGTTAATGATTTAAAACTCCTTACTAGATTTTAAGTTCCTTGAGGACAAAGTCCCCGTCTTATTTTAAACTGAATGTGATAATATATACATATACATATGTACATAAAGTACTTTTCAAACCTTAAAATACCTCAAAATATATAAATACCAGCTGTTATTTAAAGTAATACATTATTTATATATTATATGTTTTATGTATTTATATATATTTTATATAAAATTATCTGTGCCTCCCAGAACCCAGCATAGTGCCACGTACAGTTTTTTTTCTTTTCTTTTCTTTTTGTCTTTTTTGGAGGGGGAAGGCAGGGCAGTTGCGGTTAATTGACTTGACCAAGGTAACATGGCTAGTACATGTTAAGTGTCTGAGGCCAGATTTGAACTCAGGTCTTCCTGACTCCAGCGCTGGTGCTCTATTCACTGTGCCACCTAGCCACCCTTATGTACAGTTAATTAAATGTTTCAGATAGTTATATTTAATCTTTGCTAACACATGCATTTATTTTGTTATTGGACAGGATACTGAGAAATTGGTGGCTTTCCTATTTGGCATTATGTCACACATGGTAGCCGATGTGAGCTGGCATAGCCTGGGCATCGAACAAGGATTCTTGCAGACCATGGGACAAGTGAGTATACATCTTAATAGTTGCTAAACCTGATATTGTTATGTGTTTGATTATATATCAGACCTCCTCCTCAGCAGACAGTCCTAATAATGCCCATGGGACAAGCTTTCCAAAAAACTAAATAAACAGATGACTTGTAACTTTAGCTGCTGTTTTCACTGAGTCTTGTCTCACAACCTGGAGAGGAAATCATGAGTTCACCAACTCTAACTGAGTGGTTAATTCTTGCTGTTTGCACAGCATTGTGTACAACTCTAGTGTGCTATCATACGTTATACCTCTTGTCATTTGGGCCCGCCTAGGTATGTATGTGTGTACATGTGTATACATAAAGAGGCAGCGTGGCATAATGTCTGGAGAAATGGTCTTTGAGTCAGGAAGAAACATGGTTTCAGATCCTACCTCAGATTTATTCTGGTTGTTTGACCCTACATAAGTCTCTTAATTTTTCAGCATTTCCAGGCAACTTGCCAGATCTGTTGCATTAGAAGTTTCTCATACCAGTGAAATCACTGGTCCAGTTTAAGAACAAACATCTATGCCCACATATATCTCAGACAGGTACTGCAGATGGGCAGCTCAGGATTTGGCTCAGGATTGAGTAGCAAGAGGGGATATTAAGTGGTTCTGAGTCACATATCCCAATAACCTCAGAAAAATCAACATGATGAGTAACCTGAAAGTCAATGCAGAGACCCATGGTGGATTTAAATTTGCTGTAGCCAATATATTATTCACAACAATTGCCCACAAAGAGTGGTGTAAAAAATATCGTCCAGGATATGTATGCTTCAGAAAGGAGTTGGTTTGGTCATATGAAGGAAGACACTATCTGTATAGAGAGAAAGACCTGATAAGTAGAAGTGTATATATAGAAGGATTTTACATATATACCATTTGGGTCTAATGGTAGCCATTTCTAGGGCGAGGTGAGGGATAGGAGGAGAAACAAAAGAAATTTACATGATAATTTTATTATATATTTAGAAGGAATAGTAAGTTATACATAGTAGATTTGCAGTTTTATGTGCAATCCTCTTTTTTATTATACTGTGTTATAGAAATCCTTGTCTTATTCTATAAATTAAAAATAAAATAAATTTTAAAAAAGAAAAAGGATTTGGTCTGGTCACATAATGAGAATGAGAGATGATGGAAGCCCAAGTAGTACTTTGGGATCCTCAAGAGATTAAAAGAATCTGAGGAAGGCTTCCTTAGAAGACAAGAGTCATACAAAATGGGAAGAGTTGGGAGAGTCTTCACTTGTGGAGAAATGCTTTACCCTGTGTGATCACAATTGCAGTAGTCTACTGGTGGGTCTGCCCCCCTCACTCTCCCCATTCTCTAATCCATTCTCCATTCAGCCCCTGAAGTCATTTTCCTAAAACACAGGTCCAGTTATGTCACCCCTCTACTCATTGAACCCCAGTGG
The DNA here is from genome assembly GCA_028646515.1 of Pseudochirops corinnae. Taxonomy (NCBI): domain Eukaryota; kingdom Metazoa; phylum Chordata; class Mammalia; order Diprotodontia; family Pseudocheiridae; genus Pseudochirops; species Pseudochirops corinnae. The sequence continues at coordinate 207,971,906 of CM053587.1, forward strand.
CTTCCTATTGTATCTCGGAGCAAATACAAAGCCCTTCATAATCCTAGCCCCCTCGTACCATTCCAGTCTTTTTTAATTTTAATTTTTATTTAAAAAAAAATTTTTTTTTGGAGGGAGGAAGGTAGGGCCATTGGGTTTAAGTGACTTGCCCAAGGTGACATGGGTAGTGTGTGTGTGTGTGTGTGTGTTTGTGTGTGTGTGTGAAGTGTCTGGGGTCAAATTTGAACTTAGATCCTCCTGACTCCAGGGCTGGTGCTCTACTCACTGCGCCACCTATCTGCCCCCTCCAGTTGTTTTTATACCTTTCCCTATGCCACATATTCTTCAGTCTAGTGACGACAGCCTCCTTGGAGTTCCACAAACAAGATGCTCCCTCTCTTAGCTTGGCCCGGGGCATTCTCTCTGGCAGACTCACATGCCTGGAATGCTCTCTTCCACTCCAACTGCTAACTCCCATGGCTCCCTTTAAATCCTAACTAAAATCCTACCTCCTACAAGAAGTCTGCTCCAACCCCTCTTAATTCCAGCGCTTTCCCTCTTTTAATTATTGCCTATTTATCCTGTGTATACCTTCCTTTGCATATATTCATTTGTGTGTTGTCTCCCCATTAGATTGTAAGCTCCTTGAGGTCAAGAACTGTCTTTTGCTTCTTTTTGTATCCCCAGCACTTACCACAATGGCTGGCAAACAGTAGGTGCTTAATAAATGTTTATTTCTTGATTGATTAAATATATAAGTGTAAGACTTTTACTATATATATATATATTCATCCACAAAGGCCTAGTAACCAAAATACACTGATAACAAATAGAAATATAATTTTAAAAATAGAATGGAATTGCTTACTTCTAATCACAAATATTGTTTGAGAAGTTATGTTCACACTCAAGCTATTTATGCCCCTTTCCCTCTCCGTCAGTACCTTCAATCATATGTTTGAAGAAATGAGATAATAACCTGCTACTTTCTATGCACTAAAAAAATACTGTTAGAGATCAAAAATGAGCTCATTTGTAAATAAAAATCACACTCTTACCCAATGAACTAGCTCTAGAAGTCTCCTCTGGATAAATATTGTTTCCAGGTTCATTCTTTAACTTTTAAACTTCGTTATAGACTTGTGGATTTAGAACTAGAAGGAACCTTAGAAACCATCTAATTTAAACCCCTTCATTGTATAGATGGGCAAGCTGAGACTCAGAAACAGCAAGTGACTTGCCCAAGGTAGTAAGTGTTTAGTAGAGACCGAACTCTCTTCTTTAATTTTCTCGTATATTTAGATCCAACAGATGTGTGTGTGTGTGTGTGTGTGTGTGTGTGTGTGTGTGTGTGTGTGAGAAGAGAGAGAAAAAGAGTTGCGCCTGTATGCCTTATTAGGAAAACCAAGGTCTTGGCTAATACCTGAGTCGTACCTACACAATGTATGTCTATATAGCTATATGTGTAGGTGTAGATGTATACATACATGCATACCTATGTACATATATATCATATATACAAAATAGATAAACTAAAATAATTTGTTATACAATTTAAGTGTTAATTTAGCTGTTAATATTCCATAATAATCAAAGACATAACATTAACATAATGCTTTAACATTTGTGATGTACTTTTCAAATATATCTTATTTACTCCTCACAACAACTCTGAAAGGTAGCTGCTACTCTCTTGATTTTACAGATGAGGAAACTGAGGCACAGAGACTTAGCTAGAGTCATACAGGTAGTAAGTGTCTGAGAATAGATTTGAACTTGAATCTTTCTGACTCCTGGTCCAGTGCTCTACCTATTGTGTAATAGTTGCCTCTAAAAAGAAAACGTCCTTAAAAAAGAAAAATTAATATCATCTCACACCTATCAGAATGATTAATAGGACAGAAAAGAAAAATGATAAATGTTGAAGGGGATATGGGGAAATTGGGACTAATGCACTGTTGGTACAGTTGTGTACTGATCCCACCATTCTGGAGAGCAATTTGGAGCTATGCCCAAAGAGCTATAAAATTGTGCATATCCTTTGATCCAGCAGTACCACTACTAAGTCAGTATCCCAAAGAGATTTTAAAAAAGGGGGGAGAGGAAGAATCTATTTGTACAAAATTATTTATAGTAGCTCTTTTTTGTAGTGGCTAAGAATTGGAAATTGAAGAGATGCTCATCAATTGGAAAATGACTAAACAAGTTATGGTATATGATTTTGATGGAATACTATTGTACTATTAAAAATGATAAGGGGGTGTGGCTTCAGAAAAACCTGGAAAGACTTAAATGGACTGATACAAAGTAAAGTGAACAGAACCAGAATATTGTACACAGTAACAGCAATACTGTACAATAAGGAATTGTAAATGACTTTAGCTATTCTCAGCAATACAATGATCCAAGACAATTTTGAAGGACTTACGATGAAATGCTCTCCACCTCCAGAAAAAAACAGCTGATGGAATCTGAATGTAGATTGAAGTGTACTTTTTTAGAACTTTATTTTTCTTGTTGTTGTTTTTTTTGTCTGTGTTTTCTTTTATGATGCATGACTGTATATGTGTAATCTAGATTAAATCACTTGTCTTCTCATTGAGGGGAAGAGAGAGTGGGAGGGGAGGAGAGAATTTAAAACTCAACATTTTAAAAAAATGTTTAAAATTTCACATGTAATTGAAAAAATATTTCAAAATTTAAAAAATTAATATTGTATAAAAAAACAAGTCAATATATCATAGGACCTTCTGTTTACTTCATTTTGTATTTTCATCTTTCCATTGTTCTTTTGTCTGGGCTGAGTTTATTTTTCTTGTTATGGCTTATTTATAACTCACTGTTCTATTTTTCAGATTGATTTTCATGGTTCTTACAAAGATGCACATCCTATTGGTGATTTTGGTAATGCTATATTTACATTTTTCCAATTTTCTCATGGTCATCTAGGTAGCACAGTGGGCAGAGTGCCATGCCTAGAGTCAGGAAGACTCATCTTCCTGAGTTCACATCTGGCCTCAGACATTTACTAGCTGTGTGACCCTGGGCAAGTCACTGTTAACCCTCTTTGCCTCAGATACTCATTTGTAAAACGAGTTAGAGAAGGAAATGGCAAACCATTCCCATATTTCTGCCAATATACCCCAAACAGGGTTACAAAAAGTTGGATATGACTAAAAAAAAAAAAAGACCGAACAACAGCAAATCTCACTTTTCTGAACTTCACTTTACTCATCTATAAAATGGGAGAATAATAATATTTATTCTGTTTACTCAACAAGCTTTATGTGGAGAATGTGCCTTATAAACTCTAGAGTGCTATAGTAGTGCAGATGATTATTGTAAATAATAATAACAATCATTTTCTTGTCTTTCAACTTTTCTATAATTAGCTGATGATGATGATCTATAGATACCCAAATTTTGGAAGTTTCTATGTAAAGAAATCATTCTGATGAATCCTTTTGTAAAGTGAAAAATCTTTTGCAATATGAGTTATCATTCCCTAATTTATTAAAAAAAAATAATAATAGATCACACTTATAAAGTGTTTTAGAACAGACATGCACAACTTGCAGCCTGTGGTTACTTATGGCCCATGGGCATGTCAAAAGATTTTGGCTGTCTGGGTGGAAAAAAAAAGAGGATCCTTTCCTCTACATTTTTAGGGGGTCTAATGAAATCCTTTGGGTGTACTGCAAGTAGCCCATGCACTAGCCTGCAGGCCTCAGGTTGTACGGGCCTGTTTTAGAGTAAATCTTAGAGTCTGAAATACCTGCCTTCAAATCCTTCCCCTGGCACTTAAGGGATGTGTGAGCCCTGGCAAGACACTTAACCTCTAACCTCTAACCTCCTAGAGCCCTAGGCAGCTTTCTAAAGGTAAAAATTGCAAAAGAGTTGCAGATCTGCATTGTTAAGGGGAGTTTCCTCATTGGGTGTTACCTATCTTGAGGAAATCACCAGTAACTTACCAAGGTTTACAAAGTACTTTCCTGCTATAGTTCCTTTTTCTTCTTCCATTCGACATACATTTATTTGTTTTTAAATTTAAAATTTTTAAATTTAAATTTTGTTTTTAAAATTTAAAAAAGTCTTTGTTTTGTTTTGCTGTGAGTCTTTAAAAGTAAATAATCCACGTGTCTGAGAGGTTAAATGTTTTGCTCACAGTTAGGCAACTAACTGTCAGAGCTGATCCTTAAATCGAGGTCCTCTTGTCTTTAAGTCCTGTATTCAGATTTCATATAGCAAGTGTTTTAGAGCAAGGCTGAAGCAAGAAGTATGCTAGATCTTGTTCCTCACTAGTTAAAAGTATACACTGAATTATTTTTCTCACACTGTAGGAGGAGATGTGTTGAGCCATTTTGAACTTGATTTTAACTATCTCGGGCGGAGCTGGTAAGAGCAGCACGTGTTCAGATATTTGCTTTCTTAGTGGAATTTAGAACTGCAATAACTGGAGCTTTTCCTGCATTTTGGATTTTTGAAAAGCAAAACTGGTATTAGTCAGAGTTTATTATTTTTCAGATACCCTGGAGAAAGATATAAATGGAGCATGAGCACTGTTTTCATATATTTGAAGGGTTGTCAGGGGCAAGAGGTCTTAGATTTATTTTGCTTGGCCTAGGACAATCAATGGGGTTGAAGCAATAGAAAAGAAAATTTTAGGAATATCAGGAAGAACGTTAAAAAAATAAACCAATAAAGATATCCCATGGTGGTATGGGTGACTTTGAAAGGTAGTAAGTGCCCTATTTTCAGTGGATCACCCCTTTTAGCAAGCTATTAGAGAAAAGTCATGTTTCAAGTAGGAGTGGAGCTAGATAACATCTGAGATTCCTTCTAACTCTAAAATTCTGTGATTCCAACTAATATCTATTTTTATTAGTCATAATTTTTGCCTTGGACACTGGACTGACTTGAAATTAAGCTTTAGGATTATTCTCTGCCAAGTCTGATATGGAAAAAAAAAGTTTTCAGAATCTCACTTAAATAACTCCTGTGATCTAAAAAGTAACGTAGTATTCCATCGCAGTCACATACCACAACATGTTCAACTGCTGCCCAAATGATGGGCATTTCCAGAAATTTCTTGTTCTTTGCCACCACAAAGAGAGCTAAACATTATAGAATATATAGGTTCTTTTCCTTTTTCCCTAGTCATCTTTGAAAATAGACCTAATAGTGATATTGCTGAGTACAGGCAGTTTAATAACTCTCTGGACGTAATTCCAGATTAAAAAAAACTTTTTAGTTTTTTGTATTTGACTGTGATAGATTACTACTGTGCTATAAAAAATCATGAACTCAATGATCTTAGAAAAACATGAAAGACTTGCCTGAAATACGAAGAAATATGAAGAGAGAAATGAGCAGAACCGAGAAAATGTTGTATACAGTGGCAGCAATGTTGTTTTAAGAGTGACTTTGATTGAATAAGTCATTTTGACTATTATAAATACCCACATTAGCCACAAAGGATGCTATCTACATCCAGAGAAAGTACTGATAAATAGAAGTGTGTATAGAATACTTTTACACACACACACACACACACACACACACACACACACGCCTATTTGTGTCTAATAGTAGCCATCTCTGGGAGGGGAAGGAGAGAAGGAAAAAAGGAAATTTACACAGTAACTTTAATATATATTTAAATGAATAACAACTTGTGTATAATAGATTTGCAGTTTCATGTGCAATCATCTTTTTATTATATTGTATTATGAAAATATTTGTTTTTTCCATAAATTATACATATGTATGTATATATGGCAAAAATTAAAATGTAGCATAGTAAGGCAACATGGTTTAATAGATAGAGACCTGTTATCAAAGTCAGGAAGCCTTGGGTTCAAGTTACACCTCTTGACCCTGTCTGTGTGACATTAAGCAAGTCAAAAGGTACCAACCTCCGTTGGTAGATGGAGTTTTCTTACTTGGAGGTTCCTCATATCAGTGAAATCACTGGTCCAATGCTCTATCTTATCCAGTAAACTAAAGGACTAGCTTTGTAGTCCTTACTACAAAATTTGTTGATTTCAACAATGACTTTAAAATTGAGATTTAGGGACACTGAGTTATTTTTTGGTATGTTATTCTAGGAAACTTGTTGTAACATCTTATTCCACTCAATAACTAGTGCAGAAAAAAAATCCATTAAAAAAAAACAAGCAAAAGAGAAAAATAGTCCTTAATTCTAGTCTTACACATGGAAGACTTTGGTTTTAGAACTTCCCAAGTCTTTATTTTACTAAAATGTACTCCATCAAAGATTTTGTTTGGGTTGTATCTAACTAGATTATGTTAATTTAAACAGAAAATCGAAACATGTCTTTCCATTGATTCTAATCTGCTTCTCAGGTATGTACCTGTCAAAGACCTAATGGGAATCTACACACAGCTCTATGGCAAGAAAGTCATAACGAAAAATGCAATAATTGACTGTTCGTATCTTCAGTTCCTAGAATTGTAAGTTTGATGCAGAGAGTTCTTTCCCAAAACATAAAGAAAAAAATGCACCTGGTTTTCCTGTGTATTTGCTACAATAATATTTACAACACTTTGATGGATCTGTGATCTCATATATTTGGGTACTCCCTTCAGTAACGCCCATTCCAATCCATCTGTGTCTGCCCATCTTGGGTAACTCTAGCCCATGTCTTCCTGTTAAACCCTCACAGGGGGCAGGGGCTCCACCTATTACGTTAGGATAATATACTTCCTTGTAAACATTTCTAATTATCTCATTATCTTGGTAACATTTGCTATTTGGATTTTGCATATTTGTAAACAGGGTGTGCTGGAGCTTGCTCAAACCAGCTTATAAGAGCTTAATGTTAAATTTTCAGTGTAAGCACCTATATGCTGGAAATAAGCAAACACTACCAGTCAGTGCTTCATCTATAGTTTTATTGATTGTTTAGATTTTTAAAAGTGATGGAGAAAATATTAATAATACAGATTAAATTTAAAACGTACCATAGGTACACTCCTCTGCCCCTTCCCCTCCCTACTCCAAGAGTTGGTTGTTAAATATTTATGAGCACACTGTAGTTTTTAATCCTTCAGAATGAATGTATTTTGATAGGGCTTTATTTTCATCGCTTGGTGTATATCTTTGTCGGAAACACAACTTCCATTTCTTTATAATTTATGTTACAGGTATGGCGAGATGTTGGTTCTTTCCAAGGTAATTTTCTTTATCTTCATAAATACATTATCCTTTGTTAAGTCATATGGATACCAGACCAGTACCTTATTTCTTTTTTCTTTTTCTTTTTTTGCTTGATTTTTATATAGCTTTACCCACGTTTTGCAAAAAAGTCCCCATTTTTGGTGGAACAATTCCAAGATTATTTCCTTGGTGGACTGGATGACATGGCATTCTGGACCACCAATATGTTTCATCTAACAAGCTACATGTTACAGAATGGAACCAGGTGAGTCATTATTTTGTTTCTTGTGCTTTATTTATGTCATCCTGATCATGAAATATATGGTATAGCCATAACCTAATCTATCAGAAAGAGAGTGGCAAGTGTGAGCAATGGTTAAAGGAAATAGGTGTATTTAGCCTGGAAAAGAGAAGGTGGAAGGGTACATAGTTATTGTCTTCAAATATCTGAAAAGTCATTCTGTGAAAGAAGAATTAGATTTAATTTGTTTAGCTTTAGAGGTTAGAACCAAAACCAGAGGATGGAAGTTATGGGTAAGAAAACTTTAAGCTGTAATAGAAACAGTGCTAGACTTGGAGTCAGGAAGACCTGAGTTCAAATTTTACCTTCAAGGACATGTAAGCTGTGTGACCCTTCACCTCTCTCAGCCTCAGTTTCCTTATCTGTGAAATGAGAATAACAGTACTTCAAAAGGTTGTTGTGAGAATCAAATGAGATTTTATATATGTACATATATGTATGTATGTGTGTACATGTGTAGTGCTTTGCAAACTTAAAGTGCAACGTTAGTAGTTGTTGTTGTTATTATAAGGATGTAAATTACAAAGGGGAATTTCTTAACGGTTAAAAATGCCCCCAAATGGAATAGACTGTCTTGAGAAGTAGAAGGGTCCCTCTTATTAAGACCGGGTGCTCTCTATTCTGGTCAAGACTAGTCAGACATTTATTGATGTTATAGGGCTGGTGTTCTTAACTGTTGTATGATGGACTATGTTTTTAAGTGCGCTGAAGGTTTTCTCCTCCAGGTAGACTTCTTTGTGAAAGCAAACCAGGCCATCTTTTGCCTCAGTTCTTGCCTAGGCTTTAATTATTGAATGGGTATTGCCTCAGACAAACTGAGATCTGGGAAACACCTTAATCTAAAAAGGCTGTGGTCTCCTACTGCGTCTGGGGTCTTTACCAGGCGCCTTGACCTGTGTCTTGCTGCTGGACTCAGATAGCTCTGAAGGAGAGAGTGGGGCTGATGACTTTGCACAGCTCTGCCTCACTTAAATCCAGTTCACTTTCAAGTCAAAACATCACCCTCATCAGGCCATTGGTCCCCTTCGAGAATGAAGGAGGAACAGTAACAACAAATGCATCACAAAGGAAATATATTAAAACATAATTACCAGAATTTTAGAAGTTCCAAGTTCGCAGGTCCTCTCTATATATCCACAGACCCCTTTGTGGACCTCAGGTTAAGAACCCCGATTATAGAGGAAATTCCATGCTTTAGGAAAAAGTGGGACTAAAAGGCCTCTAAGGTTTACTTCAAGCTTTAAACTTCTGGTCTCAGGAATCCTCAAAAAGGGACCGACATCCGCAGCTGGTCCTTGTTGCTTTCACTTCCTGGTGTCTGCCCTCAGTCAGCCCCAGGGCTGTGAGCTCTGACCAGGCTTCGGAATTGATCCGATCTCACTTCTACCCCCCTACCCACGAGCTTAACTAGGATGTGGGAAAATGCTTTTTTCTTCTTATTTAACTGAGACACAGGGCTGAGTTTACATAGTCCAGTTTGCTGCCCCTAACTTAACTAAAGGCAAGACTTAAAGTTCTATAGCAGATGAGATCACTAGTAGGTGCCTAACCCCAGGTTCTTTTCCTTTTTTGTTGTTGTTCAATTGTTTCAGTTGTGTCTGGCTCTTCAGGACCCCATTTGAGGTTTTCTTGGCAAAGATACTGGAGTGCTTTGCCATTTCCTTCTCCAGCTCATTTTACAGATGAGGAAACTGAGGCAAACAGGGTTAAGTGTCTTGTCCAAGGCCACACAGCTAGTAAATGTCTGAGACTAGATTTGAACTCAGATCTTCCTGACTCTAGGCCCAGCATTCTGTCAATTGTGCCACCTAGCTGCTCTTACCGCAATCTGATCTGGGCTGGATTAAACATTGTTGCATAAAACTTTCAACATAAGAAGATTTGGTTTGTCCTTGTCTTTGGTCTACTTATAGTTCCAGGTGAGACCTTTAATTCCTTCCTGTCCTAGTGGCAGTTCTGTGTCTGGTGCAATGAATTACTCAGGGCGGGAGGGTTCAAATAATTAATTTTATATATATGCTTATATATATATATATGTGTGTGTGTGTGTGTGTGTGTGTACATGTATACACACATGCACATATGCACATGTATGTGCATGCACTTGTGTATGTGTGTATGGTATATGTGTGTATCTTTATGTATTTATCCATTTGTTCTCTCTCTCTCTCTCTCTCACACACACACACACACACACACACCTTACCCCTAGGTAAAAGCAATTCCCAAAGTGGTTAAAAAAAAGTTAAAGAAAGCGAAAGCCACTAGAAAGGAGGTTGGCAAGGAGCTTCTCTGAAGTCTTAGGACTTCTCCAGCAAAAGTCCTAAAACCCACCTTCTATATTTTTCTTGCCTAAAGGCCCCCACCTCCCTGAGTCCCAGATTGGTCTTCAGGAGGACATAGGTAACCCAAACTGCCCCATAACTTCTTCAGTCACTACAGTCCTAGCTGTATTGTTGGAATGTGAGGACTTAACCCATTCCTTACTAGTGGAACTAGAATCTTAACCTGCAACATTTTAGAAGTTGTTCTGAGGCACTCCAGCTATAGGCCTTTTGGGTTGTCTCCTCTAGCACCAAAGTTCGCCTCTTTTTGTCAACTAACTTGGTTCTATTGCTCCTTTCTCTCCATTTCTGAGGAAGTCACTTCCCTATATGGTCCCAAAGATTTTTACCCTCTGTTTCAGCCTATTCTCTACTAACTTTTGTCCTTCTGAAAGTCTCTGTGGTTCTGGGTTCCTGGAATTCTGCCCTTGGCTTTTTTCTTCTGACATGTTCAGTTTGCTTTAATGTGTTCAATAGATGGGAACACCTCCTCTGGAGCTACCACACTCCCCACCCCAACTCAAACTAATATGTTGGGTCCCCATGGGGGACTACTACCATAGTGAGAAAATCAAATTGACTGATTTCATTTTGTACTTAATTCTGTTCTGTATCACCTGTTGTAAAATTGCCCCAACCATGTTTCTTTGTCTCTGAGTTCAGTTCAGAAGTTCACCTTTGCTCTCTGAGCTGAGTTGTCCCATAAATCCCCTTAATTAAAAGAAATATGTTGTTTCTACACATCTTACTGCCCATGTACAATTCAGGGAGATCTGTTATGTTGCTGACAGGCCTAGCAAGATGCAGGTGGACACCAGAAAGTCTGTTATCTCTGCCATGCTGGTCTCCTTTCAAATTTTCTTCAAAAGTTTAAGTCAGTTGTTCAAAGCAAAGGTATTTACTGAAATGGTACAGCATGAATAGCAGTACCAGAACATTCCTCCCAGAAAACCAGGAGTGCCCTTTTTTTTTTTTACCAATACTTACAGTAATATTGGAAAGAATGAGCACACTTATTGAGCCTACACTTTGAAAACTACTGATCTCAATCTTTGAAGAGAATTGGGAGTACTTAATGTAAATAATTGAAAGTGAAACATGTTTTAGAAGCTGAAAAAATTTCACCTCCTTTTGTGTACTTCTACAGCGACTGTACCCTACCTGAGAATCCTCTGTTCATGGCATGTGGTCCCAAACATAGTGGCAGCCTTGGGTAAGTGGAATCCTGACGTTTTCATTTAACAGCCCCTGTGATCACTCACAGGATTAGAGATTTTGAGCTAGAAGGGCCTCTGATGCTCAGAAATGGCATCCTATTTGTAATCTGTGGATCTTACAGTGGAAAATGTTTACCCAACTGATTCTTACTGAAAGGATTTTTCTATTGTATTCTAAGGAATATTGTGCCAGAGGCAAATTTTGATCACTGTGGTCATTGAAATTATATGCCACCTAAGGGATGTCATTGTGTCCCACAGAATTGTTATCTAAATACCCATCATGATAGCCCTTAACAGGGAGAGATTGAAATTCAGTTTTAGCCTTTTATTATGTGTCAGAGACATCCAGAATTTAACTAATGGTGTTTTTGGAGCTTTGACACAATTCTTTTCACTTAAAGGTCTGGATTATGATAGGATTATAGATATAGAACTGGAAGGAAACTCAGAGGGCATCTTGTCCAGTCTCTTTACAGAGTAGGAAACTGAGGCTCAGGGAGGTTAAGTGACATGTCCAAAGTCACAGAGATATTAAAGTGGGATTTAAGGAATTTTTGTCCCAATCCAGCAGCCAACAAGTTGTGTTATCATAGGAAAATTAATTTTTGGGCTGTAGTTACTACATGTACAAAATTTTGTTGTATTTATTCAATTGTATCCAACTCTTTGTGGACCATTCTGCCCTTAAGGGTTTGGGGTTTTTTTGTTTTTTGTTTTTGGTAAAGTCATTGGAGTGGTATTAGGCAAACAGAGGTTACGTGACTTGTGCAAGGTCACACAGCTATTAAGATTTGAACTCGGGTCTTCCTGACTCCCAGCCCAGTGCTCTATCCACTGTACCATATAGCTGTTCCATGTACAGAATAGGAGATGTGGATTAGAGGATCTCTTAAGGTCCCTTCGAGTGCTAAATTCTATAATTCCTTTTGTGGAGATCTTGGAGTTCAAATCCCACTTCTGTCACTTAGGTATAAGACCTTGAACAGGTCACAGTTTTCTCACCTGTAAAGGAAGGGAGTGGGGCTGGATGACCTCTGAGATTCCTTTCAGCCCCAAATTCATGATGCTATGATCCTATATACTCAGGAGAATGACTAAAAAACCCTTCCTGTTATGCTTCTTTCAAGCTCTAAGGTCTTGTAATATCAGAACATGTCATTACCTATTCTTTAGCCCACTTATTCAAGATATTTTATTTCTTAACCAGTAAATGGATTCTGAAGCTTATCATTTGTAACTGATTCTTCTTGACAGAACCAAACTGCCGAAAAATAAATGTCACGCAACTTTAAATGTATCCTTATCTGAAAATGCTAAAGGAAATATAAGTTACTCAGAAAGAGGCGTCTTCTTCAGTGTGGATTCATGGGCCCAAGTAAGAATTTCTCTCTAAATAAATTGAAATAAATAAAATGAAACTCTAAAACTGTGGCTTGTTACCTAGGGATTGAAGAGTCCTACTGAAGCACAAGAGCTATTACTGCAAGAGGTCTACAAATCCCTGTACCCACCATGCCTTATCATTTTGACCTTGATTTTATTTGAACACATATATGTATGTGTTGTGCATATATATGTATATATATGTACATATATATATATATACACATACATACTGTTTTTCAAATGTATATAGATGCTGTTGGTTAGTAATAAAATATATGTTTTAATTTTGTTACAAACTTATGTTTTATTCATTGTGATTAAATTTATTAATTGTAATTACAAACTTGTATTTTATTAATAACCAAGAGTATCTACGTGAATTTGAATTCATAGAATTTCATTTATTTTCTCAATTAATGGATACTAATAGTAAGGGTGCTCATAGTCAAAAATGACCCCAGAGGATGAACCTGGGGCTTCTAGAGGTCCAGGATAGACAGAAGTAGCCTTTGGTTAGTTTTATCCAGCCCTGGTTTGATCTCCACACAATGCCAGTCAGTAGTACTTATTGAGGGTTCACTGTGTGTACTATCTTAAGGGGAATGATGAAGAGATAGAGAGGACACAGAAAGTATAGTTCCTATTTTCAGACATCTTACAAAGTGTGGTCCATTCTAAGATAATTTTTTTCACCCACTCTGTGAAACTTTCCTTGATTCCTTCCAAATTCTAAGCTGAAAATATTCTTTGTTTCATTAAATCTTCCTAAAGACCTTTGCTTACCATCACACACTCACATTTGTCCCTATCATTTCTGTTCCTTGCCCTCTACTACTACAGAGGCCCCAAGACCAATCTGACACAGGTTTATCATAGGACAGCAGCAGTTGTGTATTGGAGAACACTTTCTTTGGAGTATACCTGTGCCAGAGTGGTCTTGGGGCCTTTGTAATAGTAGAGAGTTTTCAAAATACTTTTTTCACTGCAAGTATGAAACATTATACTCTTTAAAAGACAAAGTCATTGAGGCTGAGAGGTGGAACATATTTACTCATTAAGTGTTGGAATTGGGACATGAACCTAAGACCCTCCAAACTCCAATTATAGACTTGGAGTCAGTTTAGAGCTAACCAGTAGTATTTATGGAGTATGTGCTCTGTGTGTGCATGTGCCCTATCCATCAGTTTGTCAGCATGAATTTATTTTTTATTTTTTATTTTTTTGCTTTTTGGAGGGGGAAGGCAGGGCAATTGGGGTTAAGTGACTTGCCCAAGGTCACACGGCTAGTTTTTGTGTTAAGTGTCTGAAGTTGGATTTGAACTCAGATCCTCCTGACTCCAGGGCCGCTGCTCTATTCACTGCATCACCTAACTGTCCCATCAACACAAATTTATAAAGTGCTTACTATAAACTGGGTTAAAAGCTAGGGATACCATGAAAGGGAAAAAACAGACTCTGCCTTCAAGGAGTGTGCATTCTAATGGGGGAGACAACTTGTAAATTACTAAGTACATTCAAGTTATATACAAAGTAATGGAAGGTGCTTGAACGTGGAAGATATTAACAGTGGGAATGAGTGGGGAAAGGCCTCTTATACAAGGTGGGATTTAAGCTGAGTCTTAAAGAAAGTCATAAAAACTAAGAGGCAGAGGCGAGGGGACAGAGCATTTCAGGGATGAGGAAATGAGGGTGTGAGAAGCCGGTGCAAAGGCATGGGGATAGAGGATGGACTTTTCGTGTTTGAGGAGCAACAGCTAGGCCAGGAGAGCTGGATTGTAGAGTGCATAGAGGGGACTAAGGTAAGGTATTACCTTTCCTTTCCATGTAGTAAGGGAGAGGTAGTATGACAAGAGAAGTTCTAGTTCAGGCTTCCTGTTGCCACTTGCTAAGATAAGGGAAAGACTGTGCCCAGTCTATTTTGCGTTTCTAAGCAGTTCCTGGAAAATAGATGGTCATATCACCTTCAGAATCAAGGTTGGGAGATAAGCCACAGCTCCAGTTTGGACCAGTTGGCAGATGTCCTTATCTTCCTCCTTCTGTTACTTGTTTCTAGATCTTCCTTATTTTCCCCTCCTGTCTTCTGTGAAATTCCATTTTTCTTTTCTGCTCATGTATTCACAATCTATATAAGGTGCTGAAACTGATTATCTGAGCTTATTAACTCTTGTATACAATCAATTGAGCCTGCATTCTGAGCAAAATAAAATTGTATCTCACTATTTCTGCATCGTTGATTTGGTGATTGACAGCAGTAGCTAATCAATGGATGCTCAGATAATATTTATCACTGTAGTATGGAGCCAAGTTATGAAGAACTTTAAATGATAAACAGAGGATTTTCTATTTGATCTGAGAGATAATTAGAAACCATTTGAAGTCATTGATCAGAGTGAGTGACATAGCCAGATCTATACTTTAAAGAAATCATCTTGACAGCTGAGTGGGAGATAGATTGGGGTGGGAAAAAGATTTGAGGCAGGGAGACCAGTTGAAAGATTATTGCAATGGTCCAGGCTACAGGTGATGAGGGCCCGAACTAGAGTTGTGATAATATTAATGAAAGAAGGGGATATATACAAGATATGTTGTTTAGGTTAAAATGACAAGATTTGGCAGTGGATTGGATATGTGTGTTGAGTAAGTGAGAGAGCGAGGATGATAAATTTCAGGCCTGATAAATTTCAGGATGATAAATTTGGAAAGGTGGAGGATTTGGGGCTAAGGATAACGAATTCTGTTTTCAACATGCTGAATTTCAGGTACAGTTCAGTTAGAGATATCAAAGTGGCAGGTAGAAATTTGTGACTTACTCAGCAGAGAAATCAGGGCTGTATATATGTAGAACTTGGAATTATCTGTTCTGAGGGGAACAATGGGGAAATAAAAACAAAGTGAAAGCTATGGTCCCTTTCAATTACTTTTTAAAAATGCTCCCTGTATGGCTTAGGTTTGTTATATGGCTGATGGAAAATCTGGAATCTGTTTCTGGTCCCTAATAGTTTGGTATGAGAAGGCACAAAAATGGATTTAGCTTTCTGTTATGACTTTGTATAGGTTATTTAACCTATCAGATTCCATTCCCTTATCTGTAAAATGAAGGGGATGGATTAGATCAGTGGTTCTCAACCTTCCTGATGCCGCGACCCTTTAATACTTGTATGTGGGCATGTCTGCATGTGGGCGGACCCTCCTGGAGATGGATAGAGGAGCACAGTGTCTCGATTCCTAAGACCATGGGAAATATGTGTTTTCCCATGGTCTTAGGCGACCCCTGTGACCCCTGTGAAAGGGTCTTTCAACCCCCATAGGGGTCACGACCCACAGGTTGAGAACCACTGGATTAGTAAGTAAGGCCTCTTCCATCCCTGCCTATGAATCCTTATGATCTATGCTTATACTCCTCTCTGCCAAACAGTCTGTGTTACCTTATCGGAATCTCTTTGTTGGAATCATGAAGATGGAGCAAATGTTTTTTAGTCAGAGGTCATAGATCTCTGACACCACTGAATGTACACTATTCCTTATAGTCTGTGAATCTATTATCTTGTTATGATGTTTTTCATTAGTACCAGTTCAATACTTTTAAAATACATGTGTTTGTATGTAGGTCACAAGGGTGAATGATCCACAAAAAATGTATTCCAGGGGAATTTGGATGATATATATATATATATCTTTATGTGTTCAGGACTTGTTTGAACATATTCACCAGAATTTTTTGTTTAGTTTTGTTTTGAAAGAAAATCATCTTTGATTCAGTTCCATGTTCAGTGAAAAAAAATATTTTTGGGGTTAATTTTATTGGGAGTTTAGAATATTAATAATTCGTTCTGGTCTGAGGTACATGATTTGGTTCAATCCAAGCCCCTTCTGACTTTTTTTTTTTTACTTGCTGACCGTTTCTGTGCCTGTGTCATGTGCATATCTGCGTGTAGCAGCCCAACTTGCATTCACCTGTCCTCAGTGAATGTACTTGCTCATGCACATAACAGTATGCAGTATCTGTAAAAATGTCTTTCCTTCATAAATTTCAATGATTTTGGCAGATATATATTTATATATCTGGATTTACATAAAAAAGAACTGGACTTTCAGTCAGGAGTCTTGGGTTCGAATCCTGGTTCTGACATTTTCTTGTTATGTGACTTTTATTAAATCACTTCCCTTCTCTAAGACTCAGTTATTCCACCTTTGTCCCCCTTCAATGGCTTCCTGTTGTTGAATTGATGTCCTTGTCTCACATGGTTTTTTGGAGGAAGACATTAGCTGCTGTGATTGTACAGATTTACATGTGTGTCTCTAATCATGGTGAACACTTAATCATTTTTTTCTTTCAGGATTCAGTCTCCTTTCTCTACCTGACTTTCACAAAGAAGATAAGGAAAGTGTTTGCAAGTGAACAGCCTCACCAAAATAATTATGTCACCAATCCCATAGCCTCTTACTTTCTCTCGTTTCCCTATGTCAAGCTCGGATGGTAGGTTGGGCTTATTTTTTCTGGAATTATTTTGGTGTCACTAACTCTTTATTTGGTTCTGAAATTTTTTTTTAAAATCACATCAGTTCTCAAAATATATTTTTTTGTCCAGTTTATCTTGGACTAAATATGTTTATTTAGTTAATCCCTGGCTCCATGTGGCCAAGTCACCTCTCCTTTCTCATGTTCCCCAGAAGTGGAGTATTAGTCCAGTTAGCTTAAGTACACCCTCTTGCTATGTTGAGACTTTTTGAAAAGTGAAGAATCCTTTAGTAAAGCAAGTCATTTGCACATAATTATCCCTCACTTTCTCTCTTCCTTTTTTAAAAAAAGTGAATCTCCTAAATCATAGTTTACAATTTAAATTTGGGACTCAAGTTTTGAATTCTTAATTCACTTAAGCCAGCTTATGATGCTGTTTTCAGTGTCCATGGGATACCCTTTTAGGTGAGATTTACAACTTTATACTAAGATCTTCAGATAATTCACTAATTAATTCCCTTGAGTGAGGTTTAATAGACTGTAGCCTTTATATTCTGCTCTATTACCTTCTTTTTATTTCTTAAAGTTTCATGGAGGTCTTTTGCTTTTATATCATATTAATTAATTTTAAAAATTTTTTGGCTTTTTGGAGGGAGAAGGCAGGGCAATTGGAGTCAAGTGACTTGCCCAAGGTCACATGGCTAGTAAGTGTGTCAAGTGTCTGAGGCCGGATTTGAACTCAGGTCCTTCTGACTCCAGGGCTGGTGCTCTATTCACTGTGCCACCTAACTGCCCCAACACATTTATTTTTTAATATACCTCTCTCCCCTCTTCTACCCAGTGAGTTTTCCCTTGTAATAAATATTAAAAACCAAACCTTTCAGAAAAATCAGCACACCACAAATATAGTTGATATACGTGCCATACATAGCATTACCCCTTTAGCAAATAAGGTGGAAAGTTGGACAATGCTTTCCAAAGAGTTTCCCATAAAACTATTCTACCAAAAAAGAATCTTAAAACAGAAGCTGTCACTTTATCAGTTTTTTTGTTCAGTCATTTCAGTTGTGTCTGACTCTTCCTGACCCAATTTGGGTTTTCTTTTGGCAAAGATACTAGAGTGGTTTACCATTTCCTTCTTCAGCTCATTTTACAGATAAAGAAACTGAGGCAAAGAGTGTTAAGGGACTTTCCCAGGATCACACAGCTTGTTAGTATCTGAGGCATGATTTAAATTTAGGAAGATGAGTCTTCCCGACTCTAGGGCTGGCACTCTGTTTAGGGGCCACTTAATCAGTGCCCTTTATCAGTGGCAACAACTTGTCCCCAAACTGGACTGTCATTCTTACCTCTTTGGACTTCAATCTCTTCATCTATAAAAAAAATAAGAGATTGAACTAGACACAGTCTAGGAATCTTAGATATGGAAGGGAACCTAAGAATCATTAAAGTCCTATGTCTATTTGAAATAGAAATCTTCTCTAAAACCCCCCAAACGGGTGTTAATCCTTATCTATGTACTTGCTGTGATGGGACAGCCCATGCTATCTTCAGACACTTTTTAATTATTAGCATCTTCTTCCTTATTTACATCCAAAATCTGCTTCCATGTAGATAGAAAATTTCTCCTTAATCCTAGTCCTGGGGCCAAATAAAATAAACTTAATCCCTCTTCCATTTGGTAGCCCTTCAGTTTTTTTGAAATACATATTAAGTCTTCTTTTCTCTGAGCTAAGCACCCTAATTCCTTAAACTAATCCTCAAAGGACATATTTTTTGAGTCTCTCAGCTTCCTAGGTACCTTTTTCTGCATGTATTAAAGCTTGTCTACGTCCTACCTAAAATATAGCTCCCACCACTGAGCCCAGTGCTTCAGATGGGGCCTAACCAGGGTGGGGAACAGTTGGACTGTCACCTCCTTTCTATACAGCAAAACTGTCACATTGCCCTCATGTTGATTTTCCAGTCCTAAAAAACTCCCCAATTTTTCTCATCGGAACCATTATCTTGTAATGTCTCTCCTACCTTATATTCTGTATGAATTTTTTATAAACTTAAGTACAGAACTTTACATCTCTTCTTAGTATACTTCCTGCCTTAGCTACTTCCCAGTTATGTGACAATGGGAAAGCCATTTAACCGGTCAGTCTCAGGTTCCCCTCACCTTTTGTAAAATGAAGGGTAATAATAGTACCTGTTTCACAGGTTGTTATGAGAAACAGATGAAATAACAATGTAAAGTTCTTGACAAATCTTAAAGTGCTCTATAAATGCTATTATTATTATTATTATTATTATTTCTATCAGTCTGCCCCATTGAGATGTTTTTGGGGATCTTTTTATTTCTTTGAAGTACGATACTATTTTTAGAGGATTGATAATGAGCCTCCAAAACCCTTCGACTTCAGGCCATTAATTCATTCAATTATAGCACAGTTAAGACAGGAATCAAAGTTTGTCTTCACTGTTCACTGTGCATGTAAAATGAGCTGTCTCGTTCAAGGAAGATCCTTCCAGATAAGAATTCCTGATTGTGTTGGTCACCACAGAAAGGTACAGGCTTCGGTCTGCGGAATACTTCCTTTGTATCAGGACTGAGGTTCATGAGGATCTCAGCATCCATCCTTAGGTGCTCCCAGTTGTATTGAGCAGTGTTTCATTTTTTTAACCAAACAAGGTTAGGTTTTTGCATGATCTCTATCAGCCCCAAGTTCGCGAGTCAGATATTATTCTATAGTAAATAAGGGTCTATCACTGAGAACTTGGAGGGCGTTTCTTTGTGAAGAGGTTGCCTGTTTGAAACTCTTGGTGCTTTGATTTCATCGATTCCCTAGAAGCCCAATGTGACATGTATTAGCTTAGCCCAGTGCCTGGAACATAGTAGGTGATTAGTAAATGTTTGTGGGGAGAGGGGAGGTCTTTGAACTTAAAAACAATTTGAAATATGTATGTATAGACATTCTATAATTGCATTTCTCCTTGCTTGGTTGCCTTTGTAATGCTCTGTATTTAATTCTATGCATTTAAAAATATTTTTCAGTGAAAAAGTCTGTTAGCTTTGTCAGACTGCCAAAGGGATCCATCCATGACACACAAAAAAGTTAAGAATTCTTGTTTTAGAGTGATCAGGACTTGGGTTAATAAATATTTTAAAGGTCTCCAAACTAGCCACCATGATAGTTGATACTAATTGCTTTAAGCAATATTCAATTTCCCTCTCAACCCCCCTCTCCCTCCATCATCCCCTCAGAAACATGGACCTGGAATCTCATTGTGGTAAAGAGCTCTTGGCACAGAAACTCCCTTCCTGATGCTGGATTATCTAGACAAATTATCTGTAATTTATAGTCTTTGAGATTTGTCTGGGGCACCAAAAAATTCTAAGTTTCCCATGGTGTCATACGGCTAATATATAACCAAGGTGGTTTATGAACGTAGGTCTTCCTGACTCAAAGGCCAGACCTGTAAACACTAGGCTTGGAAGTAGTCTGCAAGAGGAAAGAAACAAGAAAGAAAGTGTTTTGCCCAGATCATTATTTTCTATGGTATAACTGACAATCTCTTCTGATGTACAGGTCAATGATTTCAGCCGACCTCAACCAGGATGGCCATGAGGATCTGGTGGTAGGAGCACCAGGTTATAGCAGATCAGGCCATGCTCAGGTGGGACGAGTGTATCTTCTCTACAGCAATGATATAGGTTTGCCTCCTGTAGATCTGGATTTGGACAAAGAAGCACATCTAATTCTAGAGGGCTTTCAGGTGTGGTTTAAGTTCAATATTTTTTTCTATTAAAACATGTTGCATGTGCTTTATTGGAGAATAAATCATTGCCTAAGGCCTATGATCCTGTTAGCATATGATCCTTTTCGTGATTTTCTTGCATCATTCTCATTTCTCTTCCCAATTTTTCCTCCACTTCTCTTACTTGATTTTCAAAATCCTTCTTGAACTGCTCCATGGCCTGTAACAAGTTTATATTTTTCTTGAAAGCTTTTGGTGCAAGAGTTACGACTGTGTTGTCTTCCTCCCATTTCATGCTTTGATCCTTTTTGTCAGCATATGATCCTAGTGTTGGCAAACTTCTCAGGGTTCTTTAAATGGCTTAATTGCTTAAATAGAGCATGATGTATATTTAATGAAAAAAATCACCCTGTGTTTTAAAAGGTAGTACTGCAAAAGCAAAACAAAAGGTTTCTTAAAAAGTGTCTTCACTGAAAAACTAAAATGGAGACTAACTATGCTAGAAGCCCACCTCCAAACAGCTTAAGTCTTAATTCTTATCAAGACACTAGCTAGTAAGGCAATAAGGGCTTTTTCCCAGAGTTTAGAAGTTTAGAAGGTTGAGATAACATTTTATTTATCTAGTAGATAGAAACAGGGGGTTGAATACCTAGTTAGCAAGAATATTGACTTAAAATGGGAAATTTAACAGATGGTGCACTTCTCCTTTCTTGTATAAGGCCATACTCTAGGTTACTGATTCTCAAAGTATTGTCCAGGATCACCTTGGGTCCCCAAGACCCTTTCAGGTAGCTGCAGAAGGTAAAAAACTTTACAATAAAACCAAGATGTTTTGATTTATTATACAGTAAATATTGATAGACATAATCCACATAAACACAATCTCCCTGGAGAGGGGTTCTGAATTAATTTTTAAGATTATAAAGAAATCCTAAGACCAAAAAGTTTGAGAACCATTGCTCTTGGCTCTACTCTGTTCCTTACTCAGGCAGCATTCTCCCTAGTATTGTTTTCCAAATGTCCTGGGGTCCCTCCAACTTAACTGAATTCATCTTTAAAAGTTGACTTAAAAGGGCAACTTGTTTCCTGTGTATTCCTCTTGGTACTTGCTGTAGGGCCCCAGACTTGCTGTTTAGGATTCTGGCACTTACAGCTGCAATAGGAAAGGACAGGAGTAATTTATTTTCAGATAAATTCAGAGTATTAATTGACCTACACAAGGTCGCTTAAGGCAAGCTGTTAGTTAATGACATTTATTGAGTTTTCTCTGTTGGACAATTATAAGTATGTTGTGATGTGAAAAATTGTATTGAGTCAGGTAAGTTCTTGCCTTGGTTCTGCCATTAATCCCTTAATGGTATCAGGCAAACCACTTACCCTTTTTGCATTTCAATATTCATCTGTAAAGTGGGAACAACACTAATGCTTGACCTACACCCTTCAGGGAGTTGTTATGAGAATGAAAAGAAATAATAGACAGGAGTGAACTTCGAAAAGTTAAATGACAAGACTCTACCATTGTGCAGGACAGAAAGGGAGGTTCATTTTTGCCAATTTCTGTGTTTTGGGTAGACCCATTAACACAGTGCTGTAAACTGCACAACATGGTAGAAGTCGTCTAGTTTAACTTCCTAATTTTACAGATGAGGAAACTGAGGCCCAGAGAAGAAATTAATTTGCCCGAATTCGTACTATGAATGGCTGAGCTAGAATTCACTCCCAGGTTTTCCGACCGTAAGTCCAGTGCTCTTTTAGCCCTTTTTATAACCCCCACAGAGCATGAAAAAAGTTTCCAAATAATTCCACCCACTCCTGTTTGCTGTTCATTACTCACCTTCTCTGGAAACCTCTCGATCTGTCACAGTATTTCACAAAATAGAATCATTCACAGTGTATATTCTTTGGGAATAGGAATAATTGCTTATCCCACTGGTTGAGTAATTCTACAGATGCAGCACTTTAAAAGGAACAGTGGTTGTTACTGTTGTTTTAAAATTTTTATTAAATGGTATCCTTGAAGACCAGCATGATCTAGTGGAAAGAGCGCTGGCCTGGGTGTCAAGGTCTTTCAGCTTTGCCATTAATTATCTCTGCAACCCTCTGAGCTTCTGTGTCCTCATCTGAAAAATGAAGGCATTCACAGGATCATAGGTCTGGAAAAGACTTCGGAGGTCATCATTTTACAGGTGAGCAAACTGAGAGCCAGCGAGGTTATGTGTGTGTGTCAGAGGTGGGATTCGAATCCAGGCCTTCTGATTCAAAATGCTGTCTCAACTTACCATGATTCCTAGATGATCTCTAAGCTCCATTTAAACAAATAATCATGAAGATGATGATAATATTGATGATGGTGATGATGATTCCAGGATCAGAATTCATATGCCTCTGGGGATGCTTAGTTAACTTTCAGAAGAATCTGAAAAGGTACCTATTGATGATATGAGGATTCTGGGGACATGTAGAAATGTTACATAGGATGAGAAGATATTCTTGTGATTGGGAGTTGGAGGGAGCATTGATCCATTGAAATATTGAGGACTGGCAGGGAAACAAGTTTTTAGAGCTCTGAACATTAGTCACCACTCTTACATGTCTTTGACTTGCTTTGTGTCTTCCAATGGTCCAGAAAAATTCTCTTGTTTATTAGGTTCCCACCCACAAAAATGGTGGAAGAGTAAAAAATTCAAGGCTGTCGTGAAAGCTACCTAATAAATAATAGACCTGCTTACAGTAAGGGGGTTATGCTGCAGACAATGTGTCATCCTATAGACAATGAAGGCCAATATGGTGTAGTGGAAAGAAGGTCAGGCTTGGTACAGGAAACCCCAGGCTTGAATCCCAGTTAAGCCACTCACTGACTGTGTGACCTTGGACTTCATTACTTTGGGACTCAGTTGTAAATGAGGAGTTACTTTATATTAGGGCTTGGCACATTACTGAGTGCCAAAATTAGCCCAAAGCCTGTTTTTTTTTAATGGTATTCACATTTTAAAATATCATGGAACTTTATTTTTAATTGTAAATACCATTCTTCGCAGGGACTAATAGGTAGTAGTTGAAGTCTCATGGGCTGTGTAGTTGGCCAACTCCTGGAACAGATTGTCTCAAGGGTTGCTTCCAACTCTAAATTCTATACCTAGAATTTATTATTAAACTGTATTAAACAGTTTTTAAACTGCCTATGACCCTATGCCTTTGACCCAGCAATACCACTACTAGGTCTATTTACAAAGATGATTAGGGAAAAAAGGAAAAGAACCTTTATGTTCCAAAATATTTGTAGCATCTCTCTTTGTGGTGGCAAAGAACTGGAAATTGCAGGGATGCCCATCAGTTGGGGAGCAGCTGAACAAGTTGTGGTATATGATTGTGATAGAATAGTATTGTACTATAAGAAATGGTGAGATCAATGATCTTAGAAAAAACATGGAAAGACTTGCATAAAATAATGAAGAGTAAAATGAGCAGAACCAAGAGAACATTGTACACAGTAACAGTAATATTGTTTTAAAAATGAGCAAGTAAGTTATTTTGACTATTATAACTATTCAAATCAATTATAAATGCTATAAAGGACATATGAAGAAAGACACTATCTGCGTTCAGAAAAAGAACTGATAAATAGAAGTATGTAGAGAATAATTTTATATATATATATATATATATATATATATATATATACATATTTATCTAATGGTAGCCATCTCTAGGGAGGGAAGAAAAAAAATTTACATGATAACTTCATTATATATTTAAAAGGAGTAGTAAATTTTACATAATAAATTTGCAGGTTCATGTGCAATCATCTTTTTATTATACTGTTTATAGAAGTGCTTATTTATTCCATAAATTAAAAAATTTAAATTTAAATTTAAAAATTCTTTGTCTACATTGATCTCTGATGTCCTTTCCAGCTTCAGTAATCTCTGAATCTATGGCTTTAGGTTGAAAGTAAATGAAAGAGTATTAGTTCTGGAGTTTGGGTTCAAATCCTATCTTGGCCACTCACCTGTGTGACTTAGCACAAGTCCCTTTATTTCCCTGGACCACAGATGGCTTCTGTGGTCTGTTCTGACTCTAAATCTTCTATCCTAATAATGGGAAATAATGAGTTACTTTAGTAACTACTGCAACTCTCCCCTCCCCAAACTCCCTTCCTCAAAAATAAAACTATTCATGAACTACCTGATGTCTGGTTGTTACCCTAGCATAGTGTGTAACCCTTTCTGAATCTGTGAGCCACATTATATTCTAAAAACCCAAGAAGCACAAGGAAGGTCTTTATTTACTGCTACCCTGTTTCCAGGAATCCTGTGCCTTCACCATAGCAGGAGACATTCCAAAAATGTTACTTGGGAAACCAACATAAAGCACAAGGCCTTTCTTTTATTCTTTGAAAGAGTATGACTTAGGAAATGAGAAATAATATTTAATCCTTCAGCCTTCAGGTCGCTTTGGCTCTTCTGTGGCAGTGTTGGATTTCAACCAGGATGGACTACCTGACCTGGCAGTGGGAGCCCCCTCAGTGGGAGCAGAGAAACTCACTTATAATGTAAGCTTACTGTAACCCATAAGGTTTGGTTTTTTTCCTTTCTCCCTCTGCTTACCCCTTCTTCATTTCTGAGGGGAAGGAAGAGAATTAAAAAGCCCAGGGATTGTCAATTAGATTCTGAGGTTTATGATCTTCACAAAGTAATATGATGACCATTCATTTAGTCTTTATCTTACAATGTTAAATATCACCAGGGATATAGGAGAAACATAATACATGGTCTCAGCTCTCCAGGCAGTTGTAGTTTTGTTAGGAAACTAAGACAATAGGACAGGAGCAAGACAGATGCAATTCACTCCCAAGGCAGTCACAAGGTGCATATAAGAGGCATTGGCTGAGTGGTAGAAACAATCTAGGATGAGTTCCAGTGGGAGAGAGATCCTAGAGGGACAGAATCATCAGAAAGAGTATCATGGAGGTGCTGAGAACGGAGCTGAATCTGAGGATTGATAGGAGTTGCTTAGGCAGCCTTCTCCCCGTTGATTTTATTTTTTTTATCATAAGGGCACTGATGTCCCTAATTTTGGAGAAATTATTAGAGCATTCTAAGTTTGTGAGAGAAGAAATCAGGCTGCTCTGAGAACTAGATCTTTCTTGAAGTCATCAGTGATTGTTATCCAGCATCTTCCAGGGGTGCTGACCCTATGGAAGACACACAAAAAAATATTAAATACAGAAATCTCTTTCTTTTATATCATTTAATTGATCCATCAACATTTATTAAGCACCTACTATGTATCAGACATTGTGTTAAGCCTATGAATATAAAGAAAGGCAAAAACAATTTTGACCCTCAAGGAGCTCACATTCCATTGGGGAGATAGCACGTAAGCAACTGGGTATATACAAGATTCATTTATCAAATGCTAATATCAAACGAGATTGTATGTATAAAGCATTCTGCAGACTTTAAACACCATATAAATGCTAGCTATTGTTATTTCTGAAGTCTACATGGTACTGCTTCTGATCCATTTTTTTTTTTTTGGTCATTATCTAGGGGGCAGTGTATGTCTTTTTCGGTGCCAAAGAAGGAAAAATATCTTCTCAACCAAATGTCACCATTTCATGCCAGGTATGTCCACCTACTTCTGATGTGTTTGCCATTTGCACCTGGTCTTCCATCAGTGCTTCTTTGGGTTATAGAGGTGATCCTGGGTTATTTTTGACCAGCGGTTCTCAACCTGTGGGTTATGTTCAATTTAAATGCATCCTGCATATCAGATATTTACATTACAATTGATAACAATAGCAAAATTACAGTTATGAGGTAGCAACGAAAATAATTTTATGGTTGGGGGTCACCACAACATGAGGAACTGTATTAAAGGGTTGTGGCATTAGGAAGGTTGAGAACCACTGTTTTATACTACCAGTGAAGCAAGAGCTCAGGAAGTCCTATCTACTAGCTGGAAAGGCTTCAAATATGGTCCAGTTGGTGAACCATGTGTTTCCTTTTCAAAAATGAGCTTAGTTAAATTTGAGGATCCTCAACACCAGCTTGGGTACAGAGTGATGAATTGTTTGGCAATGGCAATTCAGTGGGATCATTTGTTAAAGTGTAGAGGGGTTGAAATGTATGTCCAGTGGAGGAGTCAGAGGAGTTGAAATCTATGTCCAGTGGAGGGAAATGGGTGACCCTGATGAAATCCCAGATACTTGGCCTATTAAAGTATATTTGGCCACTGTGATCAGACTTCTGGGGCTCCTTCTATTGCAGAGAACTCTTCTGTAAACTCTAAAAATCTCCATGTATGAGTTAAAAGCTGTTTTCTTTTCAGGACACATACTGTAACCTTGGTTGGACGCTCTTGGCAGCAGATATCAATGAGGATGGTGCTCCTGACCTGGTGGTTGGGTCACCCTATGCACCCAGTGGAGGGAAGCAGAGGGGAATTGTGGCTGCATTCTATTCAGACCCCATCCAAAATGTCAAAGGTGATGCTTACTGGTGGGATCTGCCATGTTAGATTGCATATTCTTGTTCATTCCTTTTACTCCTCTCTTGGTAAAAAAGTCATATCATTGCCTTAAGTTGGTGATATAGATAAACTCAGAGAATATAAAGGAAACTATGTACCCAAAGGTTCAAAGTGATGTTAACTTCTAGTTATAACTGAATTATGACATACTTTCTTCCTGTGCACTTAAATGAAAAGGGAATTCAGCAGTAGCTTTCTAACAAAGACTTCACTAGACCAGGAAATGAAATACTATGAAATGTTTAGAGAAGCAGTTATTTTTACAAATTGTTCTTCAGTTCTGGCAATATGACCACAAATTTTATTCCTTGTTCAAATCACGAGGGCCATTGTTGTACCCAGGGCTCTGCTACAAGTGGGCTCCTTTGACAGAGAGACCCGTTGAGACCTGCCAGACTTCAGAACATCCAAATTTACAGGTCATCACAGCCTCCTAGTGAAGGTGACTGCTCTTGTTTTCTAGATCAACTGAATGTTGAGGAGGCTAATTGGATGGTAAAGGGGGAAGATGACTATGCCTGGTTTGGATATTCAATTCACAGTCTCAGCCTAAAGAACAGAACTCTGTTATTGGTTGGGAGTCCAACCTGGAAGAATATGAGTGGGTAAGCTCTGATCTTGAATTCTAGGACTGAGCTCCAGTATCAGGTGGTTAAACTTACTTTTGCTTCTTAGCCTTCTAGCTATGGAATTTCTTTTTTTTTAAGTTTATTTTATTTACTTTTAGTTTACAAGATTCAATTCCATAATCCTTTGAGTTTCAGATTTTCTCCCCTCCCTTCCTCCTCCCCGCCATCGTGGTATGCAATCATGTATAGTATCTGCAAATACTTTCACATTGTATAATAGTTTGATTATATAGAAGGGTTGTAACCAATGAGTGATCACTGGGAAAAAAGAAGCAAAACCAAACATAAAAAAGAACGATAGCATGTTTTGCTTTGTTCTCCATTTAAACTATAGTCTTTCTAGATCTTTCTCTGA
>CM053587.1:208000516-208068093 GCA_028646515.1 Pseudochirops corinnae
TCCTGGTTCTGCTCTTCTCACTTAGCATCAATTTGTATAAGCCTCTCCAGATAATTATGAAGTCCATCTCCTTCCCATTTCTTATAGCACAATAGCATTCCATTACATTCCTGTACCATAGCTTGTTCAGCCATTCCCCAATTGATGGGCATCCCCTATATTTCCAGTTTTTTGCAACCACAAAGAGAGCTGCAATAAATATTTTTGTACATATGGGACCTTTTCCCACTTCTGTGATCTCTTTGGGATATAATCCCAATGGTGGTATTGCTGAGTCAAAAGGTATGCAATTATTTATAGCCCTTTGGGCATAGTTCCAGATTCTAGCTATGGAATTTCTACAAGTAAACTCAGCACTTTTGAAAAAGGAGTGGGGATTCTGGGATCTTGTGGAATATATATCTGATAGACTATTAAAAATAGAAACCATTTTAGGGGGTATAGTTTGAGGAGTTTTCTACCTGGAAGCAGAAGGGATGGTTTGGTACAGTATAAAGGGTTCTGGACCTTGTGTAGTCAGTTATAGGACCCAAGTTCACACCTCAACTGTGCCAGTTACACCCATGTGACTTTACAGCCCTACTGTCCTCAGGCCAGTGAGGATTATGAGGGCTGAGGTGTGTGTATGCATATGTGTGTGTGTGTGTGTGTGTGTGTGTGTGTGTGTGTGTGTGCGTATGTCTAGCCTTCTCTTCCTCTCATGTTCAGTTCAGAAATAATCTTAATTGAAGCCACTGGTGAATCTGCTACCCCTCTGAATCCTCTGGCTGGAGATGGTTGGGTTGCTGAGAACTGTATGATTTGTTCCAGGCTAGGTAATATGTTCTACATCCGTGATGAGAAACAGAGCATTGGAAAGGTCTGCGGCTATTACCCACCATGTAGACAAAGTTGGTTTACAATTTCTGGAGACAAGGTAAAGAGATTCCTCATAAAGAGAGCTGCAATAAATATTTTTGTACATATGGGTCCTTTTCTCACTTCTGTGATCTCTTTGGGATATAATCCCAACAGTGGTATTGCTGGGTCAAAGGGTATGCAATTATTTATAGCCCTTTGGGCATAGTTCCAGATTCTAGCTATGGAATTTCTACAAGTAAACTCAGCACTTTTGAAAAAGGAGTGGGGATTCTGGGATCTTGTGGAATATATATCTGATAGATTATTAAAAGTAGAAACCATTTTAGGGGGTATAGTTTGAGGGGAGAACTGCCACAACATACTCTGTTGATGCAGAGCCATTTAATATTGACGGTGTTGCATTTTTTTCAGGCAATGGAAAAATTGGGCACCTCGCTATCAAGTGGTGTTGTGGAAGTCAATGGAGCCCCAAGACAAGTGCTGCTGGTTGGTGCGCCAACTCGTGGTATGTCAGACATCACTTAATACTGTTTCCTATTAGTCATATGGCCCTTTGGATTAACAGAACTAAAATTTTTAAAACTCAGTATTGGACAGTGTCATTTTCAGAGGGACAGTGTCATCTTTCAGAGTGCAGGACCTTGTTAGCAAATCCTGAGCACTGGTGCTTGCTTCTCAGGGAAATTATTTCACTCTCTTTTAGGAGGAAGATTAATCCACAAGAGTCAATGGTTCTGCAACTTTCCACTATCTAACTTTAGGCAAATAATTTAATTTCCCTGGGCCAAATGTTCTTCATCTGTAAAATGAGGTTGGACTAGATTAATCCACAAGAGTCATAAGTGGCTTTTTTTTCTGATCATTATAGTCAGAACATAGAATTATTCCATTCAAAAAACTTAATGAATATAGGTCCTGGTACTTACATTGCCACATATTGGCTCTGCTGGAGTTCTCTCCTTCCCAGAGTCAAAAGCAGTGATTCCTAATCTTTTTAAAAAAAAAAGCTCAACACCCTGTTTATTAGTTTATTTTGCAACTTCACCTCTTCCCCCAAACATACCTTTAAATATTATGTATGCAGTGTAATAAATTCATATAGTCAAGGGTAGGAAACCTGGGGCCTCAAGGCCACATGTGGCCTTCTAGGTCCTTGGGTGTGGCCTTACAATGGAGTCCCAAGTGTTACTGAACAAATCCTTTTATTAAGTGAAGTTTGGATTCAGTCAACGGGCTGCACTTGAGGACTTAGAGGGCCGCATGTGGCCTTGGAGCTGCAGGTTCCCCACCCCTGGATAGTTTTATTAAGTTTATTTTAAAAGTTAAAGTGAATTTGAGTTAATTTGTTTTTAGAAATTCATCCACACCTTCCCTGGGTGATACAGTGATAATACTAGTCTATTTCTCCATAGTGCTATTGGGTTTACAAGGTATTTTCCTCGTGGTAGTCTTGTGAAGTGAGTAGTTTCCTATTTTACAGATGAGAAGACCCAGTCTCAGAGAATCCACGATCATATTGCTAGTAAACGTCAGTGTAGGAATCTGAGCCCATGCATGTCACCTGATCCTGAATTTAGTGCTCTTTAAATATGAAAATTTCTGTCCTAGGTTTAAATTGGTGAAGGGTCAAAGGAGGCAGGTGTATATGTGCTGAAAAGAACACTGCAAAGGAGGGGAGGGGAGGGGAAGGGAAGATCAAGAAGGAAGGATGAGAAGGGGAGGGGAGGGGAAGATGAGTAGGAAAGAATGGGGAGGGAAAAAAAGCGGGGGAAGGGGAGGGGAAGATGAATACAGAAGGATGGGGAAGGGAGGCTGAACTAGTTGATCACTAAGGTCTTCTAGTTAGGGGATCCTCTGACTGTTTAAATTGATCTAATAATAAATGCATTGAGTATTAATGATATAAATAAGGAAAAAAAAAGAAAGAACGCTGGATTTGGAGTCAAAATGCCTGTGTTTGAATCCTGGCTTTGCCACTTTCTACTGCAGACCTTGGGCAAATAATTTAATTTCCCCGGACTTCATGTTCTTCATCTGTAAAATGACAAGGTTGGGCTAGATGACTTCTAAGGACTCTTCCAGCTTGAAATCTTGGGATCCCAAAGTCACTATTCCCTCCAAGATTCAGCTCTGGTTTTTAGCACCAATGAAAATGAAGCTTTTGTGGGTAAAGAGGTTACCTCGTACTTCAAAAATGCAACTACTTTGTGAAGTATATGAATCGTGAGTTATAAATTGATGTAGTTTACTGCTTTGATGATAAAAAATTCCACTTGAATAGGATTATTCTGAAATTATTAACATCACATTTATAGAAATGCCAAACTCTGCCTCTAAGAAATGTGCCTTGGTGTGTAAGAGTAACTGTAGTTATATCTAACTCTTTGTGACCCCATTTAGGATTTTCTTGGCAATGATACTGTAGTGATTTGCATTTCCTTCTCCAACTCATTTTTCCAAGTGAGGAAACTGAGGCAAATAGGGTTAAGTGACTTGCCCAAGATCACACAGCTAGTAAGTATCTGAGGTCAGATTTGAACTCAAAAAGATGAGTCTTCCTGACTCCGGGCCTGGCACTTTTTCCATTGTGCCACCTATCAGCTCCTTGTGTATAGTAAAGCCATATTTATTTGATGACAGTAGGGAATGAGGTGTTCTAAATGAGTGAGTTTTTCAGATAACTGAAGTAACACTTTTAAAAAATGCTTTAAGCCACCTTTCATAGTTAATCTTTCTACACACTTGCCTGCTTTAGTAAAAAGAATACACCAGATATCTTTCTCAACATACATGACTGTATTAAAGTGTACAACAGTGATCCCTTCTGTGTTCTTGTCTGAGGTTCTTTGCTCATATGCTAAGCGGCCCCAGGCGGCTGTGCTTTTCTTGTTAGTTTGGTTTTTTGGCTTTTTTTTTTTTTTTTTTTTTTTTTGCTGCTTTTGTGGGGCTTGTTTTCAAGCAACCCCCCAGGAAGTTTCTAATTAGCAGCCTGCTATAAGCTGAGGCCGAATTGAAGGCTGCCCAAGAAAATCATATCATCAAGTTTGACAAGTAAGTTACATTAATTCTACACACAGTACTAAGTCAGTAGCTCTGGCGTAAGGAAGGGCTTGAAGGCAATTCCAGTCTTTACCTAAGAAACCAGGAAACCAGCATGCCTAACCCTAGTTTTGCAATATCCTAGGGTATTGCTATTATACTAATTTTAATGGTAGCACAGAAATGTTAAAGCAAAATAAATGACTTCATCTGCATTTAAATGACAACTTTTTTTTCTTGTTACTCAAAGTTGTGCATTCTTGGATTTTTGCCATTTTGGATCATTGAGGAGGCAGAAAGTTCAACTGTCAAAAAGGGCAGACACACTGTTGTCTCAAGTTTCTCCCCAATCCAATCTATCCTCCATTTAACCACTAAAGTGATTGCAGATCTGATCATGTTACCGCCCTTTCCCCCCCCCCACATGTATCTTGTAGCAAAAGTCAGTTTAGGATTTTCTACAAACTAGAACTTTCTAACAGTAGATTGGCTGCCTCATAAAAACTACTGAGTTCCCTGTCACTAGAGATATTCAAGAAGCATCTATAAGGGATATTGTAGAAAGGATTTTTGCATTGGGTGGCTGATTAGACTAGATGGTCAACTGAGATCCCTCCCAAATTTAAAATTCTCTGCTTAGGTTAGTTTCATAATATGTGACATCTTGAATCTAACCCTCTGATACTTTGTAAGTTGTTCCATTTTCATTGCTTTGTATTGTTTCAGATGACAAGTCTAAAATGGTCTTCTTATCCATGACCCTGCACCAGGGAGGTAGTACTCGGATATATGACTTGACAACCGAGACAGGACCCTCACTGCTTGGCACCTTCAGTGGGGACAGGCGCTTCTCCCGCTTTGGAGGGATGGTACACTTAAGGGACCTGGACAATGACGGATTGGGTAAGAAGGTGACATAAACTTCAGCCAAGGAGTCAGATTCCTTTACTCAATGGAGCAGTACTCCAGTAGAGACTCCTCTCCCCCAGTTGTACCACTTGAGCTCAGACAGCTTAGTGAGAATCGGCATCATCTAGTTCAACCCTGTCATTTTGTAGAGAAGGAAACTCAGGCCCAGAGATGGTATGATTTGCCCAAGGTCACCCGGGTAGTTAATTGGCAGCTCAGTAATGCTAAGGACTTTTTGATGATAATTCTGAGTCTAATTAGACCCAAACCAAATTGTGTAACAAGAGTGACTTGTCCTCCTTGTGGCTATGTTCAGAATCTCCACCCTATTAACTGATGATGAATAATGAAATGTAAAAAGAACATCTGTCTTAGGCTAAGATTGGAGTAGATGATTTCAAGGCAGGATAAGAAGAGTCTTGGGATAAGGAATTTATGATTACTGTGAGAATACAAAACAGAACATGATTATCCTTCCCCCTAACCCTTTTCTTTTCTTCCCTATTACTGTAGAGGGAAACACCCTCTTTCCAAGCCCTCACTGTATCTCACCACCATCACCACCACAATTCCCATATCTAATGTGTTGTCAAAGTCTTTCAATGTCACCTTTGCAACGTTTCTCAAATTCTCCCGTCTCTCCTCTGAAACTGCCACCAATATAGTGCAGGTCCTCATCACTCCATGTCTGTATTACAGTAGCCTGTTGGTGGGTTGGCTTGTCTCAAGTCTCTCCCCACTCCAATCTATCCTATGTTTGGCCACTAAAGTGATTACAGATCTGATCATGTTACTGCCCTCCCCCCTTGCCCTCCTTAATAAAATTCATTGTCTTCCTAGTGCCCCCAGCATCAAATACAGAATGTTCTATTTGACATTCAAAGCCCTTCATAACCTAGCCTCTTCCTACCTTTCTAGTTTTCTTACCCTTTACTCCCTGCCAGGTACTATTCCATCTAGGGATACTGGCCTCCTGGCTGTTTGAAGAACAAAACAGTTCATCTCTTGACTCTTGGGTACTTTTTCTGGCTGTTTCTTGTGTCTGGAACGTTCTCGTTCCTCCACTGACCTCCCTGTCTTCCTTTAAGTCTCAGCTAAAATCCCATCTTCTATAGGAAGTCCTCCCCAACCTCTCCTAATTCTACTACCTTCCCTCTGTTAATTATTTCCTATTTATACAATGTATAGCTTGATTTTTATATATTTGTTTGCATGTTGTTTTCTCTGTTAGACTGTGAGCTGCTTGAGGGTAGAGGCTGTCTTTTGCCTCTTTTTGTATCCCTAGCACTTAACATTGTACCGGGCACATAGTAGGCTCGTAATAGATGTTTATCAATTCATTGAGGCCTCTTTGCCTTGTGCTTACTGCTTATAGATGAGATCATCATATCAGCCCCTCTGAGGACTGGGGACTTCACGGGTGGGCTGCTTGGTGGGGAGGATGGCCGTGTTTACATCTACAATGGCAAGAATGTTTCCCTTGGTGATGCCACAAGCAAATGCAAATCATGGATCTCTCCATGTCCTGAAGAAAAGGTAAGTCACATAAGTGTCCTCCCACAAAATCCTACCACTCGGATGAAGGGCAGCTAGCTACTGAGTCCCTGTTAATATAGTCATCTTGATATGATAACACTTCATAAGAACTAAATGAATGCCTTCCTGGTGCTTGATGACTGCAGGGCTATTTATCTCTCAGGTACTTTACTCCCTGAAGGAGCATTTAACAAACACATAAAACATATATGGCACTGTGTGCAGCATATTGGCCTGGGAGGGAATCATAAAGTGTTTTAGCATTTCAGTTACAACTCTGACAAGATCCCATGGTCGGTGGCAAGAGACTGACCACTTTGAAGGTCAAATCCATAAAGAACTTTTACGTCCTACTTTTAGCATCAGAGATTTAAAGCTGGAAGGGACCTTATAGTCCAGTTCCCTCATTTTACAGATGAGAAGGCTGAGGCTCAGAAAGATGAAATTATTTGCCTGTCACATAGGTAGTAAGTGGAGGGGGCAGGATTTGAACCCAAGTCCTCAGACTTTATTTGTTTTTTTGCTTATTTGGAGGGGAGAAGGCAGGGTGATTGGGGTTAAGTGACTTGCCCAATGTCACATGGCTAGTAAGTGTTAAGCAGTGGTTCTCAACCTGTGGGTTGCGACCCCTTCGGGGGTGGAATGACCCTTTCACAGGGGTCACAGAGGTCACCTAATACCATCAGAAATAGGTCTTAGGAACGGGGACACCATGCTCCTCTAGTTTCCAGGCGTGTCTGCCCACATGCAGACACACCCACATACGAGTATTAAAGGATGCAGCATTAGGAAGGTTGAGAACCACTGGTGTTAAGTGTCTGAATTCAGATTTGAACTCAAGTCCTCCTGACTCCAGGGCTGGTGCTCTATTTACTGCACCACCTAGCCACCCCAGTCCTCAGACTTTAAATCCACCAATCTTCCCATGAATCCAGTCTATTCCCTTCTTTAGGATGAGTTCCTTTGTCTCCCATTTTCTGGGCCTTTGTACTCCAGCCATCACACAAAATTTGTTCTTTTCAATCTATGTGCATCATAATGACTGTGTGTGTCTCTCTCTCTTCCTTCCACCCCCTTCTTTTCTTTCAGGCCCAGCATGTTTTGATTTCTCTTGAAGTGAGTATCTCTTGAAGCATTTTTGAGAAGGAAATGAAGACTGTCATTTTTTTTTTCTACTTGAATTTGTTGTAACATGACAAGTTTTTTTAAAAGACCATTAACAGAAGAAATATGTTTTGTAGGAAAGTTCAAGATTTGGGAGCTCTGTGGTCACAGTGAAGTCAAAAACAAAGGTGGGGACAACAAATACACACACATACACACGTTATGTATATATGAGTCTGCTTTTTTTCTTTAATATTAATTCTTAATATTTGGGAAGAGTATCTTTCAGCCTACCAGTTAATTGGTCAACAAGTATTTATTAAGCACCTTGTAGTGCCAATGCAATATTTATAGTACCCACTATCACGATAAAGACCGTGACTATAAATATTCCTGCACTGTGCATGATCAAAAAATATAACAAATTCTCCATATAGAGGCTAGAAGCAAAGCATTTATTTAAACACCAGAAAACCAAATCCCAAAACAAGTAAGCTGATTCCATCATAGTAGTAAAGAAGTTAACTAGCCATAACAACACAGAGAGCCATGGCATCCTTTAGCCTTCCCACAAACCAATATTAGATCAATATTTACTCATGAGTCTGACTCCTTGCCTAAGCATCCTCTCCCCAAATTGTCTAGTCTAGCTCTGACTCCAAGCTTCCTGTGGGTTCTTTTGCACCCTTCAGCAAATTCCCTCCATTACAGGCTTCATGTGATTACATTCAGCTGATTAGGGGGCAGAGTTTACTTTCAAAGCAGGGAAGGTCTTCAAATTCCCCAGGCCTATTAAGGGGCAGGGAAGATCTTCAAATTCCCATTCCCATTACATACCTACTGTGTGCCAGGCACTGTGCTAGGTTCTAATGATACAAATACAAAGAATTAACCTCTACTTGCAATGACCTTCCATTCCAGTATAAACCTATGAAATCAATCATTCACATAAGCAAATATTTATTATGTACATACCTCTGTATATCTTGACAGGGCTTATTTTTGGCAATTGATAGGATCATAGATCAAAAACTGAAAGGCACCTTGTGGGTCTTATAGTGCAACACCTTTCATTACACAGAAGGGGAAACTGAGGCCCAGAGGAGTCAAATGATTTACCCAAGGTCTCACAGGTAGTGTCAGTGGCAAGAGCTGAAGTCACATTCTCTGACTCCAGAACCAGCATTCTCTTCTATCTCACGTTTGCTGGCCTGAATTCCTTGGAACAAACTGCAAAGTGTGCTGGCAGCCCTATTTTAGGGCCACAGGGCTTAGACAAATCAGGGACCATTCTTGTACCCAAATTTTTCTGCCTAAGAATGCCTAACTTCATATTCTAACATTTTTGGTGTAGTAGGTACATCAACGAGGTCATCCAGAGCCAGTGAAATCGTGTGGTTGGCTGGCTTCCAAACTCAAGGTGAAGTTAGGTTGCCCTCTACTGGCTACCTTATATTTCAAGTGTTTCTTTAGTCTGTGAATGTGATACATGAAAATCTGAGCCAAGGGAGTTAGAGCTGGGAAGGACTGTGGAGGTGATTTAGTTCAAATCCCTCATTTACAGATGAGGAAACAGGTAGTCAAATGACTTGTCCAAGGTCACGTTGGTAGGAAGTAACAGAGCTAAGAGGGTTCTTTCTACTTCGCCACAGATTCATACAAAAGGTTGAATTAAAATGATTAACTGAACAAAAGGATTCTGTAATTTACCCAAATTCTTACTTTAGGAGCTCATAAAATAGCCAGTTCCTGTCATGTATTTAAAATTTGGTTTAATTTTACAAAACGCTGACAGTCATAGGTGTTTCCAGGAACATGTTTGTTGTATAAAATGAATGATGCTTAAAAATAAAGTCCATTAGTATTTTTATTATTTGAGAAGAGTAAGTTTTAGACAACTAAGCACAAGTCTCTACTTCAAGACCAAAGCTTCTCCTACTGTATAAGCAACTAGGTGGCAGAGTGGCCAAGAACTTGAACTTGAAGTCAGGAGATCTGAATTCAAATTTGGCCTCAGATACTTCCTATCTGTATGAACTGGGTGAATTTGCCTGCCTCAGTTTCCTTATCTGTAAAATAGGGATAATAATACCACCTACCTCCTAGGGCTGTTGTGAGGGCAAAATGAGATAGTTATTTGTAATGCACTTTGCAAACCTTAAAGCACTATATGAATGCCAGGTGCTACTACTACTTCTACTTCCAATACTACTACTACTGCCACTGCCACCTCTGCCACCACCACTGTGATCACCAGTACTACTACTATACTACTAGCAGCAGCACTACTACTACTACTACTACTACTACTACTACTACTACTACTACTACTACTGTAACATTCATTTTTAAAAACAGAGGCCCTGTGCACAGGACTGCCCTGGGAGGTCTATTTCAACTTTGAAATTCTGTGGTTCTATGCTAAAGGTGATACTAAAGGTGTGTGCGTGTATGTGTCCCACTCTCTTATAGGAATTTAGTAGCTTAACAAGATCAGAACAAAGTAGGATGTAAAGGAAAGGACACTGGACTTTGAGTCCAAAGGCCTCTGTTTGGTTCCTCTTTGATTCTGGGCACATCACAGTGCCTCTCTGTGCTTCAGTTTTCCTATCTATAAAACGAAGGGTTGGGACTAGTTAATCTTTACGATTTCTTCTAGCTCTAGCATTCTTTTAACTAATATAACTATAGAGCACAAGGCTTGGAGTCAGGAAGACTCATCTTCATGAGTTCCAGTATGGCCTCAGGCACTTAGTAGCTTCATGGCCCTGGGCAAATGAGCTGGAGAAGGAAATGGCAAACCACTCCAGTATTTTTGCCAATAAAACCCCAATTGGGGTGAGGAAGAGTCAGACGTGACTGAAAAGACAAAGCAACAACAACCATAAAAAATTTTACGACTGAGATAGAACTGGGTGCCAAAATAATGGACTTGGGGCCTCCGATGAAGGAGCCAGAGCAACTGGGGAAGGTGTTTGAATGAGATGGACTTGGAGCTTGACCTTGAAG
The DNA here is from genome assembly GCA_028646515.1 of Pseudochirops corinnae. Classification (NCBI taxonomy): domain Eukaryota; kingdom Metazoa; phylum Chordata; class Mammalia; order Diprotodontia; family Pseudocheiridae; genus Pseudochirops; species Pseudochirops corinnae. The sequence goes on from CM053587.1 coordinate 208,010,975, forward strand.
GATCAGAAAGATTTGAAAGAAGAGTGGGGAGCAGATAGGCAAAGGGTAATTTGGGCAAAGGAACTTATGGGAGTGGGAATTTAAATTAATTGGGTACAGTTGGATGACAAGGCCAGAGTTAAATGGGAAGGTCTTTGTGCCAGTGTCCTTGTAGAACACTCATGCTGATGAGTCTGCCTCTTCTATGGCATCTGTACAGAGGTGAAGACATGAGTTCCACTCATCCATCTCCCAAACAACTTCAATCCTAGAAAATAGCCAGGTTGTAATGAAGATTTATCAGGTTTGTGCTCCAGGCTGTTTAGTTTGGCTAGGAACATAAGATCATAGATTTAGAACTGGAAGGGACCTCAGAAGCCATTGAATCTAATGCCCTTATTTTATTTCTTTTCTTTTTTGGAGGGGGGAAGGCAGGGCAATTGAGGTTAAGTGACTTGCCCAAGGTCACATGGCTAGTGTGTCTGAGGCAGGATTTGAACTCAGGTCCTCCTAACTCCAGGGCTGGTGTTCTATTCACTATGCCACCTAGCTGCCCCTAATGTCCTTATACTAAAGAGAAGGGACCTAGAGAGGTTAAGTGATTTACCCAAGGTCACATCGCTTGCAAGTACCAGAGGCAGGATTTGAATCCAGGTCCTCTGACCTCACAAACAGCATATTGTATTTTTTGTACTACCTTGAGGGAACTAGATGAAAAGCATACTTCACTGAAAAGCCAATGGTGTTTGATCTGAGTTTTCCTAGAAGAAAATTAAAATTCTTCTCTTCCCACTTAGTGAATGCTACACAGTGATTCCTTATGCCAGAGATGGGAAAACAACTTTTGTTGTTGTTGCTGAGTGGTTTCAATCCTGTCTGACTCTTTGTGACACCATTTGGCTTGAATATATATGACTTTTAGTTGTTTCAGAAAATCAAATCTGGTCTCAAGGGATAATTTACTACCACTGAAGATATTCAAAGGAATGGGTTGCAAGTTCTGAAGGCATTCCGAAGGATATCCTTTATTAAACAAACAAACCCTCCCCTCCTCCCCAACCCCAGCCATATTATTACTTTAAAGTCTTCCCTCACAGGCCACTTTGTTAAATCAACCCCTTGTTGAAGTCAGCACCGTCCTGGGCCCCAAGAATCCTGGGTTGTGGAGGACCACATGCTGGGAAGCATCCTTGCTATTAATGCCATTATCTTCTATTCTTCCTTTTTATTTCTTCACTATGAAGCTGGAAAGGAATCAGCTACTTCCTCAGTAGCATCTCAGACTCTTTTAGGGTTTATGAGTAGGTGGAAGTGTGGCTGAAATCACAACTACAGCTATTCTGACTGTCCTATATTGTGTCTTCACAGAATCAAGTTGTTGTTGCTGCTGGAAGGAGTTCCATGGGAGCCAGACTGGCTGGGACACTTCACATCTATGATCTGGGAGTTGACTAGAGACCTTGCCACCAATGTCCTTGCCTACCCCTCCCTTTCTCATGGAGAGGCCTCTGACATATGGATGAAGTGGCACTTCAAGTGGAGCCACTGTGAAGTATCATTTAGGTGGAGCTCCTGGGAAGGTAGAGAGAAGATAGGAAGAGTATCAGGCAACTGGGAACTGTGAAACCTTCAATTACATGACTCGACCATACCACGAAATATCAGAAACTCCTCTTGCACACGTCTCCATTTCCAAAGCTGTTTCTTCATTCCCCTTTACATCTGATGCGTCTTCCTTCTCTTCTGAATTTGGTATTGAGGACTCTGGTTCAAAGCCCAGATCTACCTGGGAAAAATTACTCTCTTTAGGCCTGTTTCCTCATCTATAAAATGGGGGATTTGGGCTAAGTGGCTTCTAAGGTCTCTTTCCAGATCTAAATCTAGGAGCTGATGACCTGTTGCTGAACATGTTTGCTCCTCCCTCTTATCTGTGTAGCCCTTCCCTGTTCCTCGGATGGTCTTCTTGTTCTTACCTATTTGGCAAGCCTTGAAAATTTGCTTCTTCCTTTAGTAAAGCTTAACTGATAACTAAGGAGAGGGTATAAAGAGAAGCTGGGGAAGAGTGGTACAGAGGGGTGTCACAGGAGCTGATAATCTCAAAATCCCAAGACCATTTTTTCTGCCAGTTTTGAAATCTTAGGTAGTATGTGGCTAGTGGTATTATCATACATGTAGCTCAGTGAATAGGCAACAAGAAAAAAAAATGTCTGGTTCAACTGTCCGAAAAATTGAGCTCAGATTTCTGCATTTACTGACATTTCTGAATTCTTTTAGGCTGAATTATTCTCCAGTGTTTCAATAGGTCTGTGATCTCATTAATATGGGTATCCACTCCAACAAAGGAAATGGTTATCTATTCATGCCTACTCATCCAGGGCAACTCATGAATTTAATAGAATTATTTTCATAAGAATGAAGTTATCCCTAAGGTTATAATATACAGTGAAAAGCAAATATTAAAACTGAAGATAATGAGGCCTTTCTGGGTATCCTACCAATTCTGCAGAGGTAGCCAAGGATGACATAGGGCCAGGAGACCTCAAACTACTATCCTTTTATTCTGTTTCTCTTAGAAGTACCTTAAACAGGGCTGTGGCTTAGTAGGCAGGGTTGCCTCAGTAATAAAGGAGAGTCTGAATGCAGCCAGCACCATGAGCAGCCAGGCAGAATATATGGGAGCTAGCCTGAATATGGGATCAGGAGGGGATCTGGTGTTCCAGGCTCCCTTTCAGCAAACTGTACTATCATCTGTCACAGACTATATTTAACTGCTAGTATCAAGAAATCTTTATACTGACTTTAAAAGTCGTGTGTGACATTAACAGAGTAAAACTAAAAAATATCCAACACAAAGACTTTACTAATGCTCAGCCTATGACAATGGGAGGTGGGACGGTGGGGAGAGAAGAAAGTAACTTGGAAGAGGTGATATGCATGATGATAGTATCAATAGTTCTGTACTCCCCTTGGAGGAACTATGACCCTGGTGAGATTATCACAAAGGTATTTTGGGTGGCCTTAACACTTCAGGAGTAAGTCATTATAAATGAGGTATATTTCCTAGCTTCTCTAATAGCAAAGTGTAGGGTGAGAAGAGTTACCAGGCAGAATCCAATCCAAGGGTAGGGGTGGTCAAAGTGAAGAAGAGACAAATGAAATAACTGTAGGTACACCCATGCATCATCTTAAGTGACCCCTGACCTAGGTTTCCTGGGGAAAAGGGAGATGACTTCTTCCCTGGAGTAGTAATTGCTAACTAGAGACTCTATGTTAGACACATAATGTCCTCCATATGAGAAGAGAAACAAAAACACGTAAAACACTATATATGTATACCTAGCAGTTCAAGAGTTACATTTAAAAAATTCCTTAAAACTGAATCACAAATAAAGTATTACTTAGTAGAGAAACTACTATGAGAGTACTATTCTGTGTGCTGTCTTACATTATATTGATTTGTATCAAGTTTTTGTTATCAATTCAAAGGAAATTTGGTAATCAGGTGACAGTTAACTCCTGAACAGTGGCAGTTTCCATAGCAAACAATTTAAGTGTTCTTCTTTAAGTGGTTAACTCCTGGAGATTTTAGGCATTAAACTAGACAAAGTGAAGCTACTTGAATGACTAAAAGGAAATACTAAGCCTGCCTGCTCATCAGGACAGGCTTTTTATACTACCCTTATTTCCCCAAAACTTTGTTACTATGCTTCACAGAAAAGAAATGCTCTTTTTGAATATGGTCCATATTTACCTAAAGATTCCCATTTTTCATCAAAATAATTTTATTAAAATACTTAGATAATATTGTGTTCACAGATCAAATGATATTTATGTGAAATCATCATAAAAGTTACAAAATAAATGTAAGCTATTATCAAGAGGTCAATTGTGAAACAAGTTTTACGGGATAGCTAGCCACAGTATTATTCCATAATTTCATGATGAGATACAGATTCCCCAAACCAAACTATTCCTGGGGTTTTTTCTTGAGCATAATTCTTAATACTACAAAATTAAACTTTTATAAGTCTCACAGATTATCTTATTTCAAGAAATTAGAACTATATACGTGGCATTATTTTTATTTTATTTATATTATATGGCAGTATTCTTTCAAGACTTTAATATGAAAGTGTATCACATTTCAGTCATGCAAAGAAGTGATTAAGTAAGTCCCAAAAGAATACCCAGTGATTCTGTAGGGACAGAACCCAGAGTTCTTGATTTCTATTCCATTTCCTGCACTAACCATACATATCACCTGACCCTCTATAAAGTAATGAAAATAAATCCCAAATTCCAACTAGCTTAATGTAGAAATTCCAAAAAGTGAGAATATGTAGAATTCTTCAAGCTCCTTCACCAAAGTAATCTATAATTGCATAATTCCTAATTGTTCGTTTGTAAGTATTACCACAGCCATATGTTCACAAAATATAGATCAAATACTAATGGTCTTTCAGAAAGCCATTGCTACCATCATACTTTTCCTGGAGGCCAGTTCTGACAACTAGTTAAAGAACCAGTTATTTGTAGCAGCATATTATTAAACCATATACTGTCAGAATTGGAAGGGACTTTTCAGACTATCTAGATCAATGGCCATGTTTTATAAATGAGGGAAAGGGGCCCAGCAGATCAAGTGGCTTACCCAAGGACACACAGCAAGTTAGTGGCAAAGACTGAACTAGGTCTCAGGTCTACTGTGCTTTGTATCCCTACCATATTGCTTCTTGTTGCCAGGGTTAATCACAATGCTTGCCTTCTCATGTTTACTGTTTGGCCTTCTACCATCTCAAGTTGACAGGTTAAGTTAATGTGCTTTAGAAGTTCATTTTTTGAGTATTTCTTTTTGGCATGAGCTCTTATCACTAGGAAAACTTCAATCAAGGAACACCTGACACTTTCCAAGGCAGACAGAATGGAGAACTTTGGAATGAACACTTGATAACCTCCAAAAGTTAAAGAAAAAAAAATTAATCTGCTTCTTTAATCTTGTGAGGTAGTTAAAAATTTCCCTACCTGGAGAATATGAATCAGCAAAAGGCTTTTAAAAAACATCCAGGGTCACAGACAGAGCCAGTTACTGAATATAGAGGGGAAAAACTACCAAGAGTCTGAAATCTGTACCATTTCTGTTACGGGAGTCTGGCTTATTTGATGGATAAATTCAACTCTAGGTTCCAATTCCTCCAGCTTGTAACATGGCTACACTTGCTCCTTATTTCACAAGGATAACGACAGTTAAGGAGACATTGCATGGCAGTAGTAGATAAGAGTTGGTATTGAAGTTAGGAAGCCCAGGACTCAAATCCTACCTCCAATTTATAGCATCCCTGCTGTGTGACCTTGGGTAGGTCACCCCTTTCCATCACCCAGGCAGGCCACTCTCCAAGATCATGAGCTGCAGAACAGTTGCAGGTCAGTGGTAGTAGAGGGAGTTTCCTTACCAGGAAGGAGTTCCCTACTCCAGGGAAATCCCAACTCTTGGAGCAGCTAGGAGCCTCAGTGGATAGAGCACCAACCCTAGAGTCAAGAAGGCCTTGATTTCAAATCCAGCCTCAGGCACTTACTAGCTGTATGACCTGGGCAGGTCACTTAACTCCACTGCCTCAAAAAGAGAAAGAAATCCCAAGTCTAAATGGAAAGAAAAAAACCCCAGATCTGCCAAATGCTTTGATGTATCGCAATGAGTCCTGTGAAATCTAAGGATTGAAGATATCCAAATAAACCCCAAACTGTTCTTAAATGCTTCAAGAGGCTTGGGGGAGGGGGAAGGAGGAGTTCATAATCTGTATTATCCCCACATCTAGAAAGCTCCATTGTTCCACCAAAGGCATCCTATGCAAGCTGGTCACCTAAAACTAATCTTTTCTATTCTCCAGGTTCAGTGGTTCATTAGAATTCCCAATAGGCTCTTTCCTCCTACTAGTATATTTAAGAATGAGATCAACTCAGAGACTCATTTTTTTTCTGTCAAATAAATTTTGTGCAGAATAACTTTTAAGGAAGAGATTACATGGTATTATGGAAAAGAACATGGCTCTGGAGCTAAGAGGCCTCAATTCCAGTCCTGTCTCTGGTATGGTGTGGCCCTGGGCAAGTCAGTTTTACTTCTGTGCGCTACAGTTTCCTCATATATAAGAACTATAGAATCTCTAAATTTCTTTAAAAAGTGCAAAGGACCCATATAACTGTTAAAGAGGTTTCCTTCCATTAATGAGCTGTGACTACATGGCATGGGGATAATAGGAAACACAAAACTGGATAATTGATAGCAAGTAGTTAAAACAGAGATGACATTGGTTAGCTGAAGTATAATGGTTGTTAGCACTCAACAGTTCTTTTGGGCTATCACGCAATAGGAAGCTACATCTTCACGATTGTATTACTTCATATTTACACAGGATATTTGTTTTTCAGAGTACTTTTACATATTTAATTTAATCCTCTTGAATCATCTGAGGAAGTAGAAGCTCTGAAAGGTCATGCAACTTGACTTTAGACACACAGACAGAAAAGGCAGGGCCAGGATAGACTACAAGGTGCTTTCCACTACTGCTCTCTCTATGGTTTGACTTCTAGAGACCACATAAAACCACATTCTGTGATTTCATTAAAAGCATACTAGAACAATGGCATCAAACTCAAACAGAAATGGATTCCTGGGCTGGCATATCGACTTAGAAAACCTCAAATTAATATTATCTATGTTGAATTGTCTTTTTATTTATCATATTAAATACTTCCCAATTACATATGGTACACTCAGGAGTTCTGCCTTGAGTTTGCCACCTCTGTACTGGAAAAAAAAAATTTGATCAACTGCAATCTAAATACTAGGAATTTTTAGCTAATCAGAAAGGTTATCATTCTCTGTATTCCCCCTGCCCCACCTTTTCTGGAAGTAAGAGGCAAATCACATGATCAGATCAGTTAAAAGAACACCTTTTTAGACTGTTCCTGGAAAGCTAGGGTTGCCCTTTTTCATCTCTGTATCTCCAGTGCCTAGATTAGCATAATGCCCTATACATACATAGTATATATTTAAACATCATAGGCTCAACACACACTCTCCACTCCTCAGTTACCTCTTATAGGGTATTATATAGAGACAACTTTTTTTCCAGAACCATCAATCAACAAGCATTTACAGGGTGTCCCAAAAGTTTTAGTGTAGTTGTAAGCCTTAGTAGCTTACAACTGCACTAAGACTTTTTTGTGTCAGCCTGCATTAAACACCAACTACAGGACAGACACTGCTAGGCCTGGAGACACAAACACAAAGAAGGAAATAATTCCTATTTGCAATGACTTTACGTTCTTTAGGGGAGACAACATATAACGAGTACATTTTACATCAATAATATGTGTGAACTTAAATATTCCAAGAATAATCACAGTAATGGAGTATGAAATATCTTGAAACCTTTGATATGCCTTGTAGTTCTGGTCTTTCATAGTATATATTCAAAACTCTTCTATTATTCCAATCTTAAAATTCTAAACTTAAGTCTTTTGAGAACTGGGATATTATTATGGCTCCCAAAGAAGCTTCAATTCTGATCCCTTGATTATACTAATAATTAATATCACTCAATTTCACAATAGGCATGTGCTAATTTGCCAAGTGTGGACATGCATTATTTTGGCATGTGAACATGTTAACAGCATGTACTATATATAAGCTCAATATAATAATTTAATGAATAGTCTAATTTTGTGCCAAATTCAGTCCTTCTTGCTTCATACCTCCATACAACACTCTTACATTCAATATATCAATGAAAAGCCCTCCACTAACAGCAGCTCTTTGAACATATAGTTAAAACAAGATTTTGGCCCCTTAAAGCAAGAAAATGAGCAGGACTGATGATTATTTCACTTTGTTCCTTCACTCTGAATTTTGACTTTATGAACTAAAATCCCAGTCTTAAGATTGCCGTAGCCTGTTGATATTTAGTGGTTAAATTTTAACCATTAGTAACTTTTTTTCAAGTCTTCAGTTTTATTAAAAGAAAATAAATTAGATTAGTGCCAGAAGTTTCTTAAGTCAACCACCAAAACCATGTCTTCAGTCACTGCTTGCTGTTCCTATCGGTTTGTTAGGATACTTCTGCTTGACCCAAAGCCATCAGGCCTGAGACTGTTCTTTATCTCAATTCTTCCACTTGCTTGGAGAGGCTTTTTAGGTAAAGAAGGCATCTAAACAAAAGAAGTAACTAATTTTATTGTAAAAATGGAAACAGGGATCACATTAACTATAGCAACTGTTATACCTACATAAGTATTTACTAAGGAAAAATACCACAGATAATAAATCAATTTCCTTAGTGACACTGGTGGTACAAAATTAAGAAAAATGTATATATTTTTATATATTTGTTTAACACAATGATTTTTTTGCATCTAGATTTTGCTTATAACAAAGCCATGCATCAAGTGCTTTCATATGTCAAAATGTATCATGTTCAATACAACAAGTTTAACAGATGTTTACTGATCATGCCAGTTGTATTTCTTTACAATTTCCTAAAAGTTTATTTCTTCATAACTTGCACCACCTAGAAAATGCAATTAAATATTTTATTTCTGATAAAACTGAAAGTTTAAATAACAGACTATTTTGTTGCTACCTTAATAGATTGTAAAATAAAATGTGATCCAAGATGCATTATGTAATTTCAAGACAAGTATTTCCACTGAATAATTTAACAATTTTTTTTCTTGCCCAGGGCACCTCATAATTTATAAATTATTTGAAAAATTAATGCTTTTCATGATTCTGCATCGATAAAGAAAGCGCAAAGAATCTATGTTATTCAAATAGACACTTTTATATTTGTCAAATTATATTGCTACAATGGCAAAAGAAAATACTTCCAGAAAATCCAATGCACCATTGCCAAAGTTCTAAAGGACCTATTTTTACAACATATAGGACCAAAAACTCCTTGAAGTATTTAATACAAATTCTTCCAGGATCCTACTGAGAAGGCAGTGTGTCCAAATGTGGCAATGTAGAGAAAGGAAAACGACTGGCAAATAATGAGAACCAACTCAATTAAGTTAATTAAGTAGATACTGAGTACTTACCCACATGAAAAACACTATATTGGTGCTAAGATTCTTTAGGATCCAGTAATGAGAAAATTTTCCATAGCATTTTAAGGTTTGCAAAGTGTTTTATGTACATTATCTCATTTAATCATCACAACAATCTTTGGAGGCACCACTACAGATATTTACTCCCAATTTATAAATGAAGAAATTGAGACTGAGAGAAGTTCAGTGAATTGCCCAGAACTGACAGCTATAAAGTGTCTAAGTGGGATTAAAACACAGGTCCTCTTGACCCCAAGTCTAACACTATAAATGACCTCTATGAAGTAAGTACCTCACAGGAATTTCAACGAGAAAATTACAGTCATCTTTGCACACTTTTCAAGTATAACGTACCACAGGAGGCAAAGGAGCTTCTAGCTGTCGACCAAGGAATGAAAGCAGGCGCCTCCAGATAAGGCCACTTCCCATAAACATGATTCCTGTAACCAGCCAAAACACTCTATGGTCCTAAAATGGAATAAATAAATTGACTTCTAGAAAGCCTGGGAGGACAGAAGGATCAACATTCTAGTAACAGTAACAATGCACTGTCCCAAGTCTAAACTGAGCAGATTTTCCGTTTCAGTAACCTTATAATGGCATGGGACAAACAAAACTTGATGATACCCAGAGACCAAGAAACAGGCACAGTTTTTGAGCTAGAAGAAAAGAGAAATCCTTTAGAGTTTAATTTCCTACCTGGCATAGAAATCTGTTAGAGTATCCCAGACAGAAAGACATTGTAGTTTCTCCTTAAATACTTCTAATAAATACTTTTCAACTCACTATCCAACAATCTTGTAAGACAGCTGTAACTGTGAGGATGTTGCTTTTAATAGTCTGCTTAAATCTACTTGCTGGTTAGGTCTAGGGATCACTAGTAAAATTAGGAATATAATACAAGATTCTATAGTATAGTAAGAATACAGGAACAAACATTTTTGTGTTCACTGTTTTTTTTGAGAGCTCAAGACAACATTATATTGCATTGCAACAGAACATTCACAGATAAATGTTTACCTAGGATAGGTGGGAAATGTGTTCTCGTTAAATAACTATTTTGGTTATTTGAGTATTACCACATATATATACTATAATCTATAATCTCTGATGCTGCAAAAATTCTGTGAATATTAAATTCATGAATTTGGCAGCTAGAAAGGTATGAAGTCTGTCGGACTCTATGTTGCCAACATGGCATGGCATGACACCTCTGCGGGAAGAAACAGCTGAATAAAGAGTAGATATTTGATGTTCCTGTTTCCTTAGTCACGTAAAGTATGGTCCTTCTTTTCTGCTGTTTGACCTCTCCTCTCTCCTTACCCCTCCCAAACCTATCCCTACAATTTGGAAATAGTTGTTGTTAACATAGGACAAAGGATTCCAGATGCACCGAGGGCTAGGGTATTAAACCTACTAAATGTTAAAGCACCCAAGGGTCTCACACCAATGCCAGGGAAAAGGTGGGAGTTGGTACAGACTGTATGTACATAAAAAACTAAAAATCATGGGTGTGTGAATAGGAAAGCCATTCTGTATGCCACATAGGAATTTCAACTTTACATTCAATTCTAAAACGAGCAAAAGTAACTTAATTTATTTGTTAATTTATTTGCTTGAGAATTCTGCATTTCTCTGGGGTCGTCATTATGATAAAATGGCAATAGAAATTCTAATAATTCTTTAGTTTTTTAGATGCTGGATTAAAAAGCCACACATTTCTTTATAATTTCAACATGAACCACAACTCTAAGTATGTGAAAAATGTCTTCTGGAGACTTAATCATCCTCATTCAAGTAACTGATTAAGATTTTCTTCCTTCTCACATCTGTAGTTGTGTGTCCTATATGAGTACTATGGAAAGTAACTATCAGAGATCAGAATGACAGAGTGATGCATACCTGAACAAGAATTCCTTTTACACCTGCCTGATGAGTAACTATTCAGCCTTTGCTTAAATACCTCCTGGGAAAGGGTTCTTACTGCCTCTAAAGGAGCCCTTTGGCATAACCCTAACGGTTACTAAGTTTTTCTTTAAGGCTAAACTGACCTTTCTGAAACTTTAACCATTGCTCTTTCCTTCTGCAGCTAAGCAGAAGTTTATTCACTCTTCCATGCGAGAACCCTTCATATGCCAACGTTCCCTAAGGGTTCTGCTGTATTGCCATGAAAGACAGAATCCAAATATGTCCATTTAGAAAATTTCTGGTGCTACTGTAGTTTGAATATACCCAGTGGTGAAATTTTAGAAGTATCTGTGTGTGCAGGGGATCTGTGTGTGGTCTTGCATTGTTCTCTGTTTTTATCACTGACAAAGGCACAGATGGCGTGCCTCTCAAATTTCTGGATGACACAAAGCTATAAGTATAGCTAATGTACTTCCTGATAGATTCAGGATTGAAAAAGATATCGACAGATTAGAAAATTGGGCCCAACTTAAAAAATAACTACATACATGAAATGTGAAATAACAAAGTTGATCTACAAGTCACATTTCAAAAGGAGATTACAGTTTTTCAAAATAATAAGCTCTCACCTCTTCAAGGGAGGACTCCAAGTTCATTCCAAAGGCAACTCCTATTAGTCCAAAAAGTGAAAGAGAGAACGTTCCCATGGTCAACTGTAGGTTCAACCTCATCATCACATTGCGATGGCTAAGGAGGAGAACACCTATTCAGATCAGAACAACTTATCTGCTAGATACACTTTGCATGAAAATCACATATTCTATGTAGAAACAGAAATGTATCAAAAACCACACTACTATCAAAGAGGCTATACTTTCATATGTCAGTTATGATATTTATATTCTAAAATAATAGGCCAGATCAGGAAAAGAGTAGCTGTTTTTTTGATAGACTTTTAGATAAGGTGAACTTACCTGTCTAGATTGATGAAAATAATACTTTCTGAGTCATCAATCCATACTCTGAGCTCCCGGGCTTCATTGGAGAGATCATCAGCTAACCTGTAATAGTTTTCTAAAAGCAGTTCCATCTCTTCTGCATGATCGATTCCAGAACTGCTCTTCTCACTGCAAATAAAAGAGTTATCTGGCTAGAGATATGGGGACATACCACTTTTATAAATGCTTACATATCACACAAGCACAAGACCTACCTGGTATTAAATTTTGTACTGAGAGCACCTAAGGCCAAACTCTAAAGAAAGGCAAGGATTTTTCTTTTTCTATATTAGTTCTCTGTGGTTGGTTGGCATGCTACATTAAAAAGATCAAGATCTGCTTTTACACATGCCCCTTCCTATCCAGACAGGAGGATGAGGGGAATCAAATTCTATGTGTATGCCCACACATATGCACATTACATATAACTTAGTTTTGAAAGAAGCAGAATGTCCTAAAAAGCAATAAGGTCCAAGACCTTGGTTCATCTCTGACAACTTCTTCTTTGCCTAAAACATGACATCAGCTAAAAAATTCTATATATTTTTCCTCCAGATTTGTCTTTCATTTGCCTCAACTTTCCATTCCCATAGCCACTACCCTTGTTCAGGCCCTTGGTACCTCTGAATAGAAATACTGTAATAGTCTAACTGGTTTACCTGTTTCCAGTTTTTCCTTCTGCCAAATTATCCTTCCCAAAGTATAGCTCTCATCATGTCACTTCATCTATGGAGGAAAGATGAGAGCAAGAACAAAGAAAAGAAAGGGTGGGCTGTGCACTGGGGAAGGGGAATGGTGTGTTTGCAGGACATGACTTTAATTCCTGGGAAAATACCATAAAACAGATCATTAAAGAAATGGTTGGTGAATATCTGGAAAAGAAGGTAGTGATTTTCGTTTAGGCATTTCAGTCATTTCTGAGACTATGTGACTCCATTTGGGGTTTTCTTGGCAAAGATACTGTAGTGGTTTGCCATTTTCTTCTCTATCTCATTTTACAGATGAGGAAACTGAGGCAAGCAGAGTTAAGTGACTTGCCTAGGTCACAAATGGCTCCTCACTAGTCACTGAATAAAGTCCAAATTCCTTAGAATGACACCTAAGGCCTTTTTTTGGATCTGATTTCAAGCACTCTTTCCAGCATTATCTCCCATGTTCCCTGCTATATATAAAAAAATTGTAGAATTTGAGAGCTGTGGCATCTAGTTCAACCCATAAATGAAAAAAAAAACCATTATAATAAACCCAAGATATGGACCATTAAAGATCCTCAAGGATGGAGAACTCACCACTTCTTTAGGCAGTCCCATTCCACTTTTGAACAACTCTAATTGTTATAAATTTTTTAAAATTTCAATCCTAAATTTGTCTCTCTACAAATTCTACTCCCTGCTCCTAATTCTGCCCTCTGTGGAAAAATAGGGCAGATGATCCTTCAATCACATGACAGCCCTTTAAATACTTGAAGATGGCTATTATGTTACATCTCTAAGAAAAACACCTTCAGCTTTCAACAGATCCTCATATGACCTGGACTCAAGGATCTTTACCATCCTGGCTGTCCTTCTTTGGACATCCTCTGGTTTATCAAAGCCAAGTGGAGTCAAGATGTAAATAACTATGTACATAAAATATATATACAAAGCGAATCAAAGTTAATCTCAAAGAGAAGGCTCTAGCAGGATGTAGGGAAGCAACCGGGAAAAGCCTCTTGAAGAAATTGGGATTTGAGCTGTGTTTTGAGTGAAGCCAGAGATTCTAAAGGTAGAGGTGAGATGGCAGAGCATTCTAGGTGGTAGAAGGTCTAGGGGATTTTGGGGTGGGGTAGGGTGGGTAGTGTGTTGAGAGAAGAAGATAGCAAAGGCACAGAGTTGTGAGAGTGTCAGGTGTGAGGAACAACAAGTAGGCCTGTGTAGCTAGACAGTGTTTGTGGAAGGGAGTAAAGTGTAAGAAGACAAAAGGCAGAAGGGGCCAAGTTGTGAAGGGCTTTAAATACTCTTAAATGCCAAATAAGGCTATATTTAATCTTGGAGGTAACAGAGTACTTTTGGAGTTTACTGAGTAGAGGAGTGACATGGTCAGATTTTTATTTTAGGAAAATCACTTTGCAATCTGAATGGAAGATAGACTGGAATAAGAAAAGACTTGAGACAGGGAAACCAATGTAAAGCTATTGAAATTGTCTATCACTATCCTCAAGCAGCGAGGTGGTGCAGTGGATAGAGTGCCAGGATTGGAGTCAGGAAGACTCATTCTCCTGAGTTCAAATATGGCCTCAGACACTAGCTTTGTGACCTAGGCAAGTCACTTAACTCTGCTTGCCTCAGTTTCCTCATCTGTAAAATGAGACAGAGAAGAAAATGGCAAACCACTACAGTATCTTTGCCAAGAAAACCCCAAATGGGGTCACATAGTCTCAGAAATGACTGAAATGCCTAAACAAAAATCACTACCTTCTTTTCCAGATATTCACCAACCATTTCTTTAATGATCTGTTTTATGATATTTTCCCAGGAATTAAAGTCATGTCCTACAAACACACCATTCCCCTTCCCAAGTGCACAGCCCACCCTTTCTTTTCTTTGTGCTTGCTCTCATCTTTCCTCCATAGATGAAGTACCACCTCTCCTCCATATTTATACGTCACAACCTTAATCATCTTCCAAAGACCAATTCAAAAGCCAGCCTTTTCTATCAGGACTCCAACCAGATATGATCTTTCACACCTATAAAGCCTTTGTCTTTATATCTCTTATGGCACTATCATAAACTACCATTTTTTCATTATCTGATGTGAATTCTTCAGTCCTTGTGAGGAATTTCCTCTACTGATGATGGTTATCTTCTTTGTAATATAAACAGCTGCCTACAGAACTGAAAGATTAAATGATTTGCCCAGGGTCACAGGATCACTGTATGTCAGAGGTGGGACTTGAACCTAAGTTTTATGGGACTCTTGTATGTCCCTTAGAAGGTAAATTTCTTAAAGGGAAGGGATGGTATTGGTTTTTCCCCTTGTGTCTCTACAGTCTCACAAAATGCCCTGAAAAGGCCTCCTAACTGGTCTCCCTACCTTAAACGTCTCCTGACTTTAGTCCATCTTCTACATAGTTATAAAAGTGATTTTCCTTAAACAGAGACACACATGATCATGGCGCTCCCCTACTCAATAAATTCTAGCAGCTCCCTAGCATCTCCAAGATAAAATATAAGCTGTTCCATTTGATTTCCAAAACTCTTCACAACCCTTCCCTAACCAATCTTTCCAGCTTCATTGTCCATTACTCCTCACCCTACAATTCAGATAAATTGGCCTTTTCTCCATTCCTCATACATTACACTCATTTGTCTGCCTCTGTGCTTCTGCACTGGCATTCTGCCTTTGCCCCCATCTCTGCTTCACAAAGTTCCCCTCTCCCTTCAAGACATAGCTCAGGTACTATCACCTTCTGTAAGAAACCTTTCCTAATCTCCCTACTAGTGCCCTACCCTATGAGATTACCTCATATTTAACTAGTATGTACTTATTAGCATCTATTCTTTTTATATTTATTCTGTATATACTTATAGAATTACTTGCTGACTTCTTTGAATGTAAGCATCCAGTAAGTTAGACTGTTTCATTCTTTGTATCATTAGTGCCTAGCAGGGCTTAATAAATGCTTGTTGATTGTCTGCACATAGGAAATTAAATGTTTGTTTACCTCAATATAATTTACTTGTCATAGAAAAGCAAATACATTAGCTGTACTCTTTGTACTAAAAAGTTATTATAAGAAATATTAAAAAAGAAGGCAAAATATGGATCCTTGGACATAAACTGTAAGAAAATGTGTTTGGGCTGTGGCAGACTTACAAGACTTCAGGATCACTCCATTTGGTTAGACAGAGTTCTTCTATCAATTCTTCTTCATCTAGTATTTCCAAAATTGACTCCTTGAAAACTTTAATATCTGTTTCTAATTCTGATAGGCTATGGAAGTAAGAAAAATAATGAGGAACATATTCATTTAAAGGTGTTTCATTATGAGACAATACATTTTATCTCATACAATTCACCAGTATTATATATCAACGATTTAAAAAGCCTTCCCTAATTTCATATCACTCCTACTTATTTGTGGCATCATCAGAATAAGAATGACATACTATGGAATATTTTTATGAACAATAAAATTTTAGCATTCTAGAACTGGAGAATAAAACGCAAAGGCTGAATATTTAAATAATATTTCATGCACAAATTAGAGGTTAGGTGTCTCTGATATCCTAGACATGTATTAGTGGAACAAAAAGTGAGCACAGTTCTGTTTTAAAGAAAAAGACTGGAGAAAAAGAGGAAAGCAGTCACAGAAGTGGTTATCATCCTTTCGGTTGACAAAATATTCCTCCTTATCCTCTAATACCATTGGGACCACAAAGAATGTGCTGATGCCACAACACAAACATCAACTCGGAGGGAAATCTGTAGCAGAGGGCTCTAAACGTTTGTATCTGGCTTTATACTGTTTAGTATTTTTATTCTGATTAGGAAGAAGGCTGACATTATATGCTTAGCAGATATGCAGATGCCATGTAGCTGAGGACTGTGTAAGTACATCTTAGATCCAAAACACAATGGGCTAAATCTATTTAAATGAAATTTAAGAGGGTCACATAAAGCACCACCTACAGATTAGGAAAATCTATTTCAAAAGTAAAAGATAGAAGAGGCTTGATTAGACAACAGTTCATGTAAAAAAATACCCTGATGAACTGAAAAGTTACTACAATAAAAAAGGACATAATGCAATTTTAAAAAGTAAACATCATTACAGACTGTATTAAGAGAGGCCTAAGAATCAGATCATAGTAAATGACAGAATTACTGTGCCAAGCTCTAGGCAGAACACTTATATGAGTACTGAATTTATTTCTGGGGGTCACATTTTAAAAGGGACAATGACTAGCTGGAGCATACAAGCACTGGTTAAAAGGAATGGAGATATATAGCAAGAGAGAAAGCAAACTCAAAAGGAACATCACAGTTTTCTTCTAGTATCTCAAGGACTTTCTCAAGTAAGAGGGACTTGTTTTGCCTGGCCTAACAGGACAGAACTAATAGGAGTTTTCAAAAAGGAAGGTTTAAATTTCCTGGGAGGAAAAATCTTCCAAAAATGTTAACTTAATGAAACTGGCCTACTTTGGGAGGTAGTCAATTCCACCTTACCAAGGATCTTTTAAGGGTAGGATAGAAAACTACTTGGAATGTCATAAAGAGAATTCTTGTTCAGATAGAGTTTGAACAAGATAGCCTCTGTTAGGCCCTCTAACTTTGAGATTCTGTGAGCAGCCCTTATGCTGGAAATG
Organism: Pseudochirops corinnae; assembly: GCA_028646515.1. Taxonomy (NCBI): domain Eukaryota; kingdom Metazoa; phylum Chordata; class Mammalia; order Diprotodontia; family Pseudocheiridae; genus Pseudochirops; species Pseudochirops corinnae. The sequence continues at coordinate 208,028,314 of CM053587.1, forward strand.
CTTCAGCAGTAACTCTTGTATGTGTTTATCTTTAGTGCAAAGTTTATGACCATGTGTATATTTAATTTACCATATATAATCAGTAAAAAGCTTTAGTTTCAGTTCAATTCCATCTAGCAGTTCCTTTTAAGGAATTCATGAAACATTAAAAACTATTAAAAAAAAAACCCCTACCTAGGAGATATTGTAATAAGTATACTAGAAGTGTAACAGAACATCCTATTTTAATCTATATAGTCAGAAAGTGAAAAAACTTAATTACACTGTAAAGTTAGATAGTATTATTTTTATATTTTCCACCCCCTTCTGTAAGAACTTGGGACACTGTCCCTGGAACTACTGACTCAGAAAGGGAAACATTAGCCTTGTCTTTCCAGGAATAAGGTCTCTATTAAACTTCCCCCCTCCCTACCCTCTTCCAGCTCCCCTTTATGTGTAGTCTTCCTTTATGAGCATGTCAGCACCATGAGGGCAGGGCTTGTCTCCATTGCTATCCCAATGCCTGGAACAAAGTAAATGTTTAATAAATGCTTACTTTATTCACCTGTCAATTGATGGACAGACAATCCTTGCTTGTTCCTACAAAAGCACTGTAATATTTTAAAAGGAACATCACAGTTGTCTTCTAGTAACCTTCTGGAATGTTATGTGGAATGTCACCACCTTAGAAGAATCTGGCTACAGTATATTACCAACAGTGTATACCTGTACACAAGGTATCAGGGACAATAGCAAAAGCATGTATGACAAGAAAGAAAGGTTGGAAGTGGAACAAGCCTGAGAGATGACAACCAGATACTTTGGATGATGTGCAGGACCCATGAAATGGCAAGAGAACCAGAAGGAGGCCTCTAGGCATACATAGTTTATCCATCTAGAGAAGATTCACATAACCATATACAAGAATCACCAAGAAGTTTCAGGTTACACAAATGGAGGGAATACACATACACAGATGAGAGACCACAGACTTATCAAAATAAGAAAGTATTTTCAATAAATATACTTAACTTTCATCTGGCATTATGATAAGAAAATCTACTTTAATTAAGACAATTTTTGAATGAAAAGTCTGAGTTCTTCCACCCCTGATGTCACATATTTACCTCTTGCTATTCTGTAGTAAGATGTGCAGTTTGCTTCTGTCCACTGATGAATGTTTGGGGTCCACTAAAGCTTCCAGGGTCTCAAGAATGAGAGGCTGCAAAATGCTAAGTTTCCCCTGAAGGGTGTTGATCTAGATAACAACATGACCTTTCATAAGAATTAAAACAATTCTTTTAGAATATTCTTGGTCAGTGAATCCATATTAAGTACAAAAATCTACAATATCTAGAAATGTTCATAACAATTCAATGAATGGTAAATGACTAGAATACTTCCAAGATTGGCAAACTACCCAAACCCATTCTGAACCAAAATTACTCAGGCTGAAATGCTCATTCTCTAGAGTTCTTCGAAATGGCCTGGATTTAAAGCTGAGAGGTTATTAACATTCCAGAAAAGACTCTCTTGCTATAGATACCCACTTAACAAAAAGAAGGTGAATTCATTAGTTAAAACAAAACCTATCAATCAAGAATCAGTATGGTAGCTGAAATAATCCATGGTAAAACATTTCCAATTTGACTTAGTAATGGAAACAGTAGATGGCAGGTACCTTTCCTATCCATTCCCAAAAAGTTATTGCTGAAATAGTCAAACTGCCACTGAACAGATATATTTCAGTTACCTCTCACATTCCCTTAAACACTCAGTTCCTGTTCAGAAAAACAGAGAGAGCAGAAACACTGAAGTTTCTTTCTTTTTTTTAAAGGCACACAAATACAATAATCTAAAATTATACTATAACTGACACTAATTTATATTCCTGTTCAATAGTATTTTGATTGCAAGTAGATAAATGAAAACCAGACTCACCCAATACTGCAGAAGAGCTTCTATGGCCCTAAACTCAAAGGGCAAGGAGTATGTGACAAGCTGGCCCTCTCCAGCCAGCTGTAAAGGGAGTTCCCGGAAGAGCCACTGTTCCCAGTTTAAATTACGATAGTCTAGTATCAGAAGATATTCTGGAGTGATCACAGCTTTCAAATACTGTAAAATAATATACAAACTGTTAAATGATAGGGAAGAAAACAACATAAACAGAGCATGGTTTCCCTTTAATACTTTATGAAATTTGAATTCAGCATAAATGAAACACCATGCCATGGTTTGTGCAATATGACTGCTAAATCTCCAAGTTTTTTAGCTGACAGAGCAAATCACAATTCAAATAATTTTTAGATCAAGGCAAAGTTCTTGTATCTCTCCCTCATTCTTAACCTAGAGGACTAGATTATTTTAATAACTGACAGGCTTATTCAAGGCTTGCAGAACAATCCAAAACAGGGCAGAGATAAAGGATTCACAACAAAGTTTCAACCCTCTTTTCTCTTAAAATGCTCTCTGGTTCCACTGAGTCATTTTACTTAAATTATAAAAGACTTTCATTTTAGTAAACTTACAAACAATTGGCCCTAAATTCGCTAAAACAAAAGTTTCCTACAAAACCAACCCTCTTATTTTAGTATATTACAAATTGCTGTGGACAAATAGTAAATTAAAAAACATATCAACACTCCAAACCATTAAATAAAGCAAAAGACTCAATAGGTTTGTAATTTCAAAAATCCCAAAGATGGGCTACATCCTTAGTCAGGCCAGGAATGAGAAGATGGGTGGGTCAGTTTTGAATCTGCTAGTGATCGATGGCATAATCAGACTGAACTGCAATACAATAACATAAAGAGAAGTTCTAATCAAGGCACAATCTGGATGCATGTGGGCAGAAGTCTGGGAGCCAGGCCAATGTGTAGGGTTTACTCTCTGTGAGATAAATGAGTAAGGAATGGCAAAGTATCATTACCTGGGTGCCAGGCTCTCCAGGCAGTACCAAATGGTAGCAGATGCTCAGGAGGGGAAGCAAGCTGTCTGTCAGTTATAACAGGCAGGAGAACTCTTGCCACCAGGGCTATGAATATCCATACAAGGGCAAGGGAGGTGTGGAGGAAAGAATATCTCCCTCCTCTGTGTCCACATCCCTCGAGTGGGCTTTATTTTCTTGTTTACATCATTCATTTCCACGAGATTTTGAGTTACAAATTTTCTCCCCATCTTTCCCCTACCCAACACCTCAAAACAGCCATCCCAGTGTGTTCCCCCACCCCCAGTCTATTCTCTCCTATGTCCGCCCCCTCGCCCTTCTGACTTTCTGGTAGGGCAGGATGGATCTCCCTACCACAGTGCCTGTGTATCTTAATTCCCAGCTGGATGTAGTTAATAATAATAATAATAATAATAATGATAATAATAATAGTAATATATATACATACATATATATTTTTAACATTTGATTATAGAACTTTAAATTCTAGATTCTTTCCCTTCCTCCCTCGTCACCCACCCCCACTGGAAGGACAAGCAATTAAATACAGGCTGTACGTTAAACCGCTCATTTTACCGATGAAGAAGAATCTGTGTACTGGACAACATTACTCAGGCGGGATCATAGATTTAGAGCTAAAAGAGGCCTTAGAGGCCAGCTCCTATTTCATCTGAATCAGCTCCTAATGATTTAATTATCCTCTCTATGTAGATGACTCTCATATCTACACATTCTATAGCCTTTCTCCTGAGTTCTGTTTCCATAGGACTCACTGCCAAGTGGACACTTCTAAATGGACTTCCTATAGACATCTCAAACTTGGGTCTTCCTACAAAATCATCCCTCTTATGAATATCCCTGTTGCTGTAGAGGGAGCTACCATCTTTCTAGTTGTCCAAGTTTATAACTTTGATTTCTTTCTCAACTTCTTAATTCTTCCCTATATCCAATCAGTTCCTGACTCTTGCTCATTCTATTTCTACAACATCTTGCATTCATCCCCTTCTTTCTTCTCAAACAACCATCACTCTATTTCAAGTCTTGTCACCTTTCAGCTAGACAATTATAACAGCTTCCTAATTGATTGCACTGCCTCAAGTCTTTCCTCTCTCCAATCTATCTCCTATATAACTGCAAAATTATTTTCCTCAATAACAGGTCTGTCAGACACTCAATAAACTCCAATGGCTCCCTATTACCTCGAGGATAATATACAAACTCCTCTACTTGGTATTCAGTCTTTTATAACTTGGTTCTAACTTTCTATCTTTCCAACTTTAGTATACATAACATCCTTCCACCTTTATGTACTCTTCAATCAATTCAAACCGTCTTTCTTGCTATTTCATTCACGACATTCTATCTCCCATTTATAAGTCTTTGCAAAGGGTAATTCCTAAGCATGGAATGAATTCCTTCCTCACCTCTGCTTCTTAGAACTCTTAGTTTCAGCCAAGCAATAGCTGCTACATGAGACCTGCTTGTCAAAAATAATTGGTCTTTATTTTGTATATTCTTCTATATGTACATGTTTTCACTAATAGAATAGACACTACCTAAAGGCAGGTATTATTTTTGTTTTTCTATCTCCAATGGCTACCAAAGTGCTTAGCACATGGTAGGCAATTAATATTCACCAAGTAACCAACTTACAACTAAACTCTTTTTACAGATGAGTTAACTGAGGCTTCAAAAGGTTAAGTGACTAGACCAAGGTTACACTAGCCAACAGCTAATTCTCCAGGTGGTACAGTCTTACCTCAAGGAATTAGTTAGTGTCTGGGAATATTTTCAGTACCCCTCCTGCCCATCTTTCCCATTTAGAATATAAAATATTATTACCAAAAATTTTTCATGAAAAAGTTGTTCCACCATGTAGAGAGCTATAAAGAATATTCAATTTCTATAACTGTTAAAAGCTGAACTTGAAGGCAAGTTGAACTTGGGGAAAGCTTCCTATATCTATGTAAGTGTCATCGTCATCAAGGATGAAGATTTTAAAGCTCTGGCCAAGTCAACCTCAAGACATTCCAGCACAAATTCTTGATATAGAAATGGATTCTCTTTCTTTCTTTTCCTTTACTCTCTGGGAAAAAAAAAAAGTTTAATGCAAAAAAGGACAGAAGCATGGGTAAAAGGAGAAAGGACAAAATTGTTCATTATCTCACTAACAGACATATCATAAGTGATATTCTAAATGTTTGTTGACAAGTCAAAGGTCAGCCCTAATAACTGTAAAAATAATATTCTAAAAAAGATCAGGAAAAGTTTATTGCCTAATTTGGAGGAAACCTGCCAAAGTTAGGCTGCCCAAGAGCCTTGCAGCTTGCATGTGCTTCATATCATATTTATGAGGGGAAAAACAAACAGCTAAAATATTAGTTGATGTTTCCCCAAAAAAATTCCATAGCTACTTGCTAGATCAGTCATTTGCCCTAAGTCTCACACTATCTATTTCAATACAGGACAAACTCATATTCATAATGATGATGATGAGCCATCAAAAAGGGATAAACATATTTGTTGTTACTCTGCTTATTAAAGGACTATAGTGTATATTTTTTACTTTCCTTTAAGAAAAATAATAAAATCCTAATATGTCAGGGGTCCTCACTTATGTGGAAACCTTGGCCATCTAGAATAACACAGTCCTGTGGGGATCTGGGTTGTTTCATATGCAAAGAGCATATATTTAAGCATTTACCTTTTTACTTTTTTTTTGGAGGGGGGGGGAAGGTAAGGCAATTGAGGTTATGTTACTTGTCCAAGGTCACATGGCTAGTTTTTGTGTTAAGTGTCTGAGGCCGCATTTGAATTCAGGTCCTCCTGACTCCACGGCAGGTGCAGCCTCCCCACATGTACCTTTTTAATACTTTAAGGAGCTGTGATTTCATTCGGGTGGGCAATTCCTTCACCAATGATCACAATCACTCTATGATGTAGATGATCTCTGGGAGTTACTGTGGCTGACAAATTCACTGCCCTGCTACCAACCACTGAGGATGAGCTGCTCTGATCTTCATTAGCCATATTCTTAGATAACAGGCACAGTTCATTACCTGCCCCAAATTCAAAGCTTTTCTAGGTTGGAAGGAAATTCTAGAGCCTGCCCTTGGCACCTTGAGTAGGACTTATTGGAGGTTTTGAATATATGTGTAAAAAACTGTGTATAAGAAGAAAACATTGTATAACAAGTAACTTTTAAAATGAGCTCATTGAAAGCAAAGAGACAATATCCAGTACCAAGGGAAAAAATGACCTCTGGTGAACAATTTGAAAGCACCAAGGAAATAATTAAGGACAGAGGGTTAATGATCCAAAGGAAAGAAGTATTTTTTGTTATGGATTTAGGGAAGTAAAGTATGTGCAATTAGAATAAGTGTGCATCGATCTTCTCTAAAGCCAGAAGGGAAACAATGCAACTCTGAGTGACTCTCACTGACCAGGGTGGGACACTCAGAGCATGGTTTCAAATAGGTGTCTGAGTAACAAAATTACTTTTAGCTATGACCTACATAGTCATAACTCAATACAATTAAGTGTAGATATCATCAAAAAATATTCAAAGGAAGACTATAAATAAAAATAAAACCCTTTACCTCCATTCTCATGATAATTCTATTGTTCCTGGTTGTGATACTCATTAAGTGCTGAAATCGTAAATCTCTGGCTTGAAGACCTAATTCCTGGTATAATTCTATTTTCTTTCTTTCTAAAAATGAAACAGTTTAGACAAAAAAAATTAAGATGTTAAATACAATACAGCTTAAATTGCATGTCATTAGATATTTCAAAGACACTTGATTTTTAAAAAAAAATTATTTGATTAAAGAAAACAAAAGCTCTGGTGACTCTTTTGGCATGCTAAAGTCTCTAAAAATAGTTTGCTGCTTCATGAGTAGTTGAAAGGTTTCAAATTTATGTCAATTCATTTCCTTTGTGGAAAGGATGCTTTCCACAATTCACAGTCACCACACTGTATTGTTAATCTAAGAAGAATTTAAACTAGAAACCACACTAGAACCACACTAGTATTACACCAGAAGACATTAAGGATTCTAAACCATTGCTAACACAAGATGTGTGTGCCATGCAACAAACGTCTGACTGTAAACTAACACGGTTTTATGACCTAGGATCTATTATACTGTAGCAATTACCATATTAGTGATCTATTCTTCAATAAAAGATAACACAACATAGCATGATGGATGAAAGAAAGCAGACCTCAAAGCCTGAAAGACATTGCTTAAGTTCTGCCTTTACATCTACTGGTGTATGTGACCCCAAGCAAGTGATTTAACTCAGTGGTGTCAAACTGAAATAGGCATTTTTGGGGGGTGGATAGGGGAAAAGGGTCCTAAACTGTACATAAGGATCCCTGCAGGCTTCATACAGACTTTAAAAATCATGTCCTAACATTATTTATGCTCCACCATATTATTTATTTATTTTGTTAAATATTTCTTAAATATATTTTAACTTGGTTCGGCTGCACTCAGGAGTGTTGAGGGGAACAATGCAGCCTGTAGCTACGTGTTCTAGGAAATTCTCTAAGACTTTAAATTGCAGACAGCTTGCTAACTTACACTGGTAGAGGAAATTTCCTCATCTGGGAGTTCCCAGAGCTCCAGTCCTCATTTCTAATCTTTAATACTTCAAATCTGCCAACACATCATTTAAATTTTGCTTGCTTCTTAAAGCAGTACAAGAATTTGAAAAAGCAAATTAGGATATGCTAAGATTTTCATAGCTGAAAAACAAAAAAAATCATTATCTTAGACAAAAGGTTAGAGGAGTCCCAGAAATACATTCTATTAATGTTAGTGCAATATTTTTTTTAAGTGCATATCCTACAACACTTTATTCCAGGCAGCAAATAACCATAAATCTGTGGTTGCACAAAAAAGATGTAAAGTCATCAAGTATGAAGCCCCATTGCTATGAAAAGATGACAAGTGGTACCTCCTGTACAAGGGGATCAGAAAGAGACCTTAACAATCATCTCTGTTATGGCAGCCAGGGTTAAACTGATTAAGGTGAGAAAAAACTCAGGTCTAAAGGGACAAAATCTGAGGATCAATCCAGAATGCAGATTCAATGAGGCATCTGATTGTTTAAAGGAAGCTCTTGTTTTCTTTCCTCCCTGACTAGTGTTTGGTTGGAAATATGGCTACATTCTAAAAATGGATGGCTGGTTATCTGAGAAATAGGAGAGACATAAAAGGGAAGAGAAAAGATATGGTAATGAGGGACAGTTATAGTCAAGAGATAAAGGGCAGCAAAACAGGAATGTGAACCTAAGGATGAACTGAGCCCCTAAGAAGCAAACATTTGCCTAAAACAGGGGCAGGGATTATGCTGATACATATTAATGACTATATGAGAGCAAACAGAAACTGAGGTGGGATGCAGAGGGTTGATGACTAACTGACATTTGGAGAAAGACACCAGTAAACTTCATGGGGGATGGGAGGAAATTGAGATGTGGCATCATAAAGATAATTTCCAGGGTTCAGACCATAAAGTAGAATTACACCACATCAGTGCTGTGAGACAGTTACCACAGCTACTTGCTGGAACTCTGTGAACTCACAAACATGTGAGCTTGTTGTCTCTATGCTACTCTTGTGACTCCTGTTCTCATCAGGATATGACAGGGAGGAAAGAAGAGAGAAGTCACAATGAGAAAAAATCTCAGTCCAAGTCCATTATTTACAGATGAGAAACCTGCATCCCAGAGAGAATGAATAATTTTCACACAAGGTCACAAAAGTACAAAGCAGAAGAACTGGGATTCAAAACCTAGGCCCTCTTATTTCAAATCCAGTGCTCCCAAACTCAAAAGAAGAAAGCATCCAAAACACTGCACTTAGATACAATACAATGTTTTAGTTTATATCTGACTCACTAACTACTGGGGTAAATAAATGAAATTTTGTTTAGGAGGAAAAGCAAAGAGTGATACTTACCAAAAGAAGAAACATTTCCTTCCTTGTCAAATTTTATCTAAAAAGTGATAAGAGAAATTCGTTACTTTTAGAAAGCATAATTTATCTCATTGAAATATTTCCTGTAAATAGTTCAACTAAAAACAAATAGAACATTTTTTTTACTATGTACAGATGAATATCAGGAGGGAAATTCCTATACCTACCTCCTACCATCTTTTGGTAAAAAGGCCCCAGAAGAAGTTATCATGTGAAGGAATACACACAATTAATGAAAAGTGATAGGCAGTAGTGTTTTTAATGCTTGTCCTAAGTTAAGACCTAAAAAATTATTTTTATTTCCTTTAACCAAATAATATTTATCAAACACGTTTCAGCTCTACATGCATCACTTCTGTATTATATAAACAGCTCTAGTCTCCCTCTTAAGCTCCAGCCCTACATCACTAACTATCCATTAGACATTTCCAAATGTGTATATGGTAGGCATCTTAAACTTGACACATCTGAAATGAAGGTCATAATCTTTCCCTAAGAAACTCATCCCTCTTCTGAACTTCCCTATTTCTGTTCAGTGTGCGACCATATTTCTAGTTACTTGAGTTCATAACCTTAACACATTCTCGACTCCTCACTTTGTCATCCCATGTATCTAATCAGTTGCCAAGTCATGTGTATTTCACAGATCTTCCAGATCCATACCTTTCTCTCCATTTTCATAGCTACCATTTCATTTCAGGCCCCAAACACCTCCTATGTGGACTTTTCTAATAGCCACTTAATAGGTATTATTGAGTAAAGTCTCTTCCTTCTCCAATCTAGTCTCCATAAAACTGCCAAAATGAGATCTCCTTAATAACCTCTAGTGTCTCCTTATTTTCCTTAGGATCAAATATAAACTTCTTTGTTTGGGATAGAAAACCTTTTACAATCTAGCTCCAGTCTACCTTTCTAGCCACCTTATACATTACTTCTCTTCAGTTCAGTCCAGACCAATACAATCAAATGGTCTCTTTTGCTACTCTTCACATACTAAGTTCCATCTCCCATCTTCTGTTATGGGAATGGGAATCTGAACATCTTCCTGGCCCCTTGATAGGCTTAAGTGACTCTGAGAACCTTCCCTGATTTGAAAATATACTCTGCCCCCTAACAGGGTGAATGTGGTCACATGGAGCCTGTGGTGGGAGGTCTGTTTTTCAACTTGTTACTCTGTGATTGGGCAGTGGGTCAAGAAGGTTGTGACATTTCCTGAGCCAGGAGAAGGCTATACATACCCTGATGTGAGGTTTTGGTTTCGGGCTCACTTTGGCAAGAGTTGTGTGATTTGGCCAGCTGAGACTCTGGGCAGCCCCCAGCTTTGAAAAACCAGATGTTGGTGCTTTCCTCTCTGGTAATTAACTCGGTTATGGATATAATGGTCAGATAGCTGAAAACCCTGTCTGCTGATCTGTTTCTCTGTCTGTATTTTTTGTCTGCTTCTAACTTCTGTTTGTATTCTCTGAAGTTCAGGGTGTTGGCTTTTCCCCTTGAACTAGTTAAATGACCTATGTTTGATTAAAATAAGATTGTTAACCCATTTTGAATTGCTTTCCTTTAGAAAAGCAGATCTAAGAACCTGTGCTAGCAGCCATCCTGGATATGCTAGGGTGCTTGCTCCTACATCTTCATGCCTTTGTACAGGATTTCCCTTATGTCTGGAATACCATTCCTCTTCACCACTGATTCCTAAAATTCCTAGTATCCTACATGTGTCAGCTCAAGTGAAGTATTCTAGATGAAATGTTCTGTGATCTGTTGAACTGCTATTGGCTCTCCCCTCATTCCTGTGTATTTACTTTATGTATGTTATATATTTTATATATATTGTCCCCTTCCCCCAATTGAGGGCAGACCCTGTTTCATTTTGTCTCAATACCTAGTACAGTAGCTGGCCCAAAGCAGATCTTTAGTTCATACTTGCAGACTCGTTGATGATTTCCTATAAGCAGAGGTTTAAATCCCAACAAGGGTTAAGAAGGGCTATCTGTCCTTCTGAAATGGATTTGCCAGAAATATTGCTGCATTGATAACAGAAATTCCAAGATTTTAATCTGGTAGATTTTATTCTAGTTTATCACAGAGAGTTTATAACTAGGATTACTGTGTAAAGAATTTTATTACTCTGTGTAATCATCGTAAGTTTGGCTGAGCTCCAAGGCCTTTTAAATATGATTAAATAAACCATTAAAGACAGAAGGACACTAATACAAATCTGTCATTTCATCCCTCTCCCCCCTTCCCCAAAAAAGTTTTATCTTGGTACTGGAAACAGAAAAATGGTAGTCTGAAAACAGAAGGGGAAAATCAATCATTTGTTAATAGGAGAATACTCTTTTTAAAGGGAACCCTTAAAAGATACTATGAAATCCTGTTAAAGTTCAATATATTTCCAAGTATTTTTTAAAATAAATGTTAGCACAGTAAAGTTGGGGAAAACAGTATAACACTTACCACAGTAAATACTGGTGCTACACTAGCTAAGGTGGCTTGGGAAGCATCAGAAGTACTGAGTCTAAGAACTTCACCTGAAGAAAAATAGAAATGACCATCCTATGAACAATGTTATTTATTCCCATATACACAAAAGTTAATTATTTCAGAGCTAATTATGTGGAGGGAAGATTACTGAACCTTTCATTTTTTTCCTTTCTCTTCTACATTTAGACCATTTCAGTACTTGCTAGTAGCTCTACCAGACAGTAAAAAGAAGTTGGGGCAACTAGGTGTCACAGTATGGACAGAGTGCTGGGTTTGGAATCAGAAAGACATCTTCTTGAATTCAAATATAGTCTCAGACATTTATTAGCTGTGTAACCCTGGACAAGTCACTTAACTTCATTTACTCATCTATAAAATGAGCTGGAGAAGGAAATAGCAAACCACTCCAGTATTTTGGACAAAAAAACAAATGTAGTTATAAAGAGTTGGACATGACTGAACAAAAAGAAGTTATTCTATTATTAAACAATTTTTCTATTTACTTTTCATAGGTTTAGGAGAAAAGTCTTACACTAAATGAGATATCTGGACAATCTATGGATTTTAATTATCTATGTTTGTTTTCTTATTGTTATGGTAACTCAATTCATTGAAGAAATATCTATGATAACCAGTAAAGTCATCAAGCAATGTGTAAAATTTTTAAAATGTGTTTTCTTTTGAAGTGCCCTGAAATTGGGAAGAATTTTTTCAAGGTCTTCTTTATTCTGTAGTATCAGAATCATGTTCACATATAATGATGTTGATACATCTGTTCTAGGCACCCTCCCCTTTTTCCAACGAACAAGTAAGAATTTATTAAGTGCTAACTTTCTTCTGTCATTTTATTATAATAAATCAGAGAAGGGGATACAGAGTGAGGGTGATATGTGGATGAAAGAGGAACTGACATAACTCTCATCTCCAGAGCATCAAGGGCTTGACTGGAGCTGTACACGGCATATCTGCTTCATGCCGGATGTGGGGGGCTGATTAACCAAAAAGCAAAGCGGCTCAGGATGAAGAGAGAACTGAGCCCCTGCTCTGGAAAAAGAACAGAAGCTGCCTATGAACCTAGGCATCAGCTTCCCAGAGGAGCTCCTGGGAGGATGCTGGATCTTTGAACAGTCCCAGGCAGAGGTAGCACTTGCTTTACTTGCCAAAAAAGAGGCTTGGCAGACAGGGCATCCAGTCTTTGCTTGACTACTCCTCTCAGGACTTGGCATGGGGATCATTGCACCCAATAATAAATCACCAGGTCCATGAGCCTAGCCAGCCTCTCCACTGACAGTTAAGAAACACTGAAGGGGTTGAGAGTGGACAAAGTTTAAGAAGTCCTACTCTAGAGTACTTCAGCAATTGTGTGGCTGTCCTACTAGGGTGAATGTAATCTGTGGAGAGTTGGGCAGACTTGAAGATAAAATGGGAAAACAGAAGGTGCTGGCAATATTATGGTCCATGGGGTCATGAAGAATTGGAAAAGACTGAACTAAGAAAGAGGCACTGTGCTCCATCCTAGAGATACAGACACAAAATCCTTTCCCTTAATGAGCTTACAGTCTACAAAGGGGATATAACATCAAAAGGGAAACCTTTTCTGCTTTTTATTGGAGGGGGGAGGGCAGGACAATTGGGGTTAAGTGACTTGCCCAAGGTCACAGGGCTAGTGTTAACTATCTAAGGTCAAATTTGAACTCAGGTCCTCCTGACTTCAGGGATGGTGCTCTATTCACTGCGCCACCTAGCCGCCCCCACACTTTGAAAGCAGAAGAGTGACGTGTTCAGCCCGGAATTAAACTTCAGGAATATCAATTTGTTAGCTATATGAAGAATAGTTTGGAGAAGGGAGAGACTAGATGCAAATAATCAATCCCCAGCAGCATGAAGTTATCTGAAGGAGTCACTTCATCTCTCAATTATCTTTAAATCAACAGGCATTCAATAAGTGCCTACTACGTGCCAGACTCCGTGCTATCTCATTTGTAAGATGAGGGAGTTGGGCCAGATGCCGCTAGTGGTATTCAAAGTCGATGTCAGCTTTTGCCCATATGGAATCTTTTTAATACTGACTGTCCAGGAAAGTGCCAACATTCCAGGATTCTTATTAATGCCTCACGACTCCTAAACCCCAATATGTGGAGGCACACTTTTATGCTGCTCCTTCCCACGTGAGGAGACACTTGGCAACCTCTGGAGCCGCAATCAGGAGAAGCGGTTGGTGGACACGGAGCATTAATGCACAGTTAAGGATTGGAGAGAGGGCAGGATGGAAGAAGAGGGCAGAAAATAAGTCTTACTCTGTTTATAAGAAGCTCACAACTCAATACTGGGCAGAGTGGGTAATTACAAAAACTTGCACGACAATCAAAGGAGAGCTAGCTAGAAGACACGGCCACATTACCCAAGAGGCTCCTGGGCACTCCACGTGACGGGTAGTAGGAAGGGTCAAATCGGGCACGGGGACAACGCGTTTACCTCCAGGCCTGATCCAGGGCCTTGGCCCGTAGAGAAGGCTCGGAGGCTGGGAGGAGCGGTATACCTGATACGCTGGGCCACCGGGGCTCACAAAGTTGCCGGAGCCAAGTACTCCGGGGCAGCCCAGTTCGGCTGTGTCCGCGGAGCCGCACTCCGGCCCGGGGCCCGAGGGAGGAGGCAATGGGGAAGGCTCCGGGGGGCCGGGTCAGCGCCAGCGCGCCCAGGGCTCGCTGGGACCGCCCCACAGCTCGGGGTAGGAGCCGGGCTAGGCTCGGAAGACAATCCATGGAGCTGGAAAGCGGAAGCCTCAGCTGCCGGCAGTGAGATCCCGGTCCTCTCGCCCCGGAGCAGCCATCAAAGCTCCGGCAACTGAGAGACAGCTTCGCGGCCCACCGGCTGAGCAGGCGCAGTAGCGCTCCTGTCCCCGGCCCCCAAAGTGCCCGCTGCTTCCCGCCCCCTCTGGGTGCCCGCCCCCTTCTCACCGTGGCCAATCAGAAGCGGATTCCACTTGTCAGTGTTTTTACCAGAAAGCGGGAAAACAGATGCAGGGTTCCTGGTTCTTCAATGAACCCGGACTTTCTGAAGGGAGTTTGTCACTCGGCTCCTATTGGACTTGACTGGCAGTTTGTTCTTGGCTGTTCTGGGATGCTGTCTAGTGGGACAAAATGAGAATAATAATACCCCACCTCCCAGGGTTGATGTGGGGAAAACCAGAGGAATGCATGAATGATTATATTTTGTACTTGCATACTTGGCCTTAGATTAATTTTAATGCAACTTTTTTTTTTAAATAAAGGAATTACAATGAGCGTGTCTTAATTTGCAGATGAGAAACTGGAGAGGGAGTGGAGACTCAAGGAAGTTTATTGTACTTCCTTTAAAATAAGTGATTACCAAATCAAAACAACTCTTGAGGTTTTACCTCACACTCAGAAAACAGGGAAAGAAGACAAAATGTGGAAATTGGGAGAGGGAGTGGGAGAACGAAGGAAGTTCATTGTACTTCCTTTTTAAAAATGGTTACCAAGTCAAAACAACTTTGAGGTTTAGTTCCATATCTAGAAAGTAGGGAAAGATGGCAAAATATGCTCACTTCACTCTGAATAAGGTCATAGTGATCTTTGCAGTTTCCTCTGAAACTGGACATTTTGTCATTTCTTATGACAATGTTATTCCATTATATTCATATTTCACACATTCATGCCACAGTTTGTTTAGCTATTCTTAAACAGATGAACACTCCCTTAGTTTCCAGTTTTTGACTACTGTAAAAAGCTGCTAAAAATATTTTTATATATGTACATGTCCTTTTCCTCTTATTTGATCTAGTGGGGTATGGCTTAGTAATAGTAATGCTGGGTCAGAGGTGTATGTAGAGTTCGTAATTTGGGGGCATAGTTCCAAATTGCTTTCCAGAATGACTGGACCACTTCACAACTCTACCAGCAGAGCAGAAATATGCTCATTTTCCCTGTAGCCTTTCTAACATTTGTCATTTTTGGTCTTTTGTTATTTTTGCCAATCTATGTCACCTACATTTCCCAAGATATTCCTCTCCCTATCTACTTTCAACCATCCCATATGACAAATGTGTTTTTTTTAGGCAGAAGAAAGTTAAAAAAAAAAAACCCCAAGCCATTAAAAAGATCCTCGTATTATCTGTAGTCTTCTATATCCACAGTACTTCCCTCTGCAAAGAAGTAGGAGAGGTTCCTTCTCATATTTCTTCTTTGGGGCCAAGCTGGGTCATTATAATTTAAAAAACTCTAGCAAATAAGTGATATGGGTTCCCCTATTAATAAGATTGCACTATGAGGAAAAGAGCTATAGTAGGGGATAGTCTTACAGAAGGTAAAATATGATTATGTGCAACAGAATTATCAACATCTCTCACTTATGTCCTTTCCTTTCCACTTACAGTCATCACCCTAGTTCAGTTCCTTATCACTTCTCACCTTGACTAATACAGTTGTAACTGTCTGTTTATTCTCCTTGTCTCTAGTCCTTCCCACTATAGCGTATCCTCCACATAGCCATTAAGTTAATTATTTTTTAATGTCATTCTCTCAAATACATCTTATACCCATATCCTCTGTCTATGTATATTCTTTCTATCTGTATTGTTACTGATACAATTTTTTAAGAGTTAGAAGTATCTTCCAGTGTAGGGATATAAACAGTTGTATTGAATCCTTTTTGTTTTCTTTTCCCTTTTTATCTGTTTATGCTTCTCTTGGGTCTTGATATTGAAGGTCAAATTTTTGGTTTAGTTCTGGTCTTCTTACAAAGGCTTGAAATCCTTCTATTTCATTGAATGACCATGTTTTCCTTGATGCATTATGCTTAATTTTGCTGAGTAAGTGATTCTTGGTTGTAGTCCTAGCTCCTGTGCCTTCTGGCAGATTCACTTTCTTAAATTATAAATTAACTTGTTACAATCTACTGGGAGGCTGATATTTAAATATCTGAAATTGTTTACAGGTCTGCTGATTTGGCCTTTCACCTCATCTCCTCACTGTCTCCCTCAAAGTCCATGTCTTCTGATAAGCCAGCTCAAGAGATTGGGTTTCTCCTCTTGGTGGTTGTCTTCTATGATGTGGAAGTTTCTCTTGCTCCAGTCATCTCCACTTACTAGACTCAGGACCTCTGGATGTCTAAAACTTAAAACTTAAAAGATCACCTCAAAGCCTAGAAATGTGTACCTCAGATACTATGTTTGATAACCCCCTTAAGAAAGTAAACAAAACAGAAGAATTAGCTAGAGCCCCAGGTATAATCTTGCCTAGCTGACATTTCACATAGAAGTCACTATGGGATTTAGGGGAAAAGAGTGATGCCTACCCCCTCTAGACAGAGAGAGCACTACTTGCCACAGGGAAAGTTGAAGAAATAGAATGAATCAAAAGCTATTTCTTCTTTTTAATTGATACAGGACCAAGGGACTACCTAGAGTTTGTCACATTATATCAAAACACCAAGTCCTTTCAGGACCAAGTGACATGACAAGAAGCAGCCAGGAAGTTAACCATCTCTGATGTACTGAAATGGAGTCAGTCACACACATAGTCAGAAGCAAAAAAAGGCTACTTTATGCATGTTCCATGAAAGGACCCTTGTTACAGATATATGAACAAAACTGAGGTACAGAGGGGTTAAGTTGCCTGGCCAAGGTTGCAAAGGAAGTAAATACAGTTATCCCTTCCACATTGAGATTTTCACCATCCTGGTTTTGATATATTGAGGATGGTCATAAAAAATTATGAAGACCACCAGATGACACAGAACCCATAAAAATTATGAAGACCACCAGATGACACAGAACCCATGACCAACTACTTAACCCAAGTTTTACAGTAAGGTGCTGTAAGCACTCCATAAAAGAAAAAGAAAAAATTCAGACTTTCTCTGGTACAAAGGAAGGGCCAAACAATTTTACACGATTTTCCAGATTGCAGGGGAGCCATGCTCCTAACCCCCTTGGTGTGGAAGGGATAGTGGTAGAAACAGAATTTGAAGGTAGTTTCTCTGACTTCTAATCCAATACTTTTTCCACTATTAAAGTAAGTAATAAGAAGGAGGCATCAAGTACAGATTTGTTTGTAGAGGTTAACAATGAGGGTGAGGTAATATGTGATCATTTGAGAGGATAGCAAGACCAAAGGTTTATTTGATAGGATAGCACAGGATAAGTTAGGCTAGGAGGATAGGATAGGATAGATAAAAGTATATTTGTAGACAGAGGAACCTTTGGAGAAAGAAATAGGGGAGAGAAACCAGTTGAGCCAAGTCCTGGAGTGGTTGAAGTAAATGAAGTCAAAACCAAAAGTTTACATGTTAGTCCAGGCAAGGGGGCAAGTCACCTCATCCTGAGATCACAGGGAAGGAGAGAATAAGTAAAGAACATGAGGAAATTTTGAGGTACGAAAGAACAGATAAGAAAGATCAAGCTATTGCTTCAGTCTATATAGTTAAACAGGAACTTTGTACTGTTCAGTGAGAAGGTAACATGATCAGATATTTATTAGCTATTTGACCTCGACCAAGTCACTTAGGAGGGATTCCTGTTGCTTCACATAGTTTGTTTGTTTTAAAGGCAAGGTAGAGCATTCAGGAAATTAGTAATATAGCAACAGCTTTGGTGTCCCTCAGGAGATAGCTTTGAAAACTGTAATCTAAGCTTTATATCCCCAAGTCCCACTCTTTTATTATTTGGCCTCACTTTCTTTGGGAATGATAATAATAGATAATAATCTATCTCACAGGGCTGTGAGGATCAACTGAAATAATATACATGTAAATGTTAGGTATTAAATATGAAATTATAAATGTATCAAAAATTTGTGGTAATTTTGGGGTGATGTCAAAATAGTCATTAAGATGATTTTGCTTCCCTACTTTATCACAGTTGAATACCTAGTCACGAACTTTGTCCCACTGTCACCTTCCCTACCCAGCATTACCATGCAGCGTCAAGGTCTGGGGGAAATCAGGGGCTCTGGAGTCAAGGAGATTGTGTTAAAATTTCCTCTCTGATGAGCACTGCCTCTGGGCTTTTGTGTCCATATCTGTGAATGGAGTGAGATAGAATAGGTACTGTTTGAGGTTCCTTTTGTAATTTAGATAGTATGAACGTATTTACTTAGAGCCCCCAAATGTGGTAGCCAATTTAGTTTGGGGAAAATAGTGCATTAAATAATTAGACCAGAGGAGGGAGCCCTGCTGCTTTGAATAGTTTTCATTTTGTTTTTTTTTTAAAGGGTAGGTTAGAACAAGGAACAGTGTTCAGTAAATTAGTAATATAGCGGCACCCTTGGTGCACCCCCTTTTTTGGGTGAAAACTATAATCCTCACCCTATAGTGCCCAAATTCTTTTATTTTTTTCAATTATAATTTTTAAGTCAGTAGCATAGGTTATAGATAAGTGATTTCTGAATGATAAAATAGTTTGAAAATTGTTTCATCTCTCTTTAAATCTTGCAATTTAGCTTTGTAGGGAAAGTAGAGCTAGTAATGATTGTTATTTCTATAGAAAAAAGGTGAGGTTCCAATCCATAGCTGTCCGGTTTTCTCCCATCAGATTGTAAACTCCTCAAGGGCAGGGACTGTCTTTTACCTTTTTTTTTTTGGGGGGGGGGTATCCTTAGAGTTTAGCATAGGACTTGGCACCTAGAAGATGCTTAATAAATGCTTATTGGCTGACTGACTAATAGTTGGATTTTGAGAGATGAGCATTGTATTTTGTCAGAGATCTGGGGGGCCCAAATCTTAGTTCTTCAATTTCCTACCCATGTGCTTTTTACTTTCCTGGGTCTCAGTTTCAGTTTCTTTAACTGTAAATTAAGGGAGTGGGCTAGAAGGCCTCTAAAATCATTCCTAGCTCTAAATTCTCTGCAGTTTTCCACTGGTCAAAGTTTTCCTTGAGGTGAAATAAAAAGATGTTGAAATCAAAGCAATATAATGTATAGAGACTATATACTTAGTTCTATAGCAAACATTTCCAAATTTACTGTTTTTAATAATTTTTTATTCATACATTTTACTCAGACACATTGGTTATTTCCCAATAAACAACCCAATCCCTCCCCCATAGCACCTTCCCATACGAAAAGTATAAAACTGATGAATAGAATTAATTTAACTGATGGTACATGTAACTTTCCACTTTTGGAATTTATATTTGTTAACAGAAAGGAAGATTGTTTCACCTTTAATTTGGAATCCAAATGGTTCATTGTATTTGATATGAGATTTTTTTGCCTTTTAACGTTATCTCCTTTTACATCATCACATATTCAATACGCATATGAGAACCTCCTGGTGCATGTATGGAGATGGGCTTGTGGGGTCATCCTATGGAGCACATAGGAAGCTGAGCTGAGTTCCTTGGACATTTCCAGGAACATATGTGGCTTAGCATTGGAGCACTTGTGCTTTGGGATTATGAAGCAATTCCCAGATTGGTTTTGTAGTCCCCACAGCGGTGCAGAGTTTCTTTACATGGACTATTCTGACAACTTCTCTTAATTCTAATGCCTTCCCTGTCTTAATTATTACCTATTGATTCTACATATAGCTTGTTTGTATATATTTTATTGCCTATTGCCTTCCTCATTAGATTTTGAGCTTCTTGAAGACAGGGACTCTCTTTTGCCTCTTTTTGTATCTCCATCTCTTAGCACAGTGCCTTGCACATAGTAGGTTCTTAATAAGTGTTTATTGACTGATTGACAGCCTGTGATGAAGCCTCAGATGGATTCCTCAGAATGTATGTATATTTTAAATGTGTTTAAATATAATTTTAAAGGTATAAAATAAAAATATACAGGATTACAAAGGAAACCAACCATATTGTAGTACAGTTAAATAAAATAAAATATGTAAAAATAAAAATGAAAAAAAAAATCTTGGACTCAAGGTTAAAAATCCCTGCTTTCAGGACTCTGCCAGGTCTGGGACTAGTCTGTTTGAGTCCCGAGCTAGGGTATCCTTAGCTGGGGAGAGTATCCCAGCTCCCTTGGGCAGGCAGGATTTTTGTGTACTGTTTTTTCTGGGACCATCTGTGGGTCTAATGTGTTGTTTTATACAATCAGCTTTAGGTCATATAAGTCTTCCCATGTTCCTCAGGATTCTTTGTGTTTGCAATTTCTTGTTGCTGGCGTTTGATTTTTTTCCCCTTCCTCAAGTGTTTTCTTCCTTCCATACTTGTATAATTTAAAGTCATAAAACCTAGGCAGTCAGCATTAGTAATAACTATAATTCAAAGTGTTTTGCTATCATTTCATTTGATTTTTTAAAAAGTGTGTGTTTAATAAATATATTGACTGGGATGGATCTATGATAATAGGCTATTATTACATTATATGATTTTTTTCAAAGTGCTTTCAACATTTATCATCTCAAGGACAAATATTACTATACTCAGGTAGCAGATTAAGAAACTGAGGGTTGGAAAGACTGACCTGGCATCATCCTCATGCTATCATCAACATGGGGAAGCTTGAACTAGAATCCAAATCTTATGACTACTGTCTAGAGCTCCTTCCACTATACCACTATATCATGCTCTCTACTAACTAGAGAAAACTCAAAAAAATACCAAGAATGAATAAAATAGACTAAGGAACTAGGACATAAGGCAAATGCAGGCATCAAGAACTGCTAGGGGGTCCTGGTCCTTGCTACCATCAGAGGGAAACAATTGATAGACAGGACAGAAGCAAGAAGCATAACTATCACCCTTTCCTTGCTACTTGGCTGTTCCATGCTTTGAAAAAGAGGTGTTCAAATAAATCAAATGATGCTGGAAAAGGGAACAGGCAAGAGGGATTTTAACTTAAAAGATGAAACAACTTTTACTTGCAATTTGAGAAAATTCCACTTTTTTACCCAGGAAATCATAAGCCAAAAATTGTAAAAGGATTTAGGCATCCCCATATCAATAATAGGCCAAGAAGAAAAAGAGGAACATCAATCTACCAGTGCAAATACATGTTGACAGTGCTTTCTCACAGAGTACACATGATACTTATGCCTAATTTTCATTTTAATTACAACTATACAACAGACCATTTTATTCTTGCATCTTCTCAATGTTTTTTTTTTCCTTCATATTTGCCCTCCTCTTTTCCAACTTGTCAGGATTTGGATTTATGCTCATGAATCTTTTTGCAATCTTTGTCCAGTTTTAGCCTGGTGATAACTACCTTACTAGGTTGAACGTCCTCATGGACCAGTCATGCCATTAGCTTTTTCATGATGGTAGATGATATATTTCTTTCTGTAAACCTGGACTGCCTTGTCAATTTGCTGACCTTTGTAGTATCCACGAACCACTTGGACTTTGTTGTCATTCTTCTAGATTGGGCATGAAGCAGATGTTGTATTTCTGCCTTAGCTCCTTGGAATGTGGGGATGACATGATGTTGAAATGGATGTGTGGGTGTGGTGAAGTGTCTGTTTTGGTTCTTGCTTTGGTACAACTCACTAAGGGGTTGAACTTCAGTTTGGTAAGTGGGGTCACTCGAGGAGAAATCCATCTCATTTGGTTTTCACAATAGTCTTCTAAGGAAGGCAGCTCAAGTTTTTTTTATACTTATTTTACAGATGAAGAAACTAAGGTTTAAAGAAGTCAAGTGACTTTCCCAAGTAAGTGTCAAGCTTAAGAAGCTAGGTTCACCTTCATGTGATAGTAAAGCAATGGGATGAACTTTCATAGGGTAGGGTCACAAATAATAATGGATAATAAAGATTATGGTTGCAGTTAACTGAAGTTTTATTGTATTTTGTTGTTAAGTCCTTCAAATAATGATACAAAACTGAGAACTGAATTTTGGAAGTTGAGACAAATGTGGTTGTATCCAATTAGAGAAACTGTTCTACATAGCCTTTCAGCAAGTTACAAATTGAGATTTGTATATGGGAAATATTGGAAGGGTGCTAAACAGGTAGCAGAGTGGGTAGTGCTTGACTTAGAGTCAAGAAAATTTGAGTTCAGATCTCATCTCAGACACTTAGTAGTTGCAAGACTTTGGGCAAATTACTTAACTTCCTTTACAATTTTCTCAACTGTGCAATGGAGATTATAATAGCACTTATTTCATAGAGTTGTTGTGAGGATCAAAGGATATTATAAAACAATTTGCAAATCTTAAAGCGCTATGTAAATGCTAGCTATTATTATTAATACCTTAACGTCATAGGATTATTGATTAGTATAAAAATACATTGATGAAGCTTTGCTTTCATGGGCTACTAATCAATCAACATTTATTAAGTGATTGCTATGTACCAAACACTGTGCAAAGAGCTGGAGATACAAAAAGAAGCAAAGACAGTTCCTGCCCTCAAGGAGCTTATAATCTAATGAAGGAGAAAATGTGCAAACAAATATATACAAAGAAAGTTATATGCAGAAAAGTTGGAAATGTTTAATAGAGGGAAGGCATGTTTATTAAGAAGGGTCAGGGAAGACTTCCTGTAGAAGATGGGATTTTAGTTGGAACTTATATGCCAGGCAGGTCAGTAGTCAGAGTGGAGGAGGGAGAGCATTCCGGGCATGGAGGATAGCCAGAAAAAATGCCAGGAACTGAGAGGTGGAATATCTTGTTAGTAGAACAGCAAGAAGGCCAGTGTCACTGAATCAAAGAGTATGTGTCAGGGAGTAAGGTATAAGAAGAATGGAAAGGTAGGAGGGGGCTAAGCTATGAAAGGTTTTGAATGCCAAACAGAGCATTTTATTTGATCCTGGAGGCCACAGAGAATCACTGGAGTTTATTGAGTTAGGGGGGGTGATATGACCAGATTTGAACTTTAGGAAAATCACTTTAGAGGCTAAATGGGGGATGAATTGGAGTGGGGAGAGACTTGAGACAGGCAGACCCACAAGCAGGCTGTTGCAATAATCCAGGTGTGGCAGTGTCAGAGAAGAGAAGGGGACATATTTGAGAAATGTTGCAAAGGCAAAATTGACAGACTTTGGCAACAGCTTGGATATGGGAGAGAGAGATAGTGAGTAATCCAGGATGACACCTGGGTTGTGAACTTGATGGCCTGGGAGGATGGTGTTGCCCTCTATAGTAATAGGGAAGGTAGGAGACAGGGAAGTTTTTTTTTTTTTGTAAATTAATTTATTTATTTTCTTGTTTACATCATTTATTTCTGACAAGGAAATTTTAGAAGGAAATATGGGTTTGGTTTTGAGCATATTGAGTTTAAGATATTACTAAACATCCATTTTATGACATCTGAAAGGCAGTTGGAGATTTCAGAGTGGAGGAAAGTAGAGAGTTTGGGGCAGGATAGGTAGATTTGAGAATCATTGATGGTTAATTAAATCCATGGGAGCTGATAAAGATCACCATAGAGTAGCAGTTCTCAACCTGTGGGTTATGTTCAATTTAAATACATCCTTCATATCAGATATTTACATTATGATTGATAACAGTAGCAAAATTACAGTTATGAAGTAGCAATAAAAATAATTTTGTGGTTGGGGGTCACCACAACGTGAGGAACTGTATTAAAGGGTCATGGCATTAGGAATCACTTTAGAGGCATGAGAGAAGAGGACCCATGAGGTATTCCTTTCACTCATGCAGATAGAAACCTCTCTACTCATCTATTCATCCTGTGCAATTAATTAGCATTAGATATTCACTGTAATTATTGAACAATTAATGAACAAATATCCCTTCCTCATTGTGACTTTTCCCATCATGGTTTTGATATATTGCGGGTTATCATAAGAAATTAAATGAGAATTTTGGGGGAGTTTTGTAGAAGTCATAGATGACATGAAAAGGTCAGAAGATGACACAGAAAGAGTTTACAAACTCAGAAATTCATAAAATGTATGTGCAGTATATCATATCAAAATATTTTTATCTTTTAGTACTGAGACTGAGAGGGGTTAAGTGACTTATCCAGGGTCATGTAGTTTGTAAGCAGATGAGGCAGGATTTAGTATTGTAAACACCCCATAAAAGAAAAAAGAAAAATATCAGACTTCTTCTCTGAGGTCTGAATGAAGAGAGGGCCAAAATTTTTTGCTTGGATCTTTTAGGTTGTGAGGATGCTTCATCCCTAACCCCCATTGATGTGGAAAGGAGAAGTACAGTCTCTTCCTTCTTTTTAGGCCCAAATTAGGTGTCACTTGCTCCAGGAAGCTTTTCTTGACAATTTCCCATTTCGTTTTCCCCCAGCTGAAAGGGATCTCTCTTCCCCCTCAACTGTCTCCTTCAACACTGACTGCATCGCCCCTGGCATTCACACACTCCGTAGTTATTTGGACAAAGAGCTGAAGGCTCTTTAAGAGTGTGATCTTTGTCTTGTCATCGATTTGTATTTCAGGTGCCTAACACAGCATCTTTCACAGTTTAGTGCTTAATATAAATATTTGTTGAAATGAATGAAAGTGAACTAAATTGACATTAGAGGAACATATACTGCAGCTGTTTCATTAATTCTAGAAACAAAACTGCTGTTAACCAATAACCTCAGTATCAGTGACACAATTTCCTGAAAAATTGCTGTTTTGTAATGGTTAACCTCCCACTTAGTTGCTCACAGCAGGGGGTAGTTTCCCTTTCATCACAGTCTTCTGTTATTATCTTACATTGTGATTTTAGTGATTATGCCTTTAAAACAGCAACAAGGAGCCAACAACCCCCCAGATAGTGAGAAATGGAATAATTTTGATATAGTGATTTTTAATAAACTAAAGAAAACCTTCCTGAAGGTAACACTATAAATTGACAATGTTACATTAGACATTACATTTCTCTAGGTTAGTAGTAAAGGAGATGAAACCTCTTGATCTGCATATTATCTGAAATGTGGTGGCCCTTCAGATGCATCAGCTAGTATATCTTCTATGAGCTGCTAGGTGGCACAGTAGATAGAACACTAGGCCTGGAGCTAGAAAGATTTCTTCATGAGTTCAAATCCAACCTCAGATACTTACTAGCTGTGCGACCCTGGGCAAGTCACTTCACCCAGTTTGCCTTAGTTCCTCATTTGGAGCTGGAAAAGGAAATGGTAAATCACTCCAGTCTCTTTGCCAAGAAAACCCCATATGGAGTCCTGGAGAGTTGGACACAACTGAAAAACCATCAAACAAAAACACCTTCTGTACTAGTGTGAAAAAGAAAGGACATATGGAATCTTTTAAAAACTATTTTTTGGTTTGAGAGATTTTGAAGGATCAGAGCCACTTGAAAATTTGGAGGATGGGTACAAGACTCTAAGAATTAAAGCAACTTAAACTTTCTTAGACCTAATCCAGATTATGTTGTTCTTATCTCTAATGATATAGCAAACAAAAGCACCAAAAATTTAAGACAAGCACAGTTTACTTTTTAAAAAAAGGAATTTCAAATACACACTGATAATAATTTTCATTGCCATGATATACTTAAATATTAAAGACAAATAGCAAGCTTCAAATGGCTGTGCCAGAGTATATTGGCTTCCCTTGCAGAAAATTCATACATTCGTCTTCTTTTTCTTTGTCAAAACTCAAATCATTTAAGCAAAAAAAATCTACAAGTATTATATGTTCAAGTAAGAAAGAACTGCCAACCAGATTTTAAAATACAACATAAACCCAAAAGTTATCTCTGTATCACATGTGTAATATGTCCTGAAGTATTCTGTTAGTGCTGCAATGGTGGGGAAAATGAATAGAAATTTTACTCATTCTAGCTTAGAGAAGTATGCTTATGTTGAGAAAGAAAGACTAATCTAATTGCAAGCAGAAAAAAAGGATAACTACCAGATGTGGAGTAAGATTTGGAGCTTAAGTTGCCTAGTTTCAGGAGTCTTTTCTATAATAAAGATTTAGATGTAGAAAACACTAGATCACCATGGAGAGAAAGAGATCTCTTTACTTAAAAAACTTCCTTCTACATAGCATAAGCATATTACTATGAGCTCCTTCTGAGAGCCAGATAATTTTGCCACAAGTAAAATCACTCTAAGAAAAGGGACACAATTGCATATATCCCTACTATTTGTTTGATTCCCTCAGTCAACATTTATTAAGCACCTACTGCTATAAAGGCACTATGGACCAATGTGGGAAGCTTAGCAGCAACTTTACTATATGCCTCCCCTCTTTCCTAGGCAAAAATAGCTTAAAAATTAATTTCAGTTGTAAACGAAGAACAAATCCAAATACCTTACTACATTATTTACTCTCCATAATTTGTTCATTCTCCTGCGATTATAGGTACTTGTATAATTTTCCCAGGGACTAGAGTAAACATGAACAAGACAAATGAATAAATCCATAATGCAAATTCTTTATGTGAACAATGGGCTTATACAATATGTTTATGTAACCAACACAATGCCTGTGATATATTAGCCATTTAATAAATGGATGTTGAGTGTTGAAGGAATATAAGCCAATTTAAAAAGTGCAATACTTTCTCTTTTTTGAAACATTGGTTTTATTTATTGTCTTTTGTTTTTATCTCACCTTCATTTCCCAATATATTTCTTCCCCTCCGTTACTCAGTGACATATTACTTATTACAAAACATAAGAAAGTATTAAACATAGAAAGAAAAAGAAAGAAAGGAGGGAAAGGTTAACAAAACTATCTAACACATTTACCAAGTCTGACATTCTACTCCATAAGTAAGAGGAAGATGTAAATGAAATGATTTCTAGATAATGACATAACCAGTAATTTCAGTTTTAAGTACTTAACAAGACGATAAAACATGAATGCTCATAGTTTACCGGGAGTTCAGTCCTTTCTGTTTCTTGATGGGATCTCACTGCATATTCCAGTGGTATCTCCTGAAGCTCAGCAGTCGCTCAGATTTGGAGATTCTATATTTCTGGGTGTCAGAGTCACCTTTGGATCCTTAAACTATGAAGATCTGTCCTCTTATGCTAGAGAGACCATTGGGTTTGACTGTACACATTTAGGAATAAATTAGCTGGCCAACCAAATAAAGTGTGTGGTGGTGTCGTGGTGGTGGTCAGTTATACTGGCCAGGTGCTCCCTAAATTACAAAACCAGGTTTTAAAATATCTTACATGTATAATAAATCATCTATTTTTCCAGTGATTTTGACTCTGAAGTTGCTAACACTGCTCCCTGTTTTATGGATTGAAGAAAACAACCAAGCTGTCTTGGGATAATAGCGCCATCTGGTGGCTATTACAGAGACCTATTTAATACTCTATACAGGGATGTCCCTTGAGAATACAGAATGCAGTGCCATGATTAGGGATAGGGGAAAGAGATCGAGGGTGTAGGATGTGTCACAATGTGTGCTCCACTTCCCACACATTACCAACATTTTTATATAGGGGAAATTAGGTTAAAATAAACACCAAGGACAAAGTTTTAAAAGACAAAATAAGTCATACAAGAGCAAAATGAAATCTGAGCTGCAGGTGGAAGCAGAGAGTGGCTTTTTCCTGCTTTTCTCTGGTGCTGGTGGTGGGTTATTTGTGGATTATTTGAATATGTGAGAGCTTCGTGTCATTTTAAGCTTCAGCTGGTGGATCTACTTCCTCCTTCCCTGACCAACTACCAGCAAGATAGAATACTGCCAATTGATGAGCCTGGAGGAGTTGCTCAGATGTAGTGTACCCTCCTAAGGATTAGGAGTTGTATGGTTGTAAAATGATCAGGATTTGAACTTAGTTGTGACCCGATATGGGACCTGGTGGTACTTTGTAACAAGAAATAGCCTAGTTAGGCAGGTATATATTAGAATTAGATAATTCTGAGTCAGGGACCAGAGCAAGAAAACAGGTAGGCATGCAACATGGGTATAACTAACTTGGAATGGTATTATAGAATGTGTCCTGAATTAAGGAGTCAGACAGATTGGATTGTCATTAACACAACAGTACTAGAGAAACAGAAAAAGAAGGGTGAAGTGGAGGAGTGTCCAAGGGGATCCCAATGCTAAGTAAGGACTTTTAAATAGAAGACTTAGGACTTTTTTGGTGATCTTGGCCCTTGGGAATATCTCATCCTTTTCTTAAAAGGAAGAGATTAGAGATTGGTTTGTCAGGAAGGTTTTAGAATCAATTTGCCTTTCTGTATACTCTAAAGTCTGTTGTTTAGTCTTCCTCTTTCCATGAAGCTTCTGTGTCTGTCTTTGATGATGGAAATATGGGAGAATTAGGAGATGGGGGTGGCTTAAGCAAGGGGGTTTGATGGAGGCTGGTTACTTTGTATTGAGATGACTAGAAACTCTGAGAGACAGAATTTCTGGGTAATTAGCAATCAATTTATTAATTATGCTAGCCAGCAATCAATAAATTGATGGTCAGTGTTTTCTCTTGGTAACCAAAGATGCCAAGAGAGACCCTGAAAGTCCTTTCTGAAAAGGCACTCCCCTCACAAGTAAAAATCAATCCTGATTGATGGATATTTAATGAGGAGGTAGACTAAAAGTGGGCTCCTTTTGCTGTTAACATGACTTGATCATAAGACTCAGCAGCTTCAAGGCATTTGGGAAGCCATCTCCATCTGGACTTATCTAGCTAGTTTTCTCCTCCATGAGCTGAGTTGCTCTAAACTCTAATGGAGGGGGCCCAAAGTAGCCATAGGGTTCCTCCTCTAGGTAAAGGCACACCAAGACTGGATTCTGTTTATATTCGGAACAGAAATTAGGTCTCCCAGTTGGTTGGAGTGTCCACCTAAAGTTAACAAGCATGTACTTTGGAGGCTAGGAGCGCTCAACCATACCTTTCAGTATCTGGCTGACCTTTTTGGGAGATGTATTTTTAACAGAAATAAAAGGAAAAGTGTGGACCACAAATTAATAATTAGTTATTAATATAATAGTATAATATTAATTTATCTCAGCACCAAAATGATTCTCATCTGATTTTTTTTCCTGGTTCAAGTCTCTGACAAGGACAGCTCTGCAGTTATATTTAGTCCATTACCCAATGAAGCTGGTGCATAGTGGACACTTAAATATTTCAGTGCTCTAATTAATCTGTGGTTTCACTGATATATTTACTCCCTCTACTGGTGCATATTGCTATACCTTCTTATATATGTGATTCTTATCCATCTTTTGCCATGAACCTGTAGAGCACTTACCCAAGGTGCTTGAGGACTTCATTTTTTTTTTTTTTGCTATTTTTTTATCTTCCTGTTCATATATCATTGTTCATGGGATGATCTAGCTTAGTTAGGTCTTATGGCAAGTTTTCTACAGATTCATTTTCTCCTTCACTTCTCTTTGTTATTTTGTTATTTTGCAAATGAATTTATATTTTAAATCACTGTTGCCATGTCTATCTGCTTGGCAATGAGATCAGTTTTGCTTCCTGAGATGGTTTCTGGGCTCTTTTGTAATAACAGAGAAACTGAGGCACATTTCCTTAAGCAAAATCAGTTTATTAACAGTGACACATATAGCTGTTAATAAAGTGAGTCAGACTTGGACCTCTCAGTCAGGCCAGAGACTCTGATGAGAAGAGAAAGACTATCATTATTGAATACAGGAAAGGAGAAGTGCTGGGTGGTTGGGAAATGCCACTATTGATTACAGCTGGAAAGGGGGTTGGCCTTTAGGTGTGGATGATCACGCCCCTCTAGGACAATAAAGGAATGCTATGCTAGCTTTTTTGGCTGTCTTTTCCCACTGCTTATAGTCTTCGAGTCCCTACGTCTTTCCCATAGATCTGTTGGCTAATTGATCAGAAGACACCAAAAACCTAGACTGGGGGTCCTAGGCCAAAGAAGACACATAGATTACCTTCCCATATAAGAATGTAGGTAGTTTATCCTTGTTTAGATCCTTATGGTTGTTTGCTCATATTTGCATTTCTTTTGATTCCTGTTTCAGAATTTCTACATAGCTCTAGTGCAATTCTCTATTTCATTGAAATGAAAAAGAATGGAATTCCTCCCTTCACATTACTCTATAGGCATAGCCATAACAGAGGCATGACATAGTAATGCCATATTGTGATACTGGAATGACAGAGCCATGGCAGATGGTGACATTGACATGACATAGTCATGACAGAGCTGTGGCAAAGGAGTGACAGTCATGCCATGACATAGTTGTAATATTAGTGTGACGTTTGTGTGATATTGACATGTAATTGGCATGCCATTGTATAATGTTTATATGATATTGGCATATTTTTAATATTGCTATGATATTGGTATATAATTGTGTGATGTTTATGACTCATTGGAAGGCATTTTGGAATGATATAGGCATGTAATTGGTGTGGTGTTGGTATACAATTGGCATGGTGTTCTGTGATATTGGCATGATGTTTCACATTAGTATGCAATTTGCATGAAATTAGCATGTAATTGGTGTGATATTGGAAAGATATTTAGCATGATATTTTATATTGGATATTTGCATGTAATCGATATAATGTTTGCATGATATTGGTGTGCAATTGGCATGATATTGGTGTGACATTGGTATATATTTGGCATTAATGTTTGCATGATATTGACTGATATTCAATATTGGCATGGTTTTGATATTTGTGGGATATTGGCATGATGTTTAATATTGCAGTGACTAACTCTGGAGCACAATTGGCATGGTATCGGCATGAAACTTACATATAATTGACATGCAATGCCATGACAAAGCCATGGTATTGGCACAACACAGTCCGTCATGTTATTGATGTGACATTGGCATTTCATAGCTGTGCCATTGGCTTGACAGAGGCAAGATACTGGCATATCAGAGCCCTGTTTTTCCTTCTAAGGAAGGAAGTTCTCTAAGGAGCCACAACTATACCACCTAAACCAACTTCAACAACCACTGTGCCTCTACTCAAAACTCTGCCCAGCTAAGTGTGGTCAGACCCTTTTCTAGCACCATAACAGTTTCATACTTGGTGAGAACCACTTCTATGAGCTACCAAGGGGGTCTTGATTGGGGTGGGGGAGGGAATGTATCACTGGAGTGACAGAGAAGCGTGACATTGGCATGATGGAGGTGTGACATTGGCATGATGGAGGTCTAACTTTGGTGTGAGAGTGGTGACAGAGGTGTCACATCAGAATAATAGGTGAGACAGAGGTGTGACACTGGCATGACATAGCCTGATGGAGGTACAACACATCCATGGCAAAGGCACGACATAGCTATGACAGAGGTGTAACAACCATGATAGATATGTGACAGAAGTGTGATGTAGCCATGACAAATTACAACATGGGCTGGCAGATTGTGACAGGGTACGATGTAGCTATGACATGGGAGCCTGTTAACATCCTTCCACCTCTCTGGCAATAGCCTTCCCATAGTCTCCTAGATCCCAGGAGGCTTCCAGACATCCAGCACAAACAGGCAATCAAGGAGCCTTTCCCCTCCCTCCCTTGTCCAGTTCCTATCCAGTGTAGACCAGTCCTTCCTGCCTGTATGCTAACCCTATCTGCCTCCTCCACTCTAGGCCTCAGTTTCTTTTACTTGTTAAGTGAGGATAGCTTGACTTGTAGTCTATGAGTTTCTTTCTAGGTCTGAAATTCTATGGAAAACTTCATTTTGCCAATTTCCCAAATAAGCCTTTATTTTTCTTTAGCATTTTGATGACTTGTGAGCTCATAAATGTGGCTACTTCCTTTGATGGTACAGAGTATCTCATTCATGTTTCCTTCTCCTGTGCAATTCTTGTTAATCCTCCACAATAGGACCACACAATGTGTCAGGGGCCTTAATCCAGGTTTCTTAGCATAGTGGATAGAGTGCTGGACTTGGAGTGAGGAAGATCTGAGTTCAAATCCTGCCTTAGGCACTTGTTACCTGTGTGACCCTGTTACTTAATCTCTCAGTTTCTTCTATAATGGGGATAATAATTGATAATAAATATGAGTCTTTCTGACTACAGGCCTGGCACTTTAATCACCTAACTATTCCTACTATTTTATATGGTTATTTAAATGATGAAATAAGAAAATATATGCAAAATATTTGCAAACCCTAAGGCTCTCTAGAAATACTATTATTATTATTATTATTAGTAATAGTATCTCTTGATGTTCCTTGAATGATGTTGCATTATGTTGGCTTTTGTAATGGTAATGGTAATGGTAATTTGAAGATCTTCCCTGTCCCTTAATAGGCCAAATGTAATCACATGGAGCTTGTGGTGGGAGGAGTTTACTGAATAGGTGGAGCAGGAGGCTGGAAATCAGAGCAGTTAGAGGGAGGAGAGGAAGCAGGCAAAGACACAGCTAGGTATGGTGTGGTTCCCTGCTGTGTTATGGTGCAATAACTTCTTTGTTGCTATGGCGGATTTGGTTTTCTGGTGCTGGGATTTGATTTTCTGGTTTGGGGATTTGACTTTCTGGTATCTGAATAAATGTTTTACTTTTGTCTGCTATATGGAGAGTCTATTATATTTTGTGATTCAAAATTATGCCAGCATATTCATAGTTGCCATCGGTGCTGTGAATATCGTGTTAGCACTACAGCTTTTCATCAATTCTTCCTTGTTATAATTATATGACCTGCCCACTTCCTTTTCCAAATATATATTTCTCTGATAACATAATTTATGCCACTTTTCTGCATAACTCATCACTGGTAATGGTAACAACTAGGTGGTAGTGGAGAGACTTGTGGGACCTGGACTCAAGAAAGCCTGAATTCAAATCCAGCCTCAGATACTTACTAGTTGTGTGCCCTTGGACAAGTCACTTAACCTCTGTTTGCCTCAGTTTCCTCAATAGTAAAATGGGGATGATAGTAGCCGTACCTCTTAGGGTTGCGGTGAGGATCTATAGCGCCAAATATTCACAATATTCACAACACTGATGGCAACTGTAAATATGCCGGCATAGTTCTCAATCACAAAATATAACAGACTCTCCATATAGAAGACAGAAGCAAAACATTTATTCAGACACCAGAAAACCAAATCTCAACACTAGAAAGTCAAATCCATCATAGTAGCAAAGAAGTTAATATACCATAGCATAGCATGAAGTCACACCATTCTTTAGCCTTCTCACAAACCACCACTCACAACCCTAGCTGTCTCCCTGGGTGCATTCTCTTTCTCCCACCATCTAGCTGCTCTGATTCCCAGCTTCCTGTGGTCTCTGTTCCACCCTTCAGCAAACTCCTTCCACCACAGGCTCCATGTAATTACCTGCAACCTATTAGGGAAGATTCCTCAAATCCTCATAGGTCTATTAAGGGTCGGGGAAGATCTTCAAATTCCCAATACCATCAGGGGATCAAATGAGATATTATTTGTAAAGAGCTTAACATGGTGTTTGGCACATAGTAGATGCTATATAAAAGCTATTATAATCATCATAATAATATTAATTATTATTACTAATATGTTGCACTCTACCACATGCCTCCCCAGTGCCTTTTGGGGAATCCACAACTTTAGTTCTTTGGAAATTGTGGTAGTCTGTGACTTCAAGCCATATGGTATCATTGAAATAACAATGTTAAAAAGCATATTCTTAGTTTCATTGAGAAGTTAAGGGTCGTTAAAAACATACCAAAATTTTCAAAAGGCCATCTAGCTTGCTCTCCTTTCCCTAGTCAATTCTCACTTCAGTTCACTTTTCATATATAGTATCTAAGATTAATATTCAAGATACTTATGTCTAATATACCAGGACTAGTTCTATGGGTTACCTAAGTGCAAATCATAGCCTGGAAAATAAGTGTTTTTCATACTTGGACTTTCCTGTATGGATAGTTAGATCAATATCTTTGGAGTAATTTTGAACCTTATTTAGGAGGCCCTGTAATATCCTTGGACTTGATACAATCAATGCAATGGTATTTGAACATGGCAGTATTTGGTAGAACCTCACCATCTTTAGGGAAACTGCCTCCATGGTGATTTTTAGGTTCTTTTGATTTCCTTGTTGAGATGACGAATTTAAATCAGTTAAACTTCTTTTGGAAGTCTTTGTTAATGTTTGTTCTTTTATCAACTTCCCATTTTGGAGGTTCAACAGCATATGTAAATAGGTCAGTTTGGAATTCCTGAATTCTGGGTTATATGTTTTTCTAATTTTTATTTTCTTTTAATTTGATCTTAATTTTTATCTTTGCTCTAATAAATTGATGATATAACTGTATGCAAACAATTAATTTGGAAATAACTTTTATACCAGTAACCAGTTATCTACTAACTTAAAATGTAGCCACTTTCATTTCTGAAGAAGTTATTTAGTCCTTTCCATCTCAAATGTGTATTCTTGAGGAAAGAATAATATATTGTCATGACGTTTTTGTATAGTCTACCAGTCTTCCTCATTTCTTATTCTTAAACATTTTCTAACATTTTCTGCTGTCTTGTTTTTGCATTAAGTTCACTGAGTATCAAAGTACATGCTTATTTAATTTGGATGGTCTTAGCAAGTTTTTGATAGAATTTTTCTGTCTTTTCGTCCTCTACGATAGGTGCTGGAAAACAGATGGAAATTTTTCTGGTGGTCTTTTTATAAATGCTTATCATGAGGACTATGATACTAGATTACCATATATCTCATGAAATACTGTTTCTTGTTGCCTTTAGATCAGTGGTTCTCAACCTGTGGGTTATGTTCAATTTGTAACAATGAAAATACATCCTGCATATCAGATATTTACATTACAATTCATAACAGTAGCAAAATTACAGTTATGAAGTAGCAACGAAAATAATTTTATGGTTGAGGGTCACCACAACATGAGGAACTGCATTAAAGGGTTGTGGCATCAGGAAGGTTGAGAACCACTGCTTTAAATGCATAACCAAAATTAACTCTTCAAGGAAGACCTGAGAACAGTAGTTCCATTTATCTGCAACTTACTTTTGTCTTCTAGTTTATTTATATTGAGAATGTAAAAATTGATGTGATTCAGTTCTTCTGGTATAGTGGTTTTTAACTTTGGGTTCATGGCTGAGAACCATGGACAGATTTCAGGGGTCCATGAACAATTTGGATGGGAAAAACTTCCATTTCTATTTTCACTAATTTCTCACTAGAATTTAACATTTCCCTTAATCACTTAAAAATATTATTTTGAAAATGGGTCAATAGACTTCATCAGGCTGTCAAAAAGGGGTACACAATGTAAGAAAAGTCAAGAATTGTTTTAATAGTATATGCACTCACTGGTCACTGGACAAAGGTCTTACACTTAGAGTCCTGACAGTAAAGTTAATGTTTATAGTTAAAGTTGAAAAAGGGTGTACTTTTTAGCATTCTGTGTCTCCTTTTCTGCTAGTATATTGTTACCAATACAGAAGAGGTAGGGAGTCAAATAAAACTAAATTCCCTTTTGTATTTTTTGTGGTTGCAAGGGTGGTCATGGACAGAGAAGTCATCAGTGGTGATGAGCTTCTTCTCACTTTACTAAACTGGCTCTCATAAAGCAGACAGAGTCTGTAGCTGAGATCAGAGTAGTTTTCCCAGCATGGCAGAAACTTCTAAATCTTGTTTTTCTCTGGAATAGCCTTAAGGAACCAAGAAATGCCTACTTACCATAATAAGGCATCATAGTAAGGCTTCATTATTTTATCAGATGAAAAAACAGACTTTAACAAAAGCTTCTGGATGTACATTTTAAGTTCCCTGAAAATATATCTGCATTACATTGCTTATTTAATATATTCTATAGCTGGTGCCAATCACTCCAAATCATGAGGTAAGTTCAAAGCTAAACATAGGATATAGTCATGAAAAATATGTGTACTTGAAATATGTGTATATATAATATTACATACATACACAAACTTTATATATGTATGTGTGTATCATGTATAACATATATTTTTAAAAATCCTGCGTTTAAATGCAATGTCCAACACTAGCTATGCGATCTTGGGCAAGACGCTTAACCTCTTTGCCTCAATTTCTTCTTCCTGGTTTGTCGTGATGATCAAATGAGATGATATTTGTAAACTGCTAAGCCCAGCATCTGGCATATAGTAAATACTACTTAAATGTCAGCTAGTACTGTTATTATTAATACTTTTTTAGGTCATGTCTATACTACTACGTGTAATATTATAAAACATTAAAACTCTTAGGGGTCATTTTTACTCCAATATCCTCTTTTTCAGTGCAGGAACTATTTGTTAGAATCTAGTCTTGTAGCTACCCTGTCTGTTTGAAGAGTTATGATTGGCCCATCTTTGATGATTGCTGATTCCAAAAATTTTGCTTGTAGTAATTTCCTCCACTGAAAATTTTAGATAATTTCTCTTTCCTGGCGTGTCAGGATTCACTGGAGAAAAGGGAATCCTCTAGTTGGTTAGTTAAATGCTATCAAGATCTTTGGAGAGCTGATGAGTCCCCAGGATAATTGTTTTAGTGTTCGTGTGGCCTTACTGGTAAAATAACTCCTTTAATATCTCTTAGTGTTGGATGCCTCGAAATGGGTATGTTTGTGGAGATGATAGAGTTAGACAGAATAGTAAGTTAAAACTTTTTACAAGTCCCAAAACACAAATAAAATTTTCTTATGAAATCCACTGAGATCCACTTTATAGTTTCTAATCTTTCTTTTTAATCATTGCTTAGGTCCTTTGGAGTTTCTTTATGTTTTTTCTCTTTGTAGCAGGCAAGCCTAGCTAAAGCAGCAAGGAGCCCTGGGGGACAGGCAGGAGACCTGCCAGGCAGGTCAAACTTCCCCTCGCCCCTCAATGGAAATAGCGCAGGACCATGTTCCCAAGAACTACCCTCTAGGCTATTATTGGGAATTATGTCCCAGCCCCCACAGCCATCATTCAGGGAATCAACCTTTATGGTAATATGACCTGGCAACTGCCCTTGCAGGAGCCTCCTCCACAGCTAGAGCCAGGAAAGACCCGGAAAAGAAAGTTGTCACCACAAAAGCCCTTGGCACCATGCCAAATACTTCAACATTAAAGTAGATGTGATTTTTTTAAACTGAAATGACACTAAGGAAGATGAATTACCATTTGCCTTACCACTAGGTCTTTCCATCTGACTTAGATCTAAAATCTCCTACAGTATATAGTAAATAAGATAATATTTGTGACGTGCTTAGCACTGTCTGGCACATAGTAAGTGCTGTGTAAATTGTAGCTATTACTATTATTGTTTAAATTTTTAGGTCATGTCTATACTACTATGTAGTCTATGTTTGACTATGTTACTAGCCCCATTTAGAACCAAACTCCTTGAGAGCAAAAGTTCTCTGACTTGTCTGTTTGTATCCCCAACATTTAGCACAGTGCTTTGTATACAGTAAGTGATTAATACATGTCTGTATACATATATGTCTTCATATAACAATGTATATCTACATACAGAGCCACGTGCACAAATACACACATGCATGCTTCTCAATTTTTTTTTTGCCAGTGTCATGGATGATCGGTATTAAAAGGAACTTCAGAGATCTACGCCAACATATACCTGAATAAGAATTCCCTTCTCCACATAACTGACAAGTGATCATCCAGATTTCACTTCCAGACTAGAAAGGCAGCATGATATAGTGGATATGGCAAAGGGAAAAGGAGTTGGAGTCAGGAAGACTTAGGTTTAGCTCCCATGTCAGATACGTACTCAATTTGTGATTCTCTTAATTTTGCTGTGCTTCAGTTTCCTTATATGTAAATTGAGGTAGTTGGACTCAGTGACTTCTATAATGGTCTCTAAAAGGCCTTTGAGGTCTTCTATCTCTGTATGTATGATCCTGTGGCCTTCATTGTTCTTGGACAGAGATAGATATTGTGTATTAGAGCTTCAATTCACCTTCTTGGCAAAAGAAGACTCAGATGTAAAACATACCATGAATCATTCCCTCCAATTTCCAGTATCTGGAAATTCTTTGTGAACCTCAGACTGCTTCTTGTATCTTCTGAGGAAGCAGGTCACTTGCCCCTCTCATCCAGGATCAGTCCTTGTCCCCATCATTAACCTATAATGATTTTGTCTCATGGGCCTTTCCCCATTAGAAGGACTCCTTAATTATATCCTTATGGGATTCCCCAGCTCACCACACACTCAGCTTGGGCCCCTGGGCATATGTTTTACATGACAGGGAAAGGAGCTTTAGAGAAATCCCTGTATTTTATTTTATTTTATTTTGTCAGGTTGTAGGCTCACAGGCATGGAAACAAGGGCCACATAGAACCCCTGTTCTGTTCCTTCATCCCTAATCCATATCTGGAAATCCTGATCACATACTCTGTGAGAGATTTTAT
Source organism: Pseudochirops corinnae (assembly GCA_028646515.1). Taxonomy (NCBI): domain Eukaryota; kingdom Metazoa; phylum Chordata; class Mammalia; order Diprotodontia; family Pseudocheiridae; genus Pseudochirops; species Pseudochirops corinnae. Next base: position 208,066,855 of record CM053587.1, read on the forward strand.
TGGAGAAGATGCAGAATAATGATTCTCTAACTACTAAGGGATGTTGATGCCCTGCTCAACTCTCATAGACCCATGACAATGCAAAAACATGAGCTGTAGCTTCCTCAACATAACTAAGAGCCTTTCAAAGGACATTAGGGATTTTCCTACTTGAGGCCTTCAGAGACCTACTTGAAGTTGGGAAAACAGGAGTAAGGAAGGCACAGACAGCTGCTTAATACAGCTATACCCGGGTGCAGCAGATATAAGACACAACTTCGATCTTGATCACATTTTGTTTTGTGTTTGTTGTTTTTCACTGTTACATGTTAATCTTGTCTCTTGAACTCCTTCATGGTAGGGCCATGTCTTTTATATTTCTTCTAGCTTTCCTACCAACAATCACACACCCATTCAATCAGTCAGAAAATACTTATTAAGCATTTACTAGGTGCCAGATGCTGTACTAAGCACTGGAAACCAAAGAAAAAGTAAAAACTGTCCCTACCCCTTAGGAGCTTGCATTCTAACGAAATGTTGGCCACCCATCCTTGTTGACTTGACTGATCTTATGATAACAGTCAGATGATCCAATGCAAGGGAATGTAAATATAGTGACCAAGTTGCTTCTGAATTTTACTTCTTAATAATAATTATAGTTAGCAGTTATATAACATCTACAATGTGTCAGGCACTTCACAATCATTGTTTCATTTATTATTCCCATCAATCCTGAGAAGCAGTTTATTATTCTCATTTTACAGATTTGGCAACTGAGGCAGAGGTTGAAGTGTCTGAGGTTGGGTCTGAACACAGTGTGTTCACAGCCCTCTCCTGTGTCTGGGGGTAGCTAGGTGGCACAGTGGCTGGAGTGGCCTAGATTTAGGAAGACCTGAGTTCAAATCCAGCTCAGACACTTACTAGCTGTATGATCCTGGCCTAATTACTTTACCCTGTTTGCCTCAGTTTCTTCACCTGTAAAATGAGATGGAGAAGGAAATGGCAGACCACTTCAATATCTTTGCTAAGAAAACCCCAAATGGGGTCGTGTAGAGTTGGACGTGACAGAACAACAACTTCCTGACTCCAGGTCTAGCACTCTATGTCTGCCCTTATAGCAGACCACCTCTTACTGCACTCAGCTGCACTCATAGCCTTGTGTAACAGCAAGCACCCTAGCATACCTAGGGCGGCTACTAGCACAGGTTTTTAGATCTGCTTTTCTTTCTTTTTATTTATTTATTTTTTTTTATTTTTTTT
>CM053587.1:208068593-208095311 GCA_028646515.1 Pseudochirops corinnae
GCAGACGGCTTCCAGCATCTGACCATTACATCAGTTATCTATTCAGTTACCAGAGAGGGAAGCACCAACCTCTGGGTTTTTCACAGCCGGGGGGCTCAACGGCTGCCCAGAGTCTCTTCTGGCCAAATCACACAACTCTTCTCAAAGTGAGCCCCCAAACCAAAACCTCACATCAGGGCGCATATATAGCCTTCTCCTGCCTTGGAGAATGTCACAGCCCTCTAGACCCACTGCCCAATCACAAAGCTACAAGACATGGGCATTCCTGAAAAACAAGCCTGGCGCCACAGGCTCCACGTGACCACATTGAGCCTATTAGGGAACAGAGTATACTTTCAAATCTGGGAAGGTTCTCAGAGTCATGTAGCACCTAGGGGCAGGGAAGATCTTCAGATTCCCATAACACCTTAGGTCTCACAACTATGCCAGAAAGGTCTACAGTGACAGTGAATTTGGACATCACATTTTCGTTTGTCCTCGGGAGACTATGCAATGGGATAGTGGTGGTAGGGATTTGTAGTAGTAATGCATTTATTCAACATTTTAAAATAAGTTACTCGCTACCACATATGAGGACTATGATTTTCGGCAGGTAACAGCAGCATCAACAAAATCATTAAGCATCTCTCCTGTATATGTCACTGTCCTGGTTGCTAAGAAGCTTTATAAAAGTAAGAAAAAGTCATGCTCAGCTGGGGAATCTTAGAGTCTAAATGGCAACTAATAATCTGAAGAAATATAATAACACTTACACCTTTTATAAGACTTAATTCCCAAGCTTTCTGCCGATTTACAAATATACTTCCTCATACAACAAGGAAAATGAAAAAGAGAAAAACTGACTATTTTTAAGTTGAGGTAAAAAACAGACCTATAAGCTATTTCTTATTTAAATCTATACTGTTGTGGGCCAACGATCATATGCTACATCAGAAATAATTTGCTTTCCACTCTTTATAATAATAATAATAATAATAATAATAATAATAATAATATTGTGTTAGTGTTCTTACAGTTGTCTTTTGACCTCATGTAGGACATATGACTTGAGTTTTTCTAGTGGTGGATTTTGCTGAGTCATCCAGACTTTCTCCTTTGATTCCTCTTGAGATTAGTGGCATGTATTTTCAAGAGTGCTCATTAAGGTTATGGATGTATTGTATGTCTATGAGAAAATTTTTCTCTGTAGAAAGTCAATCAGTTGTTATCTCAATCAACTGAACTAGCCTGTGCAGACAAGCCCAGGGGCTTTCTTCATTAACTGCTGGTAGAGACTTAATGAGAAGTGTTTCTCAAGAAGTTGAACTTGTTTGTATTTGAGGGCTTGAAATAGAAAAAAAAAGTGCCAAGGTGCTAATAACACATATGGAAAGGGTTGAGAATACAATTGATGTGGTATTTCACTTGTGTCTTAAATTGCCATGAGGAGAAGACAGAGGTATAATGATATGATCCTTGAGTTCAGGGAACTTGTCTTATTTTTAATCTTTTCTAGCACCAGGCACACTGAATTGCATGGAGTGGACACTTAGTAAATATTCCGTCAATGAATTAATGTCTTTTTTTGAATGTATGTAGGTGTGAAGAAGGTGGTTATATATTTTCTTTCTAGAGATCCACCGTTATCATCTTGTTGGCTATCAAATATTTGTTGTTGTTCAGTTATTTCATCATGTCTGAATATTTGTGACCTCATTTGGTTTTTTGTTTGGCAAAGATACTTGGGGTGGTTTGCCATTTCCTTCTCCAGCTCATTTTACAGATGAGGAAACTGAGGCAAACCGGGTGAAGTGACTTGCCCAGGGTCACACAGCTGGTAAGTGTCTGAGCCTGAATCTGAACCCAGGTCTTCCAGATTCCAGGCCTGGCATTTGATCTACTATGCCATCTAGCTGCCCTAAATATTTATATTTCTTAATTTGATTCCTTTTTTAATGGAGCAGTTTCCATATATTTGAAGTTGGATAACACTTCCATGCTATTCTTCACATTATTGAACATTATTAAGGTGAGGCCTAGAAGTAAGAAGTTGGATTTGGGGACATCAACTAAAAAAAAAGGTATAATCACATTTTCTTTCTTTCTCTAAGAATATTGGAGGTTAATGAACCTAGTCTGAAAACCCTTCTGGAGATTCATCTGAAGGCAATGTTGCATTTGTTTGCCTTTAAATGATAAAACTAGCTACATGTATAGCTTCATTTACTACTCAACATCTTTCAGATGTATATTTGATACTTTTTTGAGGAGAGGGGAGGAGGAAGAGGAAATTGCATCTGTGCTTTCAAAAGATCATAGATACTGAGGTAAAAGGGACTTCAGAGGCTATCCAGGGCAGCTCTTAATTTTATAGTTGTCACCAAGGCCTAAAGAGGTGCCCAGGGCCAAACAGGTAGTAAATTTCAGAAGTGGAGAGGTGAACTGAAGTCCCCTGACTTCCAAACCACTACACTTTGCGTTGTATTCCATTGCTCTCAGTGACATAAGGAACTCTGATGAAATAAATACCTCTATCAATATAGATGAGCATGGGCTCCAGAGGGTAGGGGTGAGACCATGACTTGCCCAGGGTCAGTCAATAAACATTTTTTAACTGCCAGGCACTGTATTAAGATGTGAAAAGACACAAAAGACAGTCCCTGTCCTCAAGGAGCTCACGCAGCTTGAGAATTTGGACTCAGATCTTTGTGGCTCCCAGACTAGCTCCACATCCACTACACCATGCCTGTCCCTCATACTATTGTACTAAACTTAAAATAATGATTTCCATTTGTATAATGCTTTAAGATTAGCAAAGTACACAACCGTAAGTGGTAACAGTTACAAGTATTATTTTCAACCCCATTTTATAGATGAGGAATTTAGAGGCTCTTAAGAATGCCTAGGCAATGATTTGAAAGATTTGATTTGATTTGAGATAGATTTAACACATGTTGGGTAGTAAATGAAGCTCCACATGAAGCTAGTTTTATCATTAAAAAAAAAAAAGTAAGTGCTTAAGAGCTTTGTACCTGAGTCAGGTAAACCTGAGTTCAAATTCAGTCTTAGATACTTTATTGGCTGTGTGACCCTGGGCAAGTCACTCAATCTCTATCAGCCTCAGTTTCCTGAAATGTAAAACGGGGATAACAATAGCACCCCCATTCCAGGGTTGTTGTGAGTATATAATAATACTTATGAAGCACTTTGCAAACTTTAAAGCACTATATAAATGCTAGTTTTTATTACTAATATTGACTTGCCTCTGATGACTTAGCTTGGGTAGATCATTTGAGACAAGATTCAAATTTAGGTCTCCTCTGTTCAGACAAGTACTCTATCTTCCTGCTCACTCTTCCATTAATCTTTCACATTCATTCAGTCAGCCAGTCTCTTTCCCCCCCAACAACTCAAAACTGCTCCTCTGTTTACCAACTATAAACAATTTTCAAGACTGCTGAGTTTTGTAATGCCATACAGTAATTTTATACATTCAGATTATTACTCCGTGGCAAAGTCGCTCAAGAATACATGTCAGTCATTTATATTCCAGGATCCCATGGCAGAAATATGACTGGAGCGGCTTCTCTGTTTTTATACTTATTTATTTTTAAAATAGAGAGCTATACACTATAGAAAACATCTACGTTGCTTCTGGCAACCCAACCTCTCCCAAGAAAATGTGGCTGCCCTTGAACACCCTCACAAAATCTAATCTAATTACTCAGGAAAACAGACACCCCGGTATGATGTAAACTGTGTGTGTGTGAAGGGCTGGGGAAGCTCTCCACATATCTGTGTGACTTGGTGAGCTATTTTTTTTTAAATAGGCAAACAATTACTTTCTCTCTTTCACACTTCTCTGACCCCAAACTGAAAACAAACAACCCCCAACCTCTCAAACCTTGTAATAAATATGTGAAACAAATACCCTCATTGGTCATGTCCAAAAATGTGTCTCATTCTGCATCTCGTATCCATCTTACTTTTAGTCGTTAAGTCTCAGGTTCCCCATTAGTAATAATGAGAGAAGTCTGATTAAATGATCTCTAAAATAGCTTCCAGATCAATCCTCTGATGACCCTACCTCCTGTCCCTTTTCTATATTCCACTAAGGATAACAGTGATAGCCACACAGCGGGGTCTCAATGCATCTTGTGGACTGACCGATGCCACAGAAAAACTTTCTGGTGCCCCATGCTTTGCTTCCCCAGAAACCTTGTCTCTCTGACAGGCCCCGGGACAAGTGTACAGGCAGGGGACGTGTCTCCGTCATCCTCCCTGGGGACCCAAGCACGCCACCGGGTATAGTTTGCGGACTCCGCTCCCTGCGCGTTGCTGCGGTTGCTATAGAAACGGCGGAAAATAACAACTCCGTTCCCTCGTGGGTGTAGGCAGCCCTCGTGCTGTAGAGTAGCCAGAACGGCAATAGGAACAGCAGCAGCAAAGTCCGCCGCCGGCCAGCCGCACTAGCGCAAGCGTAGCAGCCGCGCGAGCCGCCCGCCCGCCTCCAGCCCAGCAGTAGCCCGAGCTAGTGAGTCAGCCCACGACTCCGCGAGCGCCTGATTCCCGGGGAACAGCCGCCTGCAGTAGCAGCCTTTCCAGCCGCTACCGCCGCCGCCGCCTGGCGAGGAGCACCAGGGCAAGGCCCGCTTGCCTGGTTAAGCCGAAGACCCAGCTGCACCTGGTAGCAGCCTCCCGGGGTAAGCAACTGTCGGTATGTAGTCCTTTCTACTTGGGGCTCACCTTAAGTCCCCTCACATCGCCTCTGCCAGCCCGAGGAGCCAATGTGTTCTGATATTTGACTATTCAAATGATGCACTTGTGTCTACTACTGCGTGTGCCTGGGAGCAGGTAGCCCAGGGGTCCGAAGATTGCTGTAGGTCAAGAGTGGGAGGGGAAAAGGAAGCCCTTTGCAATTTCTTCTCTTCTCTTCCTTTTCTTTTGCCCAGGGATGCGCCTTGTGCCTCCTTGCACTGTGCTGAAGACAGGAAGAGGAGTCTTGGGGGTTGCAGTCGCCTTAAACTTTTTAGAGTTGGCAGGAAGGAGGAAGCTACGAGTCCTACGGGTTGCAGTCCAGGACCTTTATTACCTTAAACTTTTTGGAGTTGGCAGGAGGAATGGAGCAAGGAGAGAATAAAACTGCCTGGAAGGAGTAACAGAAATTAACTATTAAAACTTTGATGTTTATGGTATGGCTAGCTGTCTCCTCTCTCCATCTCCCCTTTAGGAAACATCCAGTTTTGCATATCTTAGCATGTGACCTTTTTGGGTCACATGTATGACATACATTTATTGCTTGGCATATATGTATGTGTATGTATATATTTAAGAAGGTACAAAATGTATTTGGCATAAGTATTTAATATGGTACAATAGCTTTATGGTTCATATAAAAGCATATATATGTATATGTGCTTTTATATGGTTGAATATATATGTGTAGATGTTTATTGAGAGAGGACATATGTATGTTGATTGGTATCGATTATGTTGACATAGTTAAAACACCTTCCTTAAATCCTGTAATGTGTGTAGTGAATTTATTCATTATGTATACCAGATAGACATCTGTTAGTTTTACATTTGTTTATCCTACCAGTAGTTGATTCAGTGTATGTGTGTGTTTGTCATAGAGAGCCTTCGGAAGAACTCATTGTTATAGAAATATAGCTGTAGACTGTGCCTGAGGCTCTGATAGCTCCTAAGAAGCCAGCCAGCACAAGAGGAAAGAAGCAGGAAGCTGGTGGTCCTGTGGTAGAAGATGAGCAGCACCAGTACAAGATCCAACTGCCTGACTCAGCCGGTAGTGAAGAGTGTGCTGGTGTATCGCAATGGGGACCCCTTCTTTGCTGGACGCAGAGTGGTCATCCATGAGAAAAAGGTGTCCAGTTTTGATGTCTTTCTGAAGGAGGTGACAGGTGGGATTCAGGCCCCCTTTGGAGCTGTCCGAAACATCTATACCCCTCGGGCAGGCCACCGAATCCGGAAGCTAGACCAGATTCAGAGTGGGGGGAACTACGTGGCAGGGGGCCTGGAAGCCTTCAAGAAACTCAAGTGAGTCATATTTGCCCTGGACTACTAATATATTTTTTTTATTAATATGGTCTGTTTAGGAAATGCCAAACTGGGATTTGCATAATTTCTACAATTCTTTGAGTGGGGCAGAGGGAATTTCTAAATATTAACTGACCTTTGTCCTCATGGTAAAGTTAATGGGGTTGAAATGGAAAGAGTTAATGGAGAGTGGAATTCACAAGGGAGGTCCATCAGCATTATAAATGGGTTTCAAGTTTGAGCATAAAGTAAAAGAAAACTCCTTGGAATGATACTTTGGAGTGATACAGAAGTTTTAATCATCTTAGCGAACTTAATGTCTTATTTGATGGTCCAATATTTTGGACTCTGTCTACTTTGCTTTATTACTTATTTCACTTAAAAAAAACCATACTTTAAGATCGATTTCTTTTTGTTCAAGAGAACACTTTAAAACATCATACCACTCTGTGGGGGAAGTGTTATAAACACTAGAGACTTTATTAAGAAAGAGGGAAGAAAATTATTCTCTCTGTATTTCATTCTTTTCTTTTATAGATGTTCATTTTGCTAAAAGTGTTTGATTCCAGCACAACAGAAGACAGCTATTTCTCCTCACATTTCAGTGAGAGATAGTGATGCCCAACATTTCTATAACTTGTCAGTTACAGAATACTTTATATATACTATTAAAGTAAATATTATCTCATTTGAGGATTAGATGTGGTCAAACATGCATTATTACAATTGAACTTCGTAACAGCCACCTGGGGAGTGTACATTATTGTCCCCATTTTATAGATGAGAAGATTGAGGATTAGTGAAGTCATAGCTTACCCAAAGTCATTTATTTGATTGATTAAGTGCTTAAGTCAAGTTTGACCCAAGGACATAGGAGCATAGATCTAGAGCTGGAAGGAACTTCAGAGGTGTTCTAGGTTAACCCCCTCATTTTTTTTTTCTTTTTTTTAGTAGGTGAGGAAGTAGAGGTCCCAGGAGGTTAAGTGACTTTGCCAAGTTCACATAAGTCCTAAGTGTCTGAGAAAGGATTTCAATCCAGGTCTTCTGACTCCACAGCCAGTACCCTTTCTGCTATATTATACTGCCTCTGGCTCAAAATGTAATGCTATCTCCATAATGTTGAAATATAAATAATTTTAAAAGAATAAGCCTCTCTCTTCATATACTCATGAAGTTGTCCAAGTTTTTTCCTCCTCTACTACTGAATTTATCTGAATTCAAATCAAAGAAACAGTCAGTCCTGGGGGCTTACTTTTGTGGAAGGTAAGGGGAAAACTCATTTTTCCCATCTTGAAACAAACCAATCAAAATTACCCTTCTTGCAACAATTTCTAGTCACGTATCTCTTCAGAGGTAGGCCTTATATCACCAGTTGTTAGAGCTGTCAGATCACAGAATTGGAACTGGAGAGGACTTTTAAGATCATCTAAGTCATAAATCAATATCAAGATATGAGGCTTAAGAAGAGAAGTGATTTCCCCTGTTGCACAGCTTGTAGTAGAGCTGGGTCTCTAATTCACTTCTTCTGATGTCTAGTACAGTTGTCTTTCCACTATAACACACTCTAGTAGAAAAACTGTAATTACACACCGGTGTGTAATTCTTTTCTGTGCTTGGTAACATACCTAACACTGTTTGTGTCATGTTTGTGTTACAGTTAATAGGATAGTAGAGATTCAGAAGAGACCTTAGAAATCTTCTTGACCAAATCTTTCATTGTATGTATGTTTATTGATTTGACGCAGGTTACATATGTTGTAAGTTGCAGTAGACCACATAACTGAATTCATCACTCTTTCCACTACATGAAGATTTTTATGTTTAGCACGTTTTCATTGGGAGTAATGTTCTGGTTTAGTGTCTGGAAATCTATCAGTCAATCTATCAGGCACTATGTTCCAGGTACTGGGGATACAGATACGAAAAAGGAAGCAATCACTAGGAATTCTTTAATTGATCTCTTTTGATTACTTGGAATCTTCAAATCAAAAGAGAAAATAAGTATTACTCTAGTCCAGGGGTGGGTAGGGTCCCCATTCCTGCTGTAGTGCAAATAGTTCCTGCGCATCATAATAGATGCAAAGTATACTTCACAAGAAGTTTCATGTCAGGCAGCCAGGTGGTACAATTGATAGAATGATGCATTTGTAGTCAAGAAGGACTGTGTTCAAATACTTCCTTAAGCACTTACTAACTGGACAAGTAACAGCTTCTGTTGTCCTGTTTTTTCGTCACTGAAGTGCGGAAGGTAGTAGCACCCACATTATAAGGTTGTTGTGAGAATTAAATAAGCTTATGTGTATGTGTGTGTATACACACATATGTAAAATCACTTTGCAAACCTTAGAGTGATGAAACAATATTATTATTATTATTATCATTATGTTCATGAGATAAAATATTACAAGTATTGGGAGACTGCTTTCAATTTACAGCTGATGCCAATTGCTGAATAGTTTGTCATTTATGTCTTTTTCTTGGGCTGATTGATAATTTATTTTCATTTATGGTAGAAATAAGAATTTCTATTATAATCATGGAGTCCTAATGGAAGTAAATGTTAACTTAAAAAAAATGAACTTATGGGTTTGTATAATGAAATAAATTAGCAGAAGGAAATCCAGAAAAGTTCCAAGTTGAAATTTGTGTGTTGTCATTCATTCTGAACCAGCCTTTTTTTTTTTTTTTTTGGAGGGGGGAAGAAAGGAAGTGGAGAGATAATGGTGTGAAAGAGCAATGCTCATATATTTTTTAAATGAAAGTAAGCAACTGAATATCTCATGCCAAATTTTATGGTTTTGCTAATAAATAATTTCCTAGAGTTTTGCTTTTGTGATCTAAACAAAACTCTAGGCATCTATTTCTAATGGATACAGTAAGACAACATGGCATAATGGATAGATAAGATAGGTGTATATGGCATCTAGAAGACCTGAGTTCAGATTCTGCCAAAGTCGCCTATAAACTTTTTCACTTTAAAAAGTTGTTTAACCTCTGAGTTTCAGTTTCCTCATCTACAAAATGGGAATTAATACTATCTATCTCAGGCTTGTTGTGAAATTCAAAGGAAATAATATATGTTAAGAGCTTGGTGAACTTTAAGGTAACACATGAATGTCAGTTATTATTCTTAAAGAATATTGTTTGGGAAATTACATTTTACAAGAGATTGTTATTTTTATTAGTCGGAATAGTCTCTCTCTGTGTCACCACCTTTACTGATCCTGTAGATCTGAAGTCAGTTTGCTGTGTCTGGTAGTTGGAAAAATTCAGGCTAGGTGAAGAATAGGGAAAGACTGGGCTAAAACATAGAATGGTTCCTGAAGCTTAGGAATACAGAACAACCTCTCAGATGTGAGAGATGGCATACTTGTGTACACAGTCTAAATATATGTGTGAAGGAGAGAGAAGGTTGCTTATTTGCATACATGTACATTTTGCTTTAAGGGATCTTAATTTTTTTTTTTTTTGGTTTAAATGTTTTTAAATTAGTGTTAGAAAAGTAAATGTTTATCCTACTTTATATATGAAAGATTTAAGCTTTAAGAAAGAGTAGCATGATAGAAAACTAAATGATATAAAGGAAGTAATATGTAAAAATTTAGTATTGGGTGAGTTTACTGCAACAGATATTTATTGAGCATTCTTATGTGTGTACTGTGCTAGGAACCATTTGAAATAATAGGAACAGATTTAAAAGGATAAATCTATATACCATTGTTGTAATGGAAAAACAGGGACCTCCAGAGGTCATCCAATCCATCCTTCTGTCTTTGAGTATACCTGAACCATCCCAGATTGATTGGTATCTAACCTAATATTAAAGCACTCTAGAAATAAAAAAAAAAACAACTTCCTGTCTTCTTTTGGTTTGTTACTCTAGTGCTCACAATCACTAAGTCCTCCACTTTATTTTACCTAAATGCCTCCTGTTGCAATGTAATCCCCATTTCCTTTTCTTTTGTCATTGACCAAGATATAAAATATCAGCCTATATAAATCATCTTTCATATCAAAATCCATGTAGGAAACAGGAATCCACTAAATAAATCGAGTAGTTAAAGATTATGGAAATAATGTTAAGTAAGTTCTGTAATAAAAAGTATCTGTATCTGAGGTTTCTGACCTCTTGAAACTTAGAAAAGAAAATCCAGTTTTGGCCAATGATGCAGAAAGCAGTTCTCTCCATCAGGTTTTTTTTTTAAAGCACAAGTTTTTAGATATGGTCTGTTATTTCAATTTTAAACAGTTCTTTGTTTAACACACACACACACACACACACACACACATATGAAAAATCCTCTCACGGTTTGTTGTATTTTCATTAATTGTTAACATATACTGATTATCTCACTTAAATGCTATGAAAGTGACATTTATTTATTTATTTTTCAGCTACCTAGACATAGGAGAACCAAAGAAGAGAACAATGGAAGTTGTTAATTCAGAGGTAACCCTACTACATTTATATTTTTTTTAAAGTCCTAATACTGGTGCTACTTTGACATTTTTAAAAATGAAAATACTAGTTCATATTTTGAAAGTGATCATTATGTTATACTGATTTTTCAAGCTTCTAAACAATTCACATCTTGCTTTGGGCATGAAGCAATATCTAATAATAGCAGCAATGGACATTTTGTACCAATTGCCTATTTTTTGTGGTGGAATTCTTAGGAATTTTTGCTGTAAAATGAGAAGGGAATCAGAACTTTGACACAAAATCCTATTTCTCTTGCACCTTCATTTCCCTAAACAATTCACTTATCCCCATGATTATATGGCGAGAAAGAGAGTCCAGTTGCTTAAATAGCAAAGATCCCTTTGGAAGTCATGAGTGACTGTGTTAAAGACAATATCTAGTTGAATAAGGTGGGATAGGTTATTGAACTGACATAGTCCCTTTATATTTTGACTTTATCCCTTTACTTTTGTGCTTTATGCTCACCTGCTTGCTCAAGTGAAGGAACGTTTAAAAGTAGCCTCTCAGTCCTAGATACTTCAATGGACTTGTTCTTAGAAGTCCAGAGAATTACCCAGTTTTCATGAAAATGACAAAGTTGAACTTTGACAAAGGTACAGGCTTCTTTGTTCTTTTGGAACAAACCATGCTTAACAAACACATTTAAAATACTAAAATCTCAGCAGGACTTTTGGGAACCCTGTGGAAAGTTTCATCATTTTATTTATGAAAATAAAAGGAAAGGCTAGGCAACATAGAGTCAGAAGAAGAGATGGAGGTATAACCTTTTCCACAATTCCATTCAGTAACTGAAACTTTCCCTTCTCATTTTCACTGTGTGCAAGAAATAACATCTTTGGGTTTGTCACATTATTAGGTGAAAAGCACACAGAAAAAAGAATTATAACATCCCTTCAGCATTCGTAGGGAGAATGCTTTTTTCTTACATCATGTATATATGACTTTTATTGATAAAGGAATCAAAATAAATTTATAGTATCTGAAAGATTGGAGGAGAAATGCATTTTATTATTGAAATTATTTGGAACATATGCTATTCCTAAATACAGCTTCACAAATAACCAACATTTAAAATTGTGTTATGAAATTTAAAAAAGTAGTGAATGTTTCAATGGCATTCTTAAATATTTCAACGTTTGTCAAACTTACTGTTCATGAAAGTGACGGACATAGCTTAAAGTAGGTTATGTCCACATTAAAACTAAAGATTCAGTGTCATTTGTCTGCAGCAGGATAAAAATTACTAAATTATTGAGGATCCTAATTCATTTGTGAAGGCTAGCCATTTGTTAGTTTAAGACAAGTTGTATGGCTTGCTTATTGGTGTCAGTGTAGGACAGTGTTGAGTGAGCATGAATTCCTCCTGTGAAATATGAAATTACAAAATTCAAGCAATCTTGAAAAATTTGAACGTAATTACTTTGGAGTCTGATGTATTTAATAAAAATAAACCATGTTGCTAATTGTCTTTAGCGATAGAAGCAAAAACAAAAACCCCGATTAATGTATGCTTGTTGTTCTTTCTTATTGGGATATCAGTTGACCTGTCATAGTTTATCTATATATATCTATATCTATCTGTATATCTGTATTTTAGATATCTGTGTGAGTGTGTGTATGTGTGTATGTGTGTGTATATGTGTATGTGTATAAAATAGCTGCCTCAGCTCAGTGGCCACAGGAATTTTCCTTCTGTCCTCCTGTTAGAGATTTTCTTCTCCTCTTTTCTTACTTACCCATCCTGCAATTACTTGGACCCCTAGTGCTGTTTTCATGATTCCTGCTCCTCTTCTACTCACCAGTGTTTCTTCTTAATCTGATTGATGGTAGGGGCTCTAGTGTCAGACTGGCAAATCGTGGAGAGGAACCAGAAGCAGAGGGAGAGGTGCAAAGGGATGAAATGAAGGAGGAAGGAGGGGAGGGAAAACCCAATCCCCAAACCTCTCTAAACTATCGTACTCAATCCTCACTCTACCTCCCTGATCTGAGGATACCTGCCAACTTTTCTTACTATTTGTCCAGGCTCTTATAGAACTTAGAACTTCCTTCAAACTCTTCCTTAGAACTCATTATATAGTGTTCTACTCCTCATCTCTCTCTCCCTATCTATTATCCTCCCCTCTTTCATAATCCCTATGATGTTGCTTCTGGAAAAATCCCTGATTCAACTCTTCATCCTGCCCAATCCCATTTGCCACAGCCTCTCACCCAGGACACAGGAGCCACCTTGTCTGGAAGGGGAGAAAATCAATCAACAAACATTTATTAAGCACCTACCATGTAGGTGACAGGCATTGTGGTAAGCAAGAAAGGCAACAACATGGTTCCTGTCCTCAAGGTGTTTATGTTTTAATAGGGGGAAGACAACATGGAGAAATGTATGCAAGATATATACAGTGTAAACGGAAGGAAACTTAGAGAGAAGATACTAGCAGTGTCTGTGTGTCTGTGGGGGAGGCTTCCGGAGGCTTCTTGGAGAAGGCAGGATTTGAGCCGAGTCTTGAAAGAAGCCAGGCAAACCAGGTGGTGGAAATAAGGAGGAAGGATGTTGTAGCCCTGGGAGACAATCAGTGAAAAGGCTAGACATGGAGATGGAGAGTCATCCGGGAGGGACAGCAAGGTCAGTGTTGCTGGATCATAGAGTACAGAGCAGAGTAAAGTATAAGAATGCTGGGAAAAGAGGGAGGGACCAGACTGTGAAGGTTTTCAAATATGAAGCAGATGATTTTACATTTGATTCTGCAGGAATTGGAATTTATTGAATTGGAGGGTGCCATAGTAAGATCTGCATATTAGGAAAGTTACTTTGGGACCAAAGTGGGAAAAGATGTGAGACAAGGAGACCAGCAAAAAGGCATTACAATAGTTCAGTTGTGAGGAGAAATCTGAGACCAGGCTGGTGACTCTGTTGTTGTTTGCTCTTAGTTCTCCAAGAGGACCACGACATCAGGAAGATAATGCCAAGACCTGCAAGTGAATTGGATTTAAGTGAGGGAGGGCTGTGCAAAGTCACTAGTCTCACTGTATCCTCCAGAGCTATCTAGGTCCAGTGGCAAGATATAGATCAGAACAAGTGGAGGTGGCCCCCATTAACTGTGTGAACAGATAATAGGTATATCAAAGGTGTTTTGAAGGTAGAAATAAGAAAACCTAGAAATAGATTGGATATGTGGGGTGAGTGAATGTCAAGGATCAAGGATGATGACCAGGTTGCAAGCCTTTGTGACTGGGAGGATGATCAGAAAGAAGCAATTGGTGATGCAAGACTGGAGCTTGGTAGAGAGGTTAGGACTGGACATCTGGATATCTGGGAATCAATTGCGAAGAGATGATAGTGGGAACCAATGAAATTACTAAGTCAGATTGTACAGAGGGAGAAGAAAAAAAGATCCTAGATAGATCCTTGGGGAACATCCATGGGTGGTGGACATGCCTTGAATGAAGAACCTGAAAAGAATGAGAAGGAACAATCAGACAGATAGGAAGAGGATTGGGAGAGAGAACTGTCATGAAACCCTAGAGAGACAATAGTATCTTGGAGAAGTAATCGATCAATGGTTTCAAAAGCTTAACCACTGTTTATAGCATTGTTTCTATGGAAAAAATGCATTTTGATTGTGAGATGACATGACAAAAACTTTTGTACAGGGAATTCTTATTTTCACGGAATCATATCATCTCAGAGTTCATCTTGTCCATTCCATGCTTAAACAGGAGTTCTCTCTACAGCATACCTGATGAATGGTCTTCCAACTTTTAATTGAAGACCTCCAGTGTGGGGGGTATAGGCTGCCCACATTTCTTCCTTTTCCCTCCACCCCCGTGTAGCTCATTTTACTTTTGGAGAGTTCTCATTTTTCAGAACTACTTCCTTATAGCAAGCCTAAATGTACCTCTTTGTAAATTTCTACCAATTTCTCCTAGTTTTTTTCCTTTGGGGACAAATCAGCTTGGTAAAATCTTGATTTGTATTGATTGTCCTTCAAATACTTAAAGACAGCTATTCATTCTACCTTTCCTTCTTGCCCCTAGGCTAAATAACCCCAATTCTTTCATGGGATGTAACTAAGGTGGAACAATGGCCCTTGGACCCAAGGTGCTGGATTTAGAGGATACTTAAAAAATTTGCCATTTTTCATCTGCTTACAAGCAATGAAAGGACTTAGTTAACAAGAGCAATCAGCCAAAATAGGAAACTAACAGATGGTAGTCTGGAGTGCCTTACCTGTTGTGATGGCCCCATTCATGTTAGCGTCCTAGGATTTCTTGTTCCTCAGCATGTGGCAGTATTCTTTACTCCACCCCTAATCTGAGTACTCATTTTGTACAATTTACCCCTAATATGGCTTATGGTATTTGCACCTTTTCCCAAATCCTTAGTTATAGCTTTGATTGGAGCTTCAAAAGTATCCCTTTTCATAACAGTCATAGATAATCACTTATGATCTTCCTCCATCTTCTTCCCAGTATAATTTTACTACAGTGTAATAATTTTTCCAGCCTGGGGTTTACTAGTAGCAAAGGACTGTGGTAAATCTTTGGGAAGAATGACCATTATCCAATATGATTGCTCTTTTAAATAATCTAGAGAGGATAGTATTCAAACATTTACAAAGTAGGGTCACAATAGCCTTTCAAACTGTTAGATATGCCAGTTTCACATTAATTGTTAGATTCTTTTGTAGTCCTAGATTGTTCTGAATTGTTCATTGGTTGGTGGGTTGTTATCTTTCATTCTAGAAGAGGACCGAAATGACATCCCTATGCTAAAGTCAAGTTTCGAAGTGTCTGAGCTGAGCCTGGAATGTTCTACCACAGGTCAGGCACAAGTAGTCAGTGTAAACATTTGGGGTGGAATCTCCAGACTTATGCATCAGGCGATTCCCTTGAGCTGCTTCAATTCTGCTTTGCTCATAGAGCACAGCACCTTGTCTGATGTGGACATGTCATGCTGAGTGATCCTGTGCCAGTGTCTCCCATGTCACACAATCAGTTCTAAAGCTCTTGAGAGAGACCTTGAGAGTATCCTTGTATTGCTTCTTCTGACTACCATGTGAACACTTGCCCGGTGTGAATTCTTCATAAAACAATCTTTTTGGCAAGCCTATGTTTTGCATTTGAACAACGTGGCCAGCCCATCCTCTCTGAAGCAGAGTTTGAATGCTTGGCAGTTTAGTTCTAGTAAAGCCCTCTGTGTCTGGTACCTTATACTGCCAGGTGATCTTCAGAATCTTCCTAAGACAATTCAAATGGAAGGGATTCAGTTTCCTGTCATGGTACTGGTAGACTGTCCGGATTTCACAGGCATGCAACAATGAGCTCAGCACAATGGCTCTGTAGACCTTCAGTTTGGTAGTCAGTCTAATACTTACTCTTCTCTCTCACACCTTCCATCAGAGCCCCCCAAACACTGAGCTAGCTCTGGCAATGCATGTGTCAACCTCATTATCAATGTGTATATCCCTGAAAAGTATACTGCCAAGATAAGTGAACTTATCCACAGCATCCAAAACTTCTCCATTTGCTGTAACTGATGGTTCCATGTATGGATGGTGTGGTGGTGGCTGATGGAGCACCTGTGTTTTCTTGGTGTTAATTGTGAGGCCAAAATTAGCACAGGCAGCAGAGAATTGATCCATACTTTGTTGCACCTCAGTTTCAGAGGCTACATTGAGTGCACAATCATCCGCAAACAGAAAATCACGCACCGACACTCCCTCCACTTTGGTTTTGGCTTATAGCCTTTTCAAATGAAAAATTTATCATCAGTGTGGTAGCTGACCATTGGAAGCATTTGACAACATGGCTGAAAACATCATGCTAAAAAGCATGATCATATTGTTGGGTTGTAAAGCATGATGAAGATCTACTAGTTTCCTTTTCTGCTTTTAGCAAGGAGAGAGAAGGAACTGGAAATCATTCTCCTATGCCAGCCCTTATCTTATCAACCCACAAAACTGCCACTTAAGAATGGGAAAAGGGAATGAGAAAAGAAAGGATAACAGGAATGGAGAGAAGAAGAAAAAGAGGATTAGAAAAGAATAGGAAGATTACTTTGAAGTGGTTTCTCCTGGTCTAAAGTAGGGGGAGTAGAATAAAAAAATCATCAGAGTCCCCTTCTCTTTGCTTTTTCAAAAACTGACCTGCTTTATAATGTCTAGGACAGTGCTTTGCATGTAGTAAGAACTTAATAATATGCATTAAGGAATAAGATTATATAATCATATATTTATATAAGTAACAAATAACATTAATAAATATTTCAGTAATATTTGTTAATATAATATTAATAATATTTGTTCAGTTGAGTTGAATTGGAGAGTCACTAGAAGCCCCTCACAGACTTGTCTTTGATGTCAGTAAGTAAATAACTTTTATGAAGTATGTCGAGTACTGTACTAATCACTGGAGGATACAAAGAAAAACAACCCCCCACCCCCAATACAGTTCCTGCTCTCAAGGTACTCAGAATCTAGTCGGGGACACAACATATAAACAACTAAGTACAAACAGGTTAAAGTGGAGATAATCAGTAGTAGGAAGGCACTAGAATCAGAGAGGATCCTGAAAGACTTCTTGCATTTGGAATTTTTGCTGAGACTTGAAGGAACCTAGGATGCAGAGGTGAAGAGACAATTCTAGACATGGGGGACAGCTGATGGAAATGCCCAGAGTCAGAAGATGGTTTGTTTTGTTTGGGGAACAGTAAGGAGGCAACTAAGTGGTACAGTAGATAGAGGACTTACCTTGGAGTAAGGAAGACCTGAGTTCAAATATGGCCTCAGATACTTATTAGCTATGTGACCTTGGGTAAGTCACTTAACCCCTGTTTTCTTAGGAGGCAGCTAGGTGGCTCAGTGGATAGAATACTGGGCCTGGAGTCAGGAAGACTCAAGTGTAAATCTGGCCTCAGATCTAGTTGTATGACCCTGCGCAAGTCGCTTAACCTATGCTTGCCTTAATCCCCTGGAGAAGGAAATGGTAAATCGCTTCAATATCTTTGCCAAGAAAACTTCATGGACAGTATGGCCCATAGAGTCATGTAGAGTTGGATATGACTGAATGACTAAACAAGGAGGAGGCCAGTGTCACTGGATTGCAGAGTATGTAGAAGAGGTTAAATATAAGCTGTGAGAAGAGATGTGTGTGTGTGTGATTTAGGTTATGAAAGACTTTGAACACCAAACAGATTTTATATTTGAGCCTGAAAGTGATAGGGAGCCACTGGAGTTTACTGAGTAGGAGCATGATATGTCAGACTTCTACTTCAGGAAATCACTTGGACAGCAGAATGTAGGATGGACTAGAATAGAGAGAGGGAAAAACTTGTGATGTGAAAACCAACTAGAAGGCTACTACAGTAGTAAGACACTTCTGCAAGATCTCATCTATAATGGGAACTTCACTTCCTATCCTCTGGCTGCTTTTTAATCATGTCTTTCCTTGAGACTATACAGCAGAGGGTCAGTGATCTCTGAATTGCTCTCTTTAGCTTACTCTGTTTCTGTCTTTCAGTTTCTTCCCAGGTGTCACACTTGATGCCTGAATCCTCTACCTCATCCTAGTTTACTATGCTCTTTGTGGAGGATTTAAGAAAGGACATGGACAAAGTTTTCCCATGATGGGAAAAAGAGGATGATTAGGGTTTTCCCATGTTTGAGCCCAAGCTCTTCTGTGCTACAAGTTGGAAGCATCATAGTGCAGTGGTTAGAATCATGAAGAGGGAATAAGGAGATAAAATTTTCTGTTTTGGTGTTCAAAGTTTTTCATAATCTGCCTCATTTTCCATTCTTCTCACACCTTATGCCTCACTGCCTCCACATACTCTGCAATCCAGTGACACTGCCTTCCTTAATGTTACCCCAAACCTTTGTGTAGTACCCACCGTGATGAGATCACAGATGCATTGTTGTAATAGTGAAGGGAGAACTGTTGAAGACTTTAGACTGTCTTTAAAATGTGAGCCATGGGTAATGACTGAAAACTACTAAACAATATGAACCTTCTGTAGACCTTCTTCATCTGTAAAACTGAGAGGGAGGAGACTAAAGCATATCAGAAGTCTCTTCTAGTTCTGTGGGCAACTTCAAATAATGTGCCCTGCTGCTGAATATATGAAGTAGACTTTTAAGTCTTTTTATGCTACCTCCTATTTGTTTTTTTCAATCCTAGAGTTAAATCAGGTTTAAATTTTATTTTATTTTATTTTAATTTTGGATTTTTGGATCGGGTCCTTCTGATGAGAAAAGTTTCTTTGCCAAAGAAGATCAACACATACCCTTCAATTTAGAGTCCTAGAGAGAATTTCCTGGGGCACTGAGAGGTTAAACACTTTTTTCTCTCTTAAATTAATTATGGTTGGATAATTATGACTCATATCTACTCTTTATATTTGCAATATACTGTTGACATTTTATTTCACCATGTAATGAATTGTTTTGAATTTCAGCTGGTGTACTTTGGTTGTAGTTCTGAATCAGAGTCAGCCTTTTGTAGTCAAACTCAGTGTGAAGCAGATTCCATTATCGGTCATCATCAATGGCACTTTATTTGTGCTTTAAGGTTTAGAAAGTGATTTTACAGGCATTATGTCATTTAAGTTGCATTTTAGGCTATGTGAATAATTCTTGGTGATTTAGTCTTGACTGTAATGGGGAATGGAGTAGGGAGGGTAGTATAGGTAATTAAAATGCATGCAGTTGGCAGGTATCCTAGTTAGTGGTTTCAACCTCCTATTGCTAAACTTCCTTCATTCACTGGTAGAGGTGCTGTTGAGAAATGAAAAGACAGGTAGTACAAGTAAGGAGAAGAGCCTGGAAAATTTAACCACTTCATGATTAGCTCATGAAAATGAGTTTTGTCTGTATTTTGGAGTTTTCAAAAGAGTGTAAGATCATTGAGGGTTGGAACTGTACCATTAAGAAAAAAATCTTTGCATTTCCAGCACCTAGCACAAGGCTTTAAACAAAGGATAGGGGCTAGACCTGTGATTCCAGGAGTGTAGGGGAGTCCCAGGTGAGGGAGCTTACTTTACCAATGCAGCAGCCTTGAGGCCACATGTGGCCTTCTAAGTCCTTGGGTGTGGCTCTTTGATTGAGTCCAAGTTTTATAGAACAAATTCTTTTATTAAGAGGATTTGTTTTGTGAAGTTTGGATTCAGTCAAAGTGCCACACTTAAGGATCCAGAGGGTCACATGTGACCTCGAGGCTGCAGGTTCTCCACCCCGAACTAGAATCTTGAGACATTAAGTGATTTGACTAATATATGTCAGAGGTAGGATTTGAACCCTTGTTTTCTGGCTTGGAGGCCACCTCTATAAACACTCTACAATACTGCCTGTGCCTTGAACATACTGGGCTTCATCAGTGTTTGTTGAATGAATGGAGGGAGCACTTTTTTTTCTTCTGTGATCCATACATATTGGTAGGTTTTGAATGCTCTTCGGATTTCCTCTGCTTTTTTGGCCTCTGAGTGATTTTTTGTTTCCTACTTTCTGCTCCTGGATGAGCTGGTTGAAAACACCTTTCCTCAAGGTGCACAGGGTTGCTTAAGCCTAACATTTTATGGAATTCATAGTTTCTGTGCATCAATTCTTTTCATGTTGTAGTGACATAACTTAGAAGCTGCCAAGTAAACCACTGCAAAATGTGAAATATGACACCTTTGAACTGTTCCCATGGTTGACAGAATGCTTTCTTCCATCAGACTTCCCTCCATGAATGTATTAGCCCTGCTGTGTGTTTTGATTTGTGGAGACATGGGAATTATTTTCATCCCTGTGGGGTATAGAAGTCGATGGGAGAGCATGGAGTAAAGAGGGAAGGAAAGAGAGATGAGAAGTGTTGGCAGAGTTCTGCAACCTCAACTCTTTGCCTACCTTGCAAACTTTGTCTGAACCTTGGTTATATTTCAGGTTGGTAAACAAACTCAGAAGAATGGTTTATGGTTTTTAATCTCATTATCAAAACTTCACAGAGGTCTAATTTCTGTTTAATAATCATGTGCAAACTCTAATAGAACATACCATAAGGTTGCTACTTAAAGACTTTCTCTTGAGTCTGAGACTCTAAAAATCAAATTGGATGTAATTATTAACTTGACTGTAGGTAGGCATGGGGGCTGTGTGGTTTAACTCACTAATCTTTCAGCTGTGGAATTCTGGGTTCAAAGGGACATTTCCAAATAATTAAACTCCTAAGAAAGTCTACAGTTAGCATGGAGAAGGCTTCCCAGATTATGTGTTTTTCAAACTAATTACCTTCACTTCTAGAATTTTTGAAAAAAAACTCCAAACATTTTGGGGGTATGTAAAACTTTGAAATAAATGATCATTTCTACTCAAAATAATTTAGAAGTCTTATTTTGAGGACTTTTAGTTGGTTTTGTTGACAGTGCTTGTAGATAGATGTGCCATGACCATGACAAAGATC
This sequence comes from Pseudochirops corinnae, assembly GCA_028646515.1. NCBI lineage: Eukaryota > Metazoa > Chordata > Mammalia > Diprotodontia > Pseudocheiridae > Pseudochirops > Pseudochirops corinnae. The sequence continues at coordinate 208,089,544 of CM053587.1, forward strand.
CTTGAAGAATGAAGATTTTGGGGCATGTGGAGAGAGAAGAGAGAGGCAGGAGAGAATGTGAGAATACCTTATTATTATCATTATGGACATTATTATAGAAAGAAGGTCACAAATTTGGAAAATAATAGTCTGTTAAACCCTTTGACAATATAACCAACTTACTTCTTGGAAACTAAACACTTTGGTGATGCTGGTCTGAATCTTCATCAAATCAATTCATTCCTCTTTTTTAATCACTCTATATTTGAGCCAAACTGGCCCACTTGCTATTTCCTGAAGCAGACATTCTACCTTGCACCTTTTGCATTTGCACAGGCTGGCCGGCATTCTTAGAATGTAGTCTTTTTTTTACTTCCAACCTTAGCTTCCTTTAAGGCCCAGGTACCAAAAGTACATTTGCTTGAAAGACTATTTCATGGAGAACTTACACAGGGCAAGCACTCACATAGAGGTCAGGAGAAGCAATAGTAGAACAATCTTAAGGTTTCTCTGAAGAACTTTGGAATTGAATGTGAGACATGGGAGACCCTGGTATAGGACCACCCAGCATGGCATACCTGCATCAAAGAAGGTGCCGCGCTCTATGAGCTGTACTCTCTGCAGAATTACAGTAGCTCAAAAGAAACGTGAGGTGTGCACATCTAGAGACGTGTCCACTCCAGGTGTTCATACGGACTGTTTATTCCCAATCTATGGTAAAGCCTTCTGAGTTCCTATTGGTCTGATCAGCCACAGTTGGACACACTATACCTTGACCCCAATATAGTGATGTCATTTTGGTCATCTTTGAGAATGAAGTACAACAATCAACCAACTATTTCTTCCAGTAAGCCTTTGCTGCCCACAGTTATTAGTGTACCATCCCATCTCAAATTATCTTGAATTTATATATTTCTGTGTGCATGGAACATCTGCCCACACCTTCCTCACCATGTTGAATGTAAACTCATTAAAGGTAGATACTATATTTTTTTGTTTTTGTATATCCAGCACCTAGCAGTGTGGCTTACATGTTTGCATAAATGCTCGCTATATTGAATTCTATGTAGCTGACATTTTATATTTAGAGTTTATGTTGCAAATCTAAATGATTGCATAAAGAATTAGATGCTGACAGAACCTGTATACTTATAAAGTTGCACTGGAATGACAAAATATTCTTCAGATCAGTATTTCGTTTAGATCAAATCTCTGTTTCCAATTTAGTTCTTTTGGTCATTCCAGTAATGCACACAATATTCATCTCTGCTTGTGATGTTTTTAAAAAAAATATTTTTCAATTAATAAAAATTTATTTTCTTTCCCTCCTGCCTTCTCTCCCATCAGGAAGGAAAACAAACAAACAAAACTATTGTGGCAGATGTCAAGGAAAAGCAATTCCCACATTGTCCATGTCCAAAAATATGCATTTCTGAATTGTGTCAATCACACTCTCTCAGGAGGTAGAAGGTATCCTGCTCGGTTCTCTGGAATCATAGTTGGCCATTGATCAGAGTTCTCAGGTCTTTTAAATTGGTTTGTCTTATGTTGAAATTCATATGATAAGGGTAGTATTTTAAATTGATGCTTTAATATAACAAAATAATAGCATTTAGGCCTATAAAAGGACACAGAATTAATTTCGTTCAACCCTAGCATTTTACAGAGAAGAACACTGGGGCTCAGAGAGTTTATGTCATTAGCCTAACAATTACACAAAGCAGGAGCTGAACTGTGTGATTCAGACAAAGGTCTTCTGACTCCAGGTCTAGAGTTCTTTCCGCTACACCATAGTAATTGCATAAGGACATACTTTAAATCAGAGTTTAAGTAGCATACTTTGGACAGTTTACCAGTGCTGCCAAGCCAAAAAACTTAGTGTTGATGGGGTTCTTTAAATACCTTTGCATTTGCTGGAAAAGCAGTACTAAAATTTATATTTTAGGAAAATTCTTAGAACAAATGAGTTGTTTTTTTTTTGCTGAAGTTAGAAAAATGAAAAAGATGCAAGGAACAGGATGTCTTCATGAATACAAAAAGGTAGGAATAGATATTTGCTTTGGGTTTAAGTGACTAACTTGGGCAAAGACAATTGAACTGCAGTATTCTGAAGAATAATATTAGTTTGAGAAGCAGCACTGATGTAGCGTATAGAATGCTGTTCATAGAGTCAGGAAGACATTACTGCTTCCGATTTGGCACTAGATGTGCAGCATGAACAAATCCCCTAACTTCTCTAAGTCACAGGCAACTTTCCAAAATCCATTCGCTAAGTTATAGATGGTTTTCATGTACATGCCACTGAATGGCGTTTCCGTTTGCTGCAATGCAAACTGATGCATCTCTGTTACTGATGGTAAGTTTTGAAGCACCTTTGTATGCATTGTTTCATGCAGTTCTTAATCAGAGCTTGAACCCAGTTCTCCTTTTCCTCATTCAGTGCGCTTCCCACTGCTACCTATAGGTGCCTCAGAAAAAAAAAATATCTAGGGGTCATAGAGATGAGCATTGTAGCATTGTTGTTGTTGTTGTTTTTTTTTTTTTTTTTAATACAGTCCTGGAATTTATAAAACAGATGAGGAATTCTGATATATTTAATACTGGTCAGACAAATGTAAATGTTATTCCCAAGTGGCACTCAAAATTGTAGGCCAAGAGTATGTGAAAAACCTTGAGAAGAAGAACCACAAAGATATAGGTTGGCAATAAGAATTATAAGGAAAGGATAAAGAAACTTAGACTGTTTATCTAGGAGAAGAGAATACTGGTAAGGACCAAATTAGTATTTTTAGTCTATCAAAGACTCTTAGACTGAAGTGGTCACAGGGTATCCATTGTCCCTGGGACTAAAATAAAAGGAAGAGATAAGTAAGCTGCATCATGAGGGATGTAGGTTAGTTTAAAAGGCAGTGAATGTTACTAAACACAGAATCAACCCTATCATGGTGTTTCCCATGTACTCTATGCCCCAGCTATATTTGATGTGCCTGTTCCCCAGAAATATCCCGTAACTCAAATGCTATCTTCTCAGTGATCCTTCTCTGACCCTACTCTTAGCCACAAAGAAACACCCTTCCCTTCCTTTGCCTTTTTGTAGTACTTTTCTTCAACTTCCCTTTATATTCTTAATGTGAAATTTTGAATTCAGAGTTATTTATATATGCTGTATCCTCCACTAGAATTATAATATCCATTAAAGGTATTTTATTGTGTCCCATAGAACAGTGATTGGCACATAATAGGTTCTTAATATTTGTTATGTTGACTTGAATTAACTATTGAGTAGATATATTAGGATTTTCTTCTGCATCCTTAGAAACAAAATGAATTAGGTCATTTTGTTGTGACTGATTTAGGTATAACTGGATAGTGGGAAGACAACTTGATATGGACTTACCATTTGATGTACTATCTAATCTAAGGTGCTGGAATTTATTAGATTCTTACAGAAACTATAAAGAGAAGCAATGGGAAACCATTGTATTGCCGTGGGAGCAGAGATTTGGAGATGGAAAAGACTTTAGAAATTACCTACCTGATTTAATTCTCCCATTTTACAGATGAAGAAACCAAGGCCTAGACAACTGTGAAGTGACTTGTCTAAGAACAAAATTTGAACCCCAAAGTCTTTCCATCACAATATATTTCATTAGAAGACATTAATCATATGTGGTAGGAAACTATGTTCTCCCAAGGATGGAATGACTAAGATGATCCCGTGCAATATTTTTCATTTATAAACTTGTACAACACTTTTTCTGTCATCATGTATATCCACTTGTATTGATTATGATTTTCTAGTATCAACATATGGGAGACAAGGAAACAAGATTTGTGGTAATGCCATGGAAACAAAAGGTTAGCAAAGTTTTTTTCCTTTTAATTGTGGTTTTAATGGACAATGAAGGGAGGGCACACAACAGTATGGGAAGAGGTAGCAATCCATGTAGGAAGAATTTGATATTTTTTCCATGCAAAAAACTCAGAGAAATAAAGGGAGAATAAGAGTGATTAAAGGAGCCAGGGAATTGGACCTCAGAGGACTCATTAGCAATAATTAGGTGCAAAAAAGCATCATCAGGTGTACATTTATTTTCTGGGTAGCCTGTAGAAGCTGCAGAGAGGATAACCTTGATTCCACAAAGGTGCTTTGTCTTTAGTTCAGAGCAGGTTATGTTTATTTTAAAATTTCTGGAAAAGGAATATTTTTTGAGTGTGGGAAACTGTAAGTTCTCGGTGTTACACATACCAGTAATAAATCATTTAGATCTTCAGTACTGATTAGCTTAGTCAGAGTACTATATTAATGAGGCCAAGGTCAGGGGTTTGATTCCAACGTGTACCAGATAAGTTTGCTCATTCCATGGCCAGAGACTGTGCTCTTTGTTCTGTCCGATGTTTTGTAAGTGCGAGTTCTGGATCACCAAGAGGGAATCAATGTGTGGATAAATCAATGTGAAGCTGTTACTGTATACTAGAAAAGCAGAGCCCCAAACCCTTCCAGTCCTGGTTCGTGAGTGTCATCTTCCTGGGACAATGGCCAGAACAGATGGAGGGCACTGGTCTTTTTTTCTTTCCTTCCTTTGTCTAAGGTGGGGTTTCTTTATTTATGCTTGTTCAGTTTCCACATGAGTGATACTGCCCTAGACTCTAGTATGGACAAACAATGAAAATACCCATTTATCATTATGAAAGACTCTTTTATAATCAGTCAGTTAGATCAAGCCCAGATGTCATCCAATGATTACATAGTTTAGATGTTTGGTTTGTTGAAATAATGTTGGTTTCAACACACCTGTTCTGTGGAAAAAACTCTTAGCAGAGAGTTTATGGGAGGGAGTCTGGTCTATCTGCAATGTTTAATATTTAACCAACAGCCTTTCTCTCTAGGAAATTCCTGTGCCATTCCCCCTTACCTCCCCACCCCCATCTCCTTCTTACAGCAGCCAATAATTTTGAATTTCAAAGATTCAGGTACTGTCATTCCATACCACAGGCTCAGGCTTTACTTTGTTGACTAAAATTACATATTGCTAAGCTGTCAGGTTTAGCAAGTTAAAAAGAACAGGTTATCTTTCTCAAAATGGGACTAAATTAATTTACTTTAAGAGCCTAATCTATTTTTTGTAAATCAGTTTATAGAAGCAAAAAAATTAAGGCAGTGAATTAGTTTACCTAGAAATAAGCAGATAACCACGTGGGCTAATGTGGCAGTATAACGTAAGGTGTCCTGTAGTTGATTATATTTTCTTGGCTTGTAGTAAGTAAAAAAAAATTACTTACATTTTACAATTCTATTGTATACTTAACGTGACAGTCTACTCTTCTGTTCTGGTTTGTGCTGTTTATAACTTGTCCAGTAAATCTTCATGTTAATGGGACAGTTGAATCAAAACAAATGTATTGACTGGCTTTTTAAGCACATCCTTTGGCCCTGTCACTCTATATATAAGGCATATGCACACATGGAGAATAGTGTATACTTATATATTTAAACACATGTCTTGTCATAGTGCATCATCTCCTCAAATACAATTGGTACATTTTGTCATCTGCATAAAAATAGATAAACATGCCACATATGGCATAGAAACACAGAATTTTAAAGTTGGAAGGATTATTGAAATTTCTTGTCAAACAAAAGAAACCTTTCTGCTACTGTAACAGCAAGCACCCTAGCATGCCTAGGGCAGCTACTAGCACAGGTTCTTAGATCTGCTTTTCTAAAGGAAAGCAACTCAAAATGGGTTAACAATCTTACTTTAATCAAACATATCATTTACCTAGTT
>CM053587.1:208095811-208129698 GCA_028646515.1 Pseudochirops corinnae
TGCCTAAGGTTACATATTTAGCATTAAGAGTTAGGATTTGAATCCAGAATTCCTACTCCCAGGAAAATATAAATATCATTCTGATATTCACAATGATACTGAGTCCTCACAAAAAGTTAATTATTATATATTTTGTTATTATTATTATTATATTATATAGTATGCTATATATAATATATATATTATATAATTATTCTATATCCTTCTTTTAAGAAGGTAGGGTAGTACACAATTTTTTTTAATATTTTTATCCAAAGAATTTATTAGAAGAATCAAAAAGCACTTGTTCTTCAATGGCAATAGAAAAATACGTGGTAAGTGTGAGTAAGCTGTAGCATTTGGAATAAATGATATCTTCATGGCTGTGTATAACCTGAAAAGAAAGGTGGGACAGTTTTGTATTGAGGGAGGGAGGAAGAGCCCAAGCGTTAATATTTGTCCATATCACCTTCCATGAAATTGGCACATAGCATCACAAGACTTTCCCTCAAGAAAACCAACCCAGGCTTGAGTGGAAATGAGGTTACACCATGGAATATTATTAGGCAAAGCCCTCTCAATACTGTCATTAAGTCCTCCATGAAGTGTTTGAGAAAAAAAAAAACAACATGAATAAGAATTGTACAGAAGAAGAAGGCAAGGAGGAATACTGATCTACACAGGAGGAAAGAGTATCCATTGAGGTGAGATCACAGAACCATTACAGTTTTATACAAAATATTTCAAATATTCTAAATTTTGATGCTTAAGAGAGTAGCTATTAGCTATCCATAATCACCCATTCCCTGAGAACTCTGGATTCCTAAATTTGTGTATGTATCATTGCTACTTTGGAACATACATTAAAAGTCTTCCCTCCACTGATAAAAATCATAACTATCTATGTCTTCTCATCCTATAGAATTCTTAAAGATCTGCTAAACTTTCATTTGACCAGTTGTTTTTATCTTTGAACCACTATAAATGTTTCATAACCCAATTACCAGGCAAAACTATCCTTTTTTGTTTCAGAACTGTAATTTAATAGAATGATCAAGACCTAAAACATTAGCTAATATGGTAAGCAGAAAAGGTCTACTATAGGCCTGTTTTTAAACCTGTTGAACACAACTGCAAGGATGATTAATTCTTGAATATGCACTCTAGTATTTCCTGCACTTCGCAGACTGGAAGGGGCAGCTTTTAAAGACAGACCAGCCAATTTGCATTAATTGAATTTTGTTTCTGGGAAACACTGTGCTGGCAGAAACATCCAACTTTTATGTTACCCAGGTTAGTTAATGTATTGTTCATAGGATCATATATTTAGAGCTGGAAGGAATCTTAGAGGTCACTGAGTTCAGCCCCCTCATTTTACAGATGAGGAATCTGAAGCCCAGGGAGGTTAACTGACTTGCTTAAGAATCACACAGCTAATAAATATTTGAAGGCAGATTTTAACCTGGGTCTTCCTGACCCCAAGTCCAGAACTTTTTCCAACATGCCACACTGACTTCTCAAAAAAGAAGAAATTACCTAGAGACAGTAAAAACAGTTATACCTTTCTGTCTATGTAAGCCTCTTCTTGTTAATTATATGTTAATATATGTTAGCCAAATTTGATATTCAAGCAGAATTCCTCTCCCCTGGCCTGTTAACTATTATTTTCTATGGTTATTTCAATATCATATATTTTCTGCTTTGTCAGAATAAACCTTTAAACTCTATATACCCCCAAATGAACCCCTAATTGTAAATGAATTCCTAAATGTTCTAGTGACTTCAGAAAAAAAATTTACAGAAGTAATGGTAGTATGATCTCAGACTATGGGAGGGTTGTGGACTAAACCTCAAGTGGCTTAGCCAAAACACATTCAGGAGTATTGCTGCCTTATACAAATTTTTCCACTTGAATTAAGTTGAAGACCTAGTAAAAGGCATTGCTAATTATAAAGAAAAAGCTGTTTAGACCATTCCCAGGAGGGTCCAATTAATTAGTTGTTTCTATGGGCTGATGAAACCACTCATTTCTATCGAAGGTTCTCCATAGGCTGCTGTGTTGTTCTACATAGCTCAGGCCTTTGTCCCAGAGGCAAGGATTCATACCAGTCAGGCTGGTTATCATCTGTTATTCCAAAGCTTATATTTCTGTCAATAATAGATACCACATAATCAGGTTGAAGTTTGCCTTTTGTACTTTCTAAACAAAGGGCCATTAACATTTCTGGCAGCCTCCTCTACTCCAGCAGGAAAACAATCCTGATCAGTTCTTAAATGAGCAAATCATGAGAGAAAATTGGCTGTTAGCCACTTAGCAAGAAAAAAAAATTTCTTTTCAGTTTAAATGTGACACAGAAGATTTAACCTACTCTTCTCTTTTCTAAAGAGCCTGTGAATAACTTTTCCAAACAGTCAGATATATAGTCTAGTACAAGAATTACTACATTACACATCAATGCAATGATGAACTGTTTTTTAAAACAGCCCAAAATTTATCAAAAATTATGGATTATTCTGATTTTTAAAAGGCAAAAAAATGTCTTTTAGAATTACCAGCAGGCACATCATGGTTCACCATGGCAATTTCCTTTCTGACTCAAATCTGAAGTTACCAGAGACTAAGTTCAACTTTCCTTAACTACAACGCTTTTACATTAATTTCTAATTGGGTCTACCAAAAAAAAATCTGAAAGTATAATATTAAACATATTCACTTTAAATAACGGATAATTATTTCCAAAGAGCACTTTTATCTTCTAGAAAAACTAAAAATATTTGAACCCAAGTTAATGTATTCACAAATTGGTCTGCAGGAGGTATTTCAATGCTATGCTGTCCAGAAGAGGATGACCCCTGTGCGGTTAAAAAATTACATATTAACCCAAGCGAATTCTTAGCAAATTCAAGTAAAATTCGGAGACTGCCACTGAGTTTTGGCATAAAGTTATTGGGGTTGGATTTGTTTTTTTAATTTTTATTTAGGAAGTGTTAGCTTTACATTTTAATTCATTATTATCCTTAACATTATACATTGAATTTCTTCCAAAAAAAGTAATTTTCCTAAACATCTAATTCATAAGTTCATGGGATTTAGAGCTAGAAGAGATAGTATCTTATGGATCATCTAATCCAATTCCCTGACTTTACAGGTTTCCACATACATGGAATAAACTGAAGGGCTAGGATGGAACTTCTTACTCCAAATCCCAGACACCATCAGGTGCACCAGCCACACTAAGAATAGAACCCAACATTTTCTTGAAAACAAATACAAAGCAATATAACATATTTTAAAAAAAACTCAAGATTGACAGTAAACAGTGTTGATCAGGAAAGGGGAAGTTTAAAGTGAGTTATAATAAAAATATGCAATGCAACTGACATAAGTAATTCAAAATACTCCCTTTCCACAAAAGATCTCCTGCTTCTTCCAGACATCTTTCCAGCCTTACTTCATTATTTGACCCCTTCACATCAGACTCTCTGCACAGTCAAACAGGCCTGATCCATATTCCCCATACCTAACATTCCACCTCTTGCTATGATCATCACCATGTCTGGAATGCATTGCCTCCTCACCTTGGAGTGATAGGATCCTGAGCTTCCTTCAAGTCACAGCTCAGGGGTCATCTTCTACAAGAGGTCTTTCCTCCCCTCTCCCCTACGCCCTTCCCCCATGCATCTCTCTCGATCTGGATATTACCTGTATATTTTTTGTAATTGTGCACATTTTGCATCCATATGGTAGGATATAAGTTCGCCAAGGGGATATAGATGGCTTCATTTTTGTCCTTGTAAACCCAGTGCTTTACATATAATAAGCATGTAGTAAATGTTTGTGGAATTTGATTTGGATTGAAGATCAGTCTTTCATGATGAGGGAAGGGAAGGAAGAGAAGGAAGGAGAGCAAAGGGAGGGCAGAAGAGGGAGGGGGGAAATAAGCATTTATAAAGCACCTACTGGACTTGCTAACCAGCACAGTGGATAGAGTGCAGGGTCTGGGAGTGAGGAAGACTTGAACTCAAATATGGTTCAAATCTAAACTCAGATACTTATTTGCTGCATGATCCTGGGCAAATTACTTAACCTTGTTTACCTCAGTTTTTTCATCTGTACAATGACCTGGAGAAGGAAATGTCAAACCACTCCAATATCTTTGCCAAGAAAAACCTAAACAGGGTCATGAAAAGTCAGTTATGACTGAAATGAATGATCAAAAGGACCTACTACATCCAAGCACTGTAAGGATAGAACCTCAGAGATAACAGGGACATCATATTCATTTCATGCTTTTATTTAGCCTTTAATTTTAATACAAAGTACTTCATGGTGATTATTTCATTTGAGCCTCACAATAACCTTGGGAGGCAAATGGTGAAGTAGAGGGCTAGTAGCTAAGTGGCCCAGTGAAGAGTAGTCAGAAAGATGGGAGTTCAAATATGACCTCAAACACTTGCAATAATACACTTAGTAGAAGTGTGACTCTAATCAAGACACTTAACCTCACTCAGACTCAGTCTCCTCATCCGGAGAATGGGAATAATAGCATCTACCTCCTAGAGCTGTTGGGAGATAACATAGAATATTTATAAATATTTTGCAAATCTTAAAGTGCAATATAAATGTGAGCTATTATTATGATGATCCCCATATTATATATGAGGAAACTGGGGCTCCAGCAAGTTAAATGGTATTCCCCAAAATCAGACAGTTAGTAAATGATAGAGTTGAGACTCAAACCCAGGTCTCCCAATTTCAAGTTCCATATTCTTTCCACTATCCCCCAACCTGGTCTATGTGGAAAAGTCTGTAATATTCACAATAAATCTAGCCTTTACTTGACTAAACACCCTGTACTAGGAAACTCACTACTGCAGGACACAATTTTAAGCAACTTTTCCCACAGTTAGTAATGGATTTGTTGGATTCTCACTCATTCTCTTTTTTGATCAATAGTATCTGCATATAAAAGTGAAAGTTAGAAGGGTATGATAAGCAACCAAGTGAGGCCGATTGATTTGCATGTCCAGAAACTGAAGCTGTTGACCTCATTCTAATTAATACCTGGCTTTAGACAATTGAAGTAGCTAAAATCAGACAAGCAGAATCCTAGTTTTACATTCTCCTGGAAATATAGCACTAATAATAAAACATTTATCGTAATACTTTGTGACGCTATGAGTCTCTGGCCTCAGAATAGCCAAAGCAAACTCCTTATCAGGCATGTCTCATCTCAGAGGTAAAGTTATTACACTGATGAAGTTGATTTTTACCACTAAATCCCTTCCCCTTGTTGCTGTTCAGTAGTGTCTGGGATTTTCTTGACAAAGATACTGAAATGGTTCGCCATTTCCTTCTCTGGCTCACTTTACAGATAAGGAAACTGAGGCAAAGTTAATTGACTCGTCCAGGGTCACAAAGCTACTAAGTGACTGAGGCAGGATTTGAACTCAGGTTGATAGATGAGTCTTCCTGATTCCAAGCCTGGTGCTCTATCCATGTACCACCTAGCTTCCCTCTCTTTTCCCCTAATAAGCTTCATTTTTTCCTCCCAGAGCTACCCCATTGCCTTCCCCCAATCCTAAATATTTATCCTTTGCCCCCCTTTCTGCATTCTCTCTGTTAGCTGTCAACTGAAAGATATTGCTAACCAGGTTACCAGCTCCCAAGAATACCTGCGTTCTAAAAATGGCCCCAGTGAAGCTCTAAAAGAATGAAACTATAGTGGTAGGATGCCAGGAAATGGATTGATTTATTTTAACAAAGCTGTCTACTTAAAACTCCCTTAAATCACACCAACCTCCTGCTATTTCTTCATAAGGTTAGACCTGCTGACAGGTTCTCGCCAAATTCAGCTTAGTTTAGTCTCTGAGGCACGGTAAAATCACAGCCTTAAGATATTTACAGAGCCAAGAAAGAGTGCAGAGTTCATGCATTAATAAAATGGATACCAGCTTTCATATTTACCATTCACATGGCATTTCACTCATTTGACTCAGTTTTAGATCAAAGAAGAATATAAACCTCCTTCAGACCCTCACAAAGACATGATGAAAGTTCAGAAGTATTTTGAAATAAAAGGAAGTATCTTAAATAAAACATCATGTTTAAAACTGCATCTAGTTTAAAAACAGATCTTATGTTACAAAGTTTAAATGAATAATTTGAAAGTAATTGGCCCTGAACAAAAAATGTTTTTATAATTTAGTTATGAAAAATATGCCTGAGAAACAATTATTCCATTACTAATACAACTAATACTAATACAACTGTACAGTGCTTATTTTTATACCAAGAAATTATTAAACATTTTACATCATTTAGAACGACATTATAACACATGCCAAATGAGATACTCACATTTTCCTCGGATGACTGTTAGCAAAACAAAACAACATTTTTATCAGCTAAGTCAATTATATACATGTTCAATATATTAATCTATAATGCAATCAGCTTAAATGACTGATTAAATGACTTACTGCATACCATAACTACAAACATAAATTTTTGTATATAAAATATGATTAAATTACATTTATATCAATATAGTTTAACTCCAGTGATTAGTAAGTCTTGCAAGATGGAAGTTTAAAGCCTGACTGATGGATTTGACTGTTCATGAAAGTGAGTGACTAATGATGTTACTGGCTTTTATTGCCCTGAATGGACCATTGTGAAGAAAGCAATGACTTAGCAGTGATTCATACATCCATTTCAGTGTTTAGCTCTACAACAAAGGCACTTGATAGGACTTTTGGCTCAAGAAAGTACACAAGCAACACTCTGAAGATTTATCCTACATGGTTTAAATTGATATTTATATACAGAATCATATATATTTTATATACATTCATATATATTATATATACACAATAGCAAGGAACAACTTTTGGAGTCATAACTCTAAGTAGATCTTTTCTAACTGATATAACTTAAGCACTAATAAGTTTTATGAAATTTTGTTTACATGCTAGATTATCTCTCCTCTGTTGAAACAGGCAAGCAATGGAATTTTTCCAGCTGGGCTTCTCAAAGGGACTGACCAAGATTAAAGCTACTGCTAGCAATGGAACAATTAGAGTTCTGGCCAGGGGGTCTAATACTGATTATTCATACCTGGGAGATTATGGGATTAAAGGGGAGAGAGAGACAGAGAGAGAGAGAGAGAAAGAGAGAGAGAGAGAGAGAGAAGAAAAAGAGAACTTTCAGTGAACTAGAATTTTTAAAATGATCTTTTTAAAAACACTAGAATCTGCAGCAGGTTTTAGAAGTGAAACAATCAGAAGTTAATGTGAGAGTATCTAGAGAGAAGGCCCAAATAAAAGATGAAGTCAGTTGCAGTAGGGCTAGGAACACTATGCTTGTGATACAGGCAATCAAAAATTATGTGTGCACTCAAATCAACAAGAATTTATTAAATGACTACCATGGGCCTTGTGCTATGTGTTTAGGACAGAGAAAAAAAAAATCAAATAACCCCAGTCCTTAAGAAGTTTATATTCTACTGAAGGAGGAGGCAGGGAAACAAATATATAGATAAGTAAACATAAAATACATCACTTAAACGGCAAAGCAGAAAAGGGCCAAGAGCACATCTCTATGATTCAATTTATCAGGGACGATAAAGGGTTTCCCGGCAAGATGTAAGAAAATACCTAAATTAAAAAGAAAGCAGAAAAAAACTCCCTGACCCCAGGAAGATACAGATCCTCGTGGTCCATAACTTTCCTATATAAAAGGCAGGGAAACGGTCATATGTCAACTTGACAAAAATGAGAGGCCTTGATATCCACCCCAGAGAATGTATTCAGATATGACTGAGAGCCTCCTAGGACTTTTCAAACCTGAGAATGCTACCTGCTTCTTGTAATTCAAGTGGGAGCTAATTATAATGCCATAAGGAACCTGGGAAAAATCTTTAGGGATTATGGAGGCCTGGGCAGAAAAAGACTTAGAGCTGAAGGGCATATGGGCATTGAGGGTTTCGTTCCTGTCGCAGATTGAAAGTGTGTTCTTCAGAAAAGAAAGAAGGATATTAGATATGAACATGCTTGATAAAAGGTGATGTTAGTGAATAAGGTTTGCTTTCAAGACATTGGAGATCTTGGAAGATATTAGAATGATGAATAAGGTACAAAATATATATACATATGCATGCATATATTATACACACACACACACATATATCACCATAATGAGTATATTTGCCGTAAGACTGATCTTTTTAAGAGCACTTTAAAACAAAAAAAAGAAAAGTGCCCAGATAGATATCGCTAAGAAACATATTGGGAGGTTGGAGGTAGAAAAAAAGCAATATGAATGTTCAGTAATTGAAAAGAAACTAATAAGGGAGGAAGGTTGGAAAATAATAGAATTTCAAATTCAAAGAGCTATCTATCTATATACATCTTTGTGTGGGAGTACAGGAAATAAGCAAAAGAGTAGGTTAAGGAGGTAAAAATGACCTCATAAATATCATTGAGGTTTGTGAGATAGAATTCATGATGGAAATATGGCAACAGCAGATACCATGTTCAAATGAACAGAGGGAAGGCAATCTACCAGTCTTTGAGGGAAGGGTGGGGAGGAAACATGGTAGAGAACATAATGAGAATCAAAAAAACAATGGAGGAAAAATTGTAGTTGAAGGATACTAAGAGGCTGCTGGAGAAGATGGAGAAAATGGATGCTGACCTCTTAATGAGAAGTTGACATGGATGCAGAATATAATCGTGATGGGGGACATCTCAACTATTCAGACATTATCTTAAAGTCTATCTCTGCTGCAAACTGAACAGCTGATACCTTCTTGCCTTTCCTTGCTTAATAATTTTATCTTTCAGAAGGTAGACCTCCAGTGAAGGAGAGCTATCATTCTGGACTTGATTCTGAGGTTGGAGATCTTTGAGGAATCATGGTGGAAACTGTTACAGAATTTGGAGATATGCAAATATTATTACCATTTTCAAAAAAGGTTATGAAAGTTAAGGAAGGAAGAACTCAGTGAAATAAAAATTATCGAAACCTTGAGAAGGTGACCATATTATCTTACAACTCCTGAGGGACTAGGACCTATATTCCTCTACTTTTCTATTATCTTAAAATCCTCTTGAGAAGGGGTGGCTAGGTGGCACAGTGAATAGAGCACCAGCCTTGGAGTCAGGAGGACCTAAGTCCAAATCCAGCCTTAGACACTTAACACTTACTAGTCGTGTGATCTTGGGCAAGTCACTTAACCCAATTGCCCTGCCTTCCCCTCACCAAAAAAAGGCAAAAAAAAAAAAATCTGGTGGAGGAAAAGGACTACTTTATTTTTCATCTTTGTAGCCCAAGCAACTGGCACCTTTGCATACAAAAGGCACTTAATATTTGTTGTTGTTGAGTAGTCTTATAGATACCATCACCTGAAGAGAACTTATTTCAAATAGTCCAGAGATAGAATAAGTGAACCCCCACAACCTGAGTCTTTAAAAAAGGGTGATGAAAGAGAAACACTTAAGGACAAAATTCAGACATTGTGATCACAATTGAGGGGTATGAGGAAGAAGTGGGTAAGGTGTTTAAAGAGACTGGTGAGCTACACATGAAGTTTATCCACCAATTATTCAGTTTTAACAAGGACAGAGACTAGGACCTGTGATTTCATTGGTACAGGCAGTGCTTGAATAAAGAAGCTTCCTTTACTAGTGCAGGACAACATCATCTCCACAACTTAGATGCCTCAAGGATTGACATCCCAGAGTCATTGAGCTAGTGTGTGTCATCAGAATTAGGACTAAAACCCAGATCTTCCTGTCTCAAGTCTGGCTCTCTAATGACCATGCTTCACTTACTCCCCTCTCAGAAAAGAATATGTACAGGAAATGGAAATAGGAGACAAGTAACTAAAGATAGATACAGAGGTATCACTGTCTTTTAATGAAGTCAGGAGGGCTAAAGCTGAGCATAAATAAAAGCTAAGCACAACAAAATCTGCAAATTGTTAAATAAAGGTCTTTTAAGAAAGATCAAGGAGAATGCTAGGGTCCTCCTTGGCACTGACAGGAAGATGATAATGGTAATAAATAAAAAGAATTTCTATTTTACCTTTATTTTCCTGCCAAGAAAAATGACCTTCTATCTGACACAATATGAACAAAACTAGTTAATGAAATTAAAATTCAAACTAAGCAGCTTGGGGATCTTTGAGGAATCATGGTGGAAACTGTCACAGAATGTGGAGGTATGTAAATGTTAATATAATTTTCAAAAAAGGTATAGTTAAGACTTCAAACTATGGAACAGGAAGCTTTGACATTGATTCCTGGTGAAATTCCAGAACTAATTACAAAAGAAATGGTTTGGAAATTAAGTAATTTATTAAGCAAAGGAATGGTCACTAACTAACATTGCTTCATTAAGAATGTCATGCCAAACTAATACCATTTCTTTATTGATAGGGTTACTAGCATTTAAGAGAAATGCTGTGGACAAGTATCTGGATTTCAACAAGGTATTTGACAAATTAATGTTATCTTTGTAGACAGGATGGAAATAAGCAGATTAAAAAAATAAAACTAGATGGGTTTAGAATTATTTCATAAATTAAACCCAAAAAGTAATAGATCAGTATTAACCTGGAGTGGTCTTGAATGGAGTGCCACTTGGTCCTGTTCTTTCAATATGACTTAAACATATATGCAGTTAATGTTTGTTGAATTGTTTACTTGGATTGAAAATGTTTATCATATCTGCAAATGGAAAATTTAGGAGGACTAAATAATTCACTAGATGACAGAATAAGTACCCAAAAAGAACTCAACAGCCTGGCCCAGCGAACTGAAATTAAATGATATTCAGTTTTAAAGGGTTAGGTTCCAGACGGCTAGATGGTGCAGTGAATAGAGCACTGGCCCTGGAGTCAGGAGGACCTGAGCTCAAATCCAACCTCAGACACTTTACACACACACACACACACACACACACACACACACACACACACACAAAAACTAGCCGTTGTGATCTTGGGCAAGTCACTTAACCTCAACTGCCCTCCAAAAAGCAAAAAAAAAAAAATTAAAGGGTTAGGTTCACTTAGGTTCAAAGAAAAACTGTTCAGGTACACATAGGTAAACTACACCTAAAATAAAGTTCCTATGAAGGGATAAAAAAAAAAATACTGAGATGTAAATGGACTGATGTTCAACAGAAGTTCGTGAAATGTGGCTATCAAAAAACTTAATGTGCCCTGGAGTCAGGAGGAGCTGAGTTCAAATCCAGCCTCAGACACCCAACACTTAATTGTGTGACCGTGGGTAAGTCACTTACCCCCAATTGCCTTGCCTTCCCCCCTCCAAAAAAATATTAATGTACTTTTAGGTTTTATTCATTTTCCTAGATGACAAAAATGATACCCCTGAGATACTCTCTCCTGGGAATATTGTGTCAAGTACTGGACACAATCCACAAGGATACATTGACAAGAATATGTCCCAAATAAAGCAATTAAAATGGCCAGAAACCTCTGCACATAAGTAGTTTGACCAATAGCTGGAATAAGAAACTCTTCTACAAGAATCTTGATGGTAGAGTGGATAAGAGAGGTAGACTTGAACTCAGGAAGACCTGAATTCAAATATGACCTCATATACTTAACAGCTACATGAACTGAGATGAGGGTCTACCCCCTGGGTCAAAGAGAACATGGCTATCTGAGAGATCTCTGAAGTTTCCTTCAACAGATTTTCCTATGTCAATATTTCCAGTCCCTAATCCATCCTTTCTGTTCAACCCCTAAATTTTTATAACTACTATCTTTTTTTTTAGTCTCTATATTTTAATGGAAGTTTTGTTGCTGCTCTTGTTCAGTTGTTTTTCGTCATGTCTGACTCTTCTTCTGACATTTCCGGCCACAGGTTCTTCCTTTGCCTGATTCAGTACAGAATGGAGCTTATTCTTACAGCCCAGTGGTTTGCCATTTCCTTCTCTAGCTCATTTTACAGATGAGGAAACCGGGGCAAACAGTTAAGTGACTTGCCCAGAGTCGCATGGCTAGTAAGTGTCTTGGGCTATATTTGAACGGAGGAAGGGTAAAAAAACAACTCCTGACTTGAGTTCAAATCTAGCCTCAGACATCTACTAGCAATGTGACCTTGGTCAAGTCACACATTCTCTGCATTCATTTCTTCAACTGTAAAACTCATCTGGCACATAGTAGGTACTACATAAATATTTATTCCCTTCTTTTCCCCTCTCCCCCCAAATATGTTCTAGGTCCTAATTAATGCAAATAATGAATAGGTATATCCACCTATTCCCAAATCTCGAAATATGGCATGGTATTTCTTCATTCTGAATATTTCTATTATGAATATCCCATCACTTCTTTTATCTTCTACCACCTTCTTAGGGAAGAGATTACAATCTACATTTTCTCATACCTATGGAAGCTCTCAGAGGGTTGCCCTATACCAGAGCAAGTAAAATGAGAGACAGAGACAAGAGCAAGAGAGAGGGAAAAAGAGAGAAAAGAGAGAGAGAAACAGAGAGAGAGACAGAGAGAGAGAGAGAGAGAGAGAGAGATGGATAAATAAGAGATGAGTAGATAGTAACTAAGTAGAAAGATTAGTAGAAAGGAGATAAGTGCAAAGATGTCTCCAACCCACTCCAGTATCTTTTACCAAGAAAACCCCAAATTGGGCTTTCCAATGAAGAGTCAGAAATGACTGAAAATAATTGAAAACACACACACACACACACACACACACACACACAAACACTACGTATTCTGTCAAATATTACAATACCACATATTGAACATAGCCAAAACTAAACTCTTCTCCTAAAAGGCTAGCTCTTACTGTTGCCTTCCTTATATCTGTTATTGTACCACCATAATTCCAGTCACCCAGGTTTGAAACCTCAGATTCTTCCTTCTTCAACACTAACATCTAATTTACCACTAATCCTGTCCTTTCTACCTTTGCAATCTCTCTCCAATTCACCTCATTCCATTCCCACTGCCATCATCCTAGTTCAGACCCTTGTTACCTCACTTGGACTACTGAAATAGACTCTGAACTGGCTTTTCTGCCTCCAGTTTCCCCAATTCTAATTCACACTGTATCCTACATCATACTAGTCTTCTAGTAGTACAGATCTAAACATGTTGCCCCTTCACAAAAATCTCCTATAGCGCTTCATTATCTTTCTCAAAAAGGTAAAACTCCTTTATTATTCTAAGTTCTTATCATATCTGGTGTACTGTAAACCTCCCAGGAGATAACATTACACGTCTTTTTTTCTTTTTTAAATCCTCAAAAGCACCATACCCTCCCATATAATAGGTGTTCCACAAATATTTTTAAAATTGAAATGAACAGTTGATACAACTCTGAATATATCCTTATTTTAACACATCAGGAATCTGTGATTTTGTCAATATAAATACTCTCTTCAACAATAAAATTAGATACCCTCTTTTCCTTAATGGACAGTCTTTAAAAGTGGCTTAAAAATCCCTCACTCTGTATCTACTATGATAAGACTCTCTCTAAACTCAGGATAGCCTGATACTCAGGCAATGCTCCATGGCCAGGCCTAGTATATGTCATAAATAATATCCTGGAAAACCATCAACAGCTCTTCTCCATGACTTGCTAGACAAAATGTTAAACTTTCCCTTCAGTCATGAATTAGATATTCTGTTCAGTTGTTATGTTTCATTAAAGATTAAGCTTCTCCAAGAAGCTGGAATTGATCCATTATTTGTCTTTCATCAGAAGACACATTTAAGGAAAAGTCTGCAAAAAACTGTCGGGCTACTTTTGATTCCAAAAGAGTCACTTTCTAAGGCAATGAAGCATAAGTGAAAGTATAATATCTCAATGTGAATACTACTTTACAACAAACACTCAAACCCAAAAGTGGGTCATTGTCACATACCAAGCTTACCAGGTCAGAACAATAAGAATTGTTTGTTGTTAACCAACGAACCTCTTAAATTGAGAAAATGTGTGCATTCCCTAAGGGGAAAGCTTAGGTCAGAAGAACCTAACCCCTCACCACATGAACCAGGGGGGTCAAAGCACATTCTAGAGATAAAAAAAAAAAATGTTTAAGGTTCAAGGAGCAACCAAAAAAAAAACCCTCTCAAGTATTAAAACAAAAAAACTCAAAAAAAGTATTTATTATTATAACTCCAGTACATAAATGGCTTTGATATCTCTACTTACGGGATATTACAGAAGCACACTTGGCAGTCATTTTAAATGTTAAGTAATGAAGACCACAAATTTAAATAAAGAAACGAAAATATTATTAAAGGGAAAGTTGCAAAACATTTATTTAAAACCTTGTTTCAGTACAGACAGCTTAGCTGGTGATAAGCAAAAACAAAAAATCAAAAGAAAAAACACAACCACCTGTTCTCTTTTAGTTCCCCTTTCCTATTATTTCATACTCTGTTGCATGTGTTTTAGGGATATGTTTCACTAGCATCTTTAAAATAGTGTGGCATAGTGACAAGAGTTCTCTGCATTTTAAGTCAGAGAACCTGGGTTCAACTCTTAGCCTTGCTACTCATTATCTGTGTGTCCACTCTAGACAAGCTCCTGAATCTCTCAGGATCCATTTTCCTCTTATAAAATAAAGAAGTCAAACTAGATGATCTTAGAGGTCCTTTCTGATCCAAATCATTATATTATGCTTGAAAAATTCCATTAGCATCCATAGAGAATCCTGGAAGAGGAGGGAGGGTCCAAAATCAAATTCAGTGAAGTAACAGAGTGGCTACTAACCTCATGGGCCCGGTGGATAGAACCCTGGGCCTGAAGTCAGGAAGATTCATCTTCCTGACTTCAAATTGAGACTCAGACATTTACTAACTGTGTGACCCTGGGAAAATCACTTAACCCTGTTTGCTTCAATTCCCTCATCTATAACAACAACTAACCTCATAACCAGAAAGTCAAGAGGAATTCAATTCATTTCTGTTCGAAAAACACATATTACATACTATACTCTCTATTTCAGACACTGTGGACATATTCCAGAGAGACTCACACAGACCCAGGAAACAAATTCCCAAGGTGGCCTTTCAACTGGATTTAGAACACCACAGAACTGAGTTTGAATTTCCTAAACCATCCTGGTCCAGATGGGTCTAAATGAAGTGTTAGAGCTAGTGAAACACATCCGTAATACATTCCTGCATTTCCAGTTTCAAAGAGTTGTTGTTTTCCAGTTGTTTCAGTCTTGTCCAACTCTTTGACCCCAATTTGAGGTTTTCTTGGCAAAGATACTGGAGTGGTTCCCATTTCCTTCTCCAGTTCATTTTACAGATGAGGAAACTGAGGCAAACTGGGTTAAGTGACTTGCCTAGGGTGACATACTAGTAAATATCTGAAGACAGATTTGAACTCAGGAAGATGAGTCTTCCTGACTCCAAGTCCAGCTCTCAGTCCACTATGCCACCTACCTGCCCCAAAAGATTTCAAAAGAGTTACTATCATTTTTAAATCTTGCTTCCTTATGCCTCTTTTTTCATCCCCAACCTACCAGTTAAGTCATTCTACATACTATAGTCTTGGAAATTAAATCATTCCATTAACACCATTATGTGTATCAATAAAATGCATCCAGAAAGTCCTACCACCACTTGAATGTGACCCTGGGTTCTTAAAGACTATCCCACCTAAATGCAATTACTAGTGGTATTGCTCAAGTTGGAAAGACTTTCATATGGTCCAGGCAACAGGCTGTTTTTGTTGTTCAACTCAGCTAAGTTTGGAGAGGCTTGCTGCCAATAGGTTGGCCACTAGGTAATGAATTCCTTGGTCATGGTGATCCCTATAACTGATTTGGTACTCCTGGTGCCAGAAATTTCAACCTGGAAAAATTCCATTACAGAGGAATGAAGTGCTTCAGACTAGTCAAAAGGCAGCTTTCCTGCTGGCCTGGTTAATATCCTCAGCTGGTCCTTACAACTTCTTCAGGAGGGATGGTGTTTGGCCATCTTACATAGTGACGACTATACTCTCTATTGAAGGGAATACATGCTCCTCTGCTTTCAAATGCATTTTGGGGAAATCCTAGTTGAGAACTTAAGCTATCACGGCAACTGCCATACAGAGTCTGAACTTGTGACCTAGCAAAATCCATAATTTGAGAGCCATTCTAGGGATCTATAAAGGTATTTCACATTTGGGTTTAAATTTTTCATTGTTTCCCTGAAATAACTCAGTATTGGGGTTTTTTTTTTAATAATTTAAATTTCAATGAGAACATTATTTCTGAATTAAGCTTTTCCTCCTGCAAATTACAAAATTTCCTCTTTATGTTAAAGATTACATTTACACCCAAGAACTGTCCAGGAAAGCACATATAATGTTTTTTGTTGTTTTTCAGTCATTTCAGTCATGTCTGACTTTTCATGACCCCATTTGGAGTTTTCTTGGCAAAGTTACTAAAGTAATTTTCCATTTCCTTTTCTCACTCATTTTACAGTTGAGGAAACTGAGGCAAACAGGGTTAAGTGACTTGCCCAAGATCACTCAGCTACTAACAGTCTTGAGGCCATTTCTGAACTCAGGAAGATGAGTCTTCCTGACCTGAGGCCCAGAATTCTATTCACTATCCACCTAGCTGTCCCTCTATGATAAGCTGCCTGTTGGCTAAAAATGGATTGCATTTGTTTTATCTAAATAAGAAAGAACATAGGAAAGAGAAATTTTATCACAGACTCTATTCCCAACTTGTCAAAATGATAATTCTGTGATTTTATTATAATTTTATAAGTTATTCTAAAATGGTAGTTTTTATAACAAAATAATTAAAATATATTTTACTTGGAATCATCATACTCATTGTTATTTAACAGGATACAGCGTGGCACAGTAGGAAAAGCCCTGGGGCAGAATCCAGAGAGAACTGAGTTCAAATCCTTCCTTTGACCCTTGGGCCCAACTCACTTAACCTGAGTTTTAGGCAAATCACTCCACAAAGTTTAAAGTATTATATACTTCTCATCTATTGTGATGTCGATGACTTCAGACCTCTTCCCTAATCTAGGTAACAGATGGGTATACATTTGTTTTTAAGATTACTTATCAGATATTTCTCAGTAGCAAGGCTTTTAAATTTATACTGGGATTATCTGAACGAAATTCTTTTCTCTTTTCTGTAGGAGCATTTGTGAATCAAGATGGGAGGGGGGAAGGGGTATATCTATGCAAGAGCTATTACTCTGGTAAACCTTGCAAACTTCACCTGAGGCAAACAACAATAAAGAGACCCCTAGTTACATACCCCAAGATTCCATAAGACCACTACTAGGGAGGCTGTTACTCTTCCCTCAAGAATTATCCCATTTCACAGCTTCCTATTTGAAATAATTATTCTTAATAGTGAGGAGCTAAGGTCACTTGACATCCAAGAAACCTGACTGGGAGTACAGAGGTAAAGAGAAGTTGATTATAGCAAACAAAAAGATGCTTTGGGGTAAGGGGATCACAAAAAAAAATTGAAAGAATGTCAAGGCTACAAGTTTGACCTTTAAAAGAAGACCAATTGCTCGCCCAAAATCATGCCCAAATACCTCAAAGTATCCTGTTCAAGTAAGAAGAGAATTTAGAGTCATATAACAATCCCTGATTTTACAGGGACAGAAATTAACACCCTAGAGAAAACAAGTGACTTGTATTTGCTCTTAGTTCACTGAGAAATGTATTTATTCAGCCCTTATAAAAATGCAGGCTAAAGATGGTAGAGTCAAATGGAGCAAAAATATCTTGGACTCACAGATTGTTAGAACTATAGAGAATCACAGGATCATAAATCTAAGCCTGGAAAAGATCTAAGCAGATGTTAGAAACCAACTCATTTATTCCCTTCTGAGGAAAAAATAAGAGACCCAGTTTATACTAGAGAAAAGACAAGAAACTCATTTTTTGATTCCCCAGGCCAGTGGTCTTTTATCCAGGCTGCTGAAATCTGGCATCTCTTGGCAGCCCTCCCTTATTACAATAATATGGGGAAATTAAAGGGAACTATCATTATCATCTCATCACATTCCTGCATGTAAGAAAAATGAAGTCCAGAAACACCCATCACTTACTTGGCCATGCTCATATTAGAGAAACTGTGGGATAATCAAGCATTGGGAGTACCCAGCCAAGTAGGTAAACAGTACAGGAAACTCCAACTTCCAACCAAAACAGGCACTTTGAACTGAAAAAAACTAGACAATCAGGGTTCTATGTGTTGTGAGGACACAGTAGATTCTTGTGGATAATACTAACAATAAAAATTTCCCTTCTCTCTGGTCTTCCACGTCTCTCATTTGCAGTGTTCCTAGAAGAATTCTATTTCCACTATTGCCTAGTTATGTGAACCATGAGAAAATCCCCCCATGTATATAAAATTAGTGGGTTGACAGATGCTTCCTAAAGTCCCTTCACACAATAAATCCTATGAATTTAAATTTTTCTATATTAATGGAAAAAAACAATGACATAGATTGTCCAAAGATTATTAATAATAAATGAATTGTGTAGTCCTTTCAAATACATTATAGTTCTTTTTAAAGCACTATTTTCTTTCTAATTCTGTTTTGACTCTTTTATGCTAAAATTAGTCTGTGTTCGAGTACATATTAACAGCAAGATGGGGTGACTGAAGCACCATAGGTGTAGTAAAGAAGTCAGCCTACTATCTAAATATTAATGCAGATTATCTACAAAAATCCCCACAGAAATGACTGAGTTGACACAATACGTGTCATAGCTAAAGAAAGAATAAAAACAGGAATTGAAGTTAACAATAGATGATAATGTTGACCTATTAAGTTCTTGGATCAAAATTCTATTGTCAGCTCTAAACATTTGTTTCAACTAATTTATCCTATCATCACCGGACTCATTAGAGCCTATCAGGAAATAAAGTGGCTGAATTCTGTGTGTCTAGTCTTCACCTCAGGGATGCAAGCTCGGAAAATAATTTTTTTATACTATCACATAAACAGGATATGAGGTCTTAAACTAAAACATAATTATCCTTCACAAACGAACTTAAATAATGTCTTTTTCCTTCTTGAAAATATTAGTTCCCCGTTCAATCAGTAACTTGATTTAAACTACATAATTTATTACATCTGTTCCTACCAAGCATGCTTATGTCAAGTGTAATGGAAAATCCAACTTTTTAAGAGGCAAAACACACTTTCTTCTGAAAGTCCACTATGTGAATGGATTGTAAAGGCTGTACAACTAAGTGCCTTGCCAAGAGAAAACAAAGAGTAGATAGAAAGTAATATGACAGAAAGGAAGATCCGGATTCAAATTCTACCTCCGATGCTTATTACCTTTGTGATCTGGGGAAAGTCACTGGGTCTTAGTTTCCTCATTTTTTTTCACAATTTGTTCTCAGAAATATTTTATAACCTTAATGACTAAATTTGTTTTATTTTGACTTAAAAGAGAACAACTCATTTCTCTAGGTTAGAAACTGACTCATTATTTGCTCATGTGTTTTACCCCATAGGGAGAAGAAGTGTGATGAGAAAAATGAGGGAGTTGGATTAGAAAGACAGCCTCTGAGGTTCCTTCCAGCTCAGGATTAGTGATCCCAAATGTTATTTGATGAGCAACCACAGAAAATGAAAGGGCAGCTACCATTATCATCTTATTAAAAGAGATTACCTTTCTTCTGGTAGGAAGGAAGAATTCTTAGGGATTAAAAGATAAATGGGCTTGGTTATATCGAAATAAAACATCTTGTATGACAAAAAATTATGTAACCAAAGTTAAAAGAAAAGTAACTTGAAAACATTTACAGCAAATATTACAGAAAAACTCTATATCTAAATTATATGAAGAACCATTAAAATTTACAAAGATAACTCTAGGCTATGGCAAATTCTCAAAGGTTACAAACAGACCTTTTCAAAAGGGAGAACAAAATATTAATAAGCACTTATAAAAAATTCTGAGCCTCAGTAACAAAGAGATGCAAATTAAGACAGCTTTAAAGTACCACCTCACACCTATCAAATTGGCAAAAATGATTAAAAGCAACAAAATTCAGTGCTGGACAGGTTAAGAAGAAACACTCTCATTCACTGCTAATAGAACTGCAAAATGTAGAATCCTCTTAGAGAGCCATGTGGCCGTCAATACACAGTAAAAAGTATAAAAATAATCGTGACCTCTGACTCAGTGATTCCACTGTTGTAAGTAAACCCTGAATGGATGATTAAAGACAAAAACAGAAATAGCTATATGTCCAAAGATTTTTAGAGTAGTATTACTGGCCATCACAAACAACTGGAAACAGCTTAAAATTTTTAAAATAAAAGAACAAGTAAATAAATTATGGTACATTAATGTCATATTAATATTATGATACAATTAAAATTTTTAAACATAAAAACATTAAGAAACAAAAGAAAATAACAAAAAGAGAAATAAAATATAGAAGCACTAAGTACCTATCATGTGTCAGCATACTGAGAACAATCAGAAGATATGAAAAACAAATATAAATAGACAAAAAATCTGAGAGGCAGTGTCCGGTAGTGAAAGAACAACGAATCTGCAATCAGAAGTCCTAAATTTGATTCTAGCACCACCACCTAATACCTAAGCAACCTTGGGAAAGCCATGTAAATAGGCAAGATAATTTATTAGAAAAAAGAGTACTGTCTATGGAATCAGAAGACCAGGGTTAAAATCTCACCTCTATTATACTTATACTTTCAGTGATCTAGTTCCCTCATCTATAAAATGCAGGACATTAGGCTAGAGAGCCTCTGAAGTTTCTTCCATCTTGAGATATAGGATCCTTCTGGAACTCAATTTCCTCATATATAAAAATGAGAAAGTTGAAAGCAAAGATCTCTATGTCTCTCTCAACAAATCTATGATCTTATGAATCCTGAAAGAGTCTTAGAAGGGATTACTATGAAATTAATATATTTTACACACTGAAATTCACTTAGGTAAATGAAAATAATCACAAAGGAAGTTTAACTTATTTTACTGGTGTTTAATATTGAGTTTATAACAAATCAACTTTTTTTAAAAGAATGATGGGAGAAGGGAAGTTTTCCCTTTCTGTCACCAATACTCAGCATATAATCCTCAGGTCACTAAATCATTTAGAATTCCTGCCTTTTGGCAATCTATAACTGAAGAGTATGGAGTGGAATCCCCCATGGGTGTTCACTTTTATGGTTATTACATCTCCACGTAATTATAAACTTGGATTCCTGAAAGATCACTTCAAGGGAAATTAAGCCATCAACCAACACCTTGGACATCTGAATGTGCAATGTCCCTGAGCTCACAAGGAGAGGGAAGTAAGTATTACAGGAAGCAGTCCCCACACAACTAAGAATTACATAATTCTGTATCACATCCAGCACAGGATTAGTGGATAATGAAACAGTGCAAGAAGAAAATAAAAAACACAGGTGGATGGAGGGGAAAAGAAGCAATGATTTTTTTTCTTTTGACAATGGAGGTAATTCTCTCCATCATATATCATGCTTCTTATACCATCTCTAAAGATGTTGTCACCTTAAATGAGAAAAAATAGATTCTTTTCACATCATTCCACAAGAACAATCATCAGTATTTCAGACATATGGAGCATTCTGGAGACTAAGGGAAGAGAGGACAGAGTGTTCACTATCAATCAATAATAGAAGCACTAAATACCTTTCATGTGTCAGGCATTATATCAATAAGGTCTGGGCATCAGTCATGAAGTACTAGAAAGAATAAACAGCAGATTTTGAATCCACATCCCACATGATGGAGTTTATTACCTCTAATTTATTGTAGTTCATTTCTCTTGATTTACTCTAACAAGGTTAACATTGCTAGTCTTAATGGCCTGCTTTTTACAAAGTGCTACTTTATTAGAATAGCTTCTAAAACTACCATCAATCACTATGAGAATATAATGCTAGATGAAAGAATAACTCACTCTCTCAGCAGAAATGCCACAAGGAGACAGAAAATTATAGAGTTTCTGCTACCACTCAAGGGGAAATGTCACACACCCCTTTCTCAAAAGCGTCAGTCTCAAAATGCAGAGCTGTAACAAAAAAAACAGAACCCAAACCACTATCTTAATTTCAGACTTCTAAGAAACACTATTCACTTTTGGAAGCCTTGGAAACACAACAGCTAAAAAGCCACTTTTTATAGATGTGGATATTTGAAGAAAGATTAGGGGAATTAGTGGGTAACTAGTCATAGCTATCCAAAATGTAGCTGAAAGAAAATCTTTCTTGATCATTATTTGGGGGCATGTGTACAGTAGATTTTTTAAATAGCTTTATCATGTACCTTCCTTGGTCTTAAAGTAAAAAAACCATACTTCAGATCACTTAGTTCAGCAATGTCTCATCCAATATCAGGAGTGGCTAATAAATGATAGCACTGTCATTTCTGTACTTTCTGAACATTTTCACTCCTCTCCTCTTACCTTTCCACTCTAAGCCCATGCAATACTTTCAAAATTACAACAATAACCTTGGGAAAGAAAACTGTTAAATCAGAGTAAAAGCTTTGGCAGAAAATTTTGGTAAGAAAACCCAACTGATAAGTTTATTGTGATCCAAATAGTTAGAATGGAGACTAGGCAAACGAACGCCTTTCCTACTCCAGAACTAGAAGTAGTCTGCTTATTTCTTCTATTAATCTGTACTTCACACCAACTAGTCTGCCTTATTTTGTGTTTGAACTGCATATAATACAAAAGTAGTAGCAGGGTGGTAGAGTGAATGCAGAATTGGCCCTGGAATCAGGAAGATCTGGGTTTGGGTGCTGTTTCTAACACAAACTGACTGGAGGACATTGGGCAAGTCACTTTCCTTTTCAGTATCCCAGGTATTTCTCTAATGTAAATTGGAGAAAAGGTGCTCATCTTCATTGGGAGGGAAAGTTTCTCCTCTGAAGCTTCCTGCAGTAACAAAATCATCAATCTGGTCTAAAGAATCATCATCAAATGACTTACGGAATTGATGTGATGATCCCAAGTTACTATCTACATTTCCCGTAAGAGTTCTCCACATTACTGTGACTCTTCTATTCATGAACGCTGTTTTCTACTAGACCAATATCCACTCTTGTTTTTTTTGCCCAGAAAATCTGGGGGTAAATTTCTATATTATTTTCTCTTTAAGCATAATTATAGTATATACAATATGGAGAATACTGACTTAAAATGTAGTAATCTTATTTAATAAAGAGCTCTTGTTCTCACACATGAAAAAATTCACATTTCTTTTCACATGGAAAAGAACACTAACAAACCTACCATAATAATCCTCATTAAATATTTCAGATATTCTCATTACCAACAACTACTAGAATATTTTTTAATCCCACTACATATATGCTCTAGAAATACATGACCCCAATTAGCAGTAAGTATAAACTAGAAGACAATTTTGTTTGCACAAGCTGTCTGGTCAATTCCAAGCTGATTCCTCATGGTATTACTTTCATTAGGAACACTCAGAAGAATAAATGTGTTTGGATGGCTTGTTGTGCTAATTAGGTTACCAGGATACTAACTTCTAAACAACACTGTACAAAATTTAAAGGGTAAAGATGCTGTTCCAAAGGCTTTAGGACCTGCCATCAAAAGGAGAAACGCAACCTTTGCTTCGTACAAAGAGACTATAAACAATAACTCAAAGTGAATAGTGGTACTTTATATACACAGTATTGGTTGGGCACTCTTGCCCTGAAAAAAGTTCATTCTGTTCTAGGATCAAAGGAGGAATTTGGCTGCTAAAGGTATTCATCTGAAAGCTTATCCTTTTAAAGAGGGCCACAATGGTATCCTGGATATTCGCTCTGTGTGTGGGATACATTCTTCTACATTGAGCACTGGTCAAAATCTTACTGGACTATTGTGTCACATCCTGAGCTCAACTCTAGCTAAAGAGAAATATTTTTTTTAAAACTACAGAATTTTCAAACAAGGAAGAGAGCTTTAGGGATTATCTAGTTAAGACTCCTTATTTTACATGGAAGGAAATTACGGTCAAAAGTTACTTTCTCAAAGTCATACAGAGTTAGTGTTGGGAAAATATAACCTATTATAAAAAGGTTAAAAACCTAGAGTTATTCAGGAAAAGAACGACAGAATTTCAGAGTTGGAAGGGCCTCACGCCATTGCTGATTAAGAATGCCTTCTACACAACACTCCCACATGTGGTCACTTAGGCTTAGCCTGAAAACGTCCAGTAAAGGGAGATTCACTAACACCCAAGGCAGCCCAATCAACTTTTGAATAGCTATAAAGAATAGGAAGTTTTTCTTCAAGTCAATATGTACTTCCTAGTAATTTGTACCTATTGCTCAAACGGTCGGACACAACTGAAATGACTGAACAACAAGAGGCAGCTTATCATTCAGTGGACAGAGTGCTAGGCTGGGAGTCTGGAAGACCTGAGTCCAAATCCAGCTCCAGACAGTTGCAAGCTATATGACCTTGAGCAAGTCACTTGTCCTCTGACTGCCTGACAAAATGGATCCACCGGAGAAGGAAATGGCAAACTCCAGTAGCTTTGTCATGAAAACCACAAATGGGGTCACAAAGGGTTGGATATGACTAAAAAATAAGTGAATAACAAAAAACCTATAGCTCATAGTTCTGCCCTCTGGAATCAAGCATAACGAGTCTAATGTAGCCCATATATGGGAGCCCTTTAAATGACTGCAAACAGGGACTGTGTTGCTCCCAAATAGTTTCTTTTTGAGGCTAAACGTACTGAATCTCTTCAGCTAATCCTTACCTGGCATGATCTCAAGGACCTTCAACAACCCTCCTCTGGATGCTCTCTCTATATTATGTATATCCTTCCTAAATGTGGTGCTGAGAGCTCAACATAACAATCGAAATGTAGTCTGATCAGGACAAAAGTACAGTGATATTTTCACTACCCTACCCCTAGATGACATGCCCCTTGTCATGAAGCCTAAGACTACATTAACTATTTGGTTGCCAAAACACACTACATAAATTTAGCTTGTGGTCCCCCCAAACTCCACAATCTTTCCCAAATGAAGTTCTGGTCAGCCATGTCTGCCAGTACTTATGAAATTGATTTTTTGAACCCAAGAGTACTTTAAATTTGTTCCCATTCAATTTAGTCTTAATTAGATTCTAGTCCTTATTTCTGAATCTTTAAATGGTCACCATAAGGTCACAGGTTCAAAAGTCTGATGGGACTCTGGAGGCCACCTATACTCTGATCCCATTAATTTTACAGATGAGAAAACTGAGGTTCAGGTAAGTTTTGGACTGCCGAGAGTCACAAAGATTTTATATGGCAATGCATAGATTATTGCCATATCCTCAAATTTCAGTTCCAGCTCCAGCATGCTTTTCACTTTCCATACAGTGTTTTAACTATCCCTCCTGGCTTTTTGTTACACATTTGATAAACAAAACCATCTATGCTTTTATGTAAGTTATTGATGGAAAATGGCATAAGCACAGATCCCTTGGAAAGTCCATTGGAGAGCTATTCCAGGCTGACACTGAATATTAATAACTACTCTTTGGGGTCTATCCATTTGACCAGTCCCAAATCTATCAGACCACACAACCATCCAATACATCTGCCCTTTTTCAACAGACTAGCATAAGTTTGACTAAAAACTTGGTAAACTAGATCCACAGAATGCCCTTGATCTACCTGTTTAGTAAACCTGTCAAAAAATGAAATAGCATTAGACAGGCATGACCAGCTGTTGAGGAAAACATGCTGAAAAGAAGTCTAATCATGAAAGAAATGACATTTTTTTAAACACATAAAGGATTCTCACACATAGCATGGTAGCCAGGTCTTCTCCAAACTATCCTTATATATGGCACAAAGATTCCCAGTATTAGGATAAATTTTTAAAAGAGTCTTTGGAATCTTCTCTAAAACATTACAAAAACAGAGTATTCTCATCTACTGAGAATAGCTGAAATGTTGAAATGAAAGGAGAGAAATCAACACTTCCTTATGAACAATAGGGAGAGATGTGCACTGGGTAATTTAATAGTTTGGAATGGAATTCATTGACTAATTAGCCCCAGAGTGCTGATTATAATAGACTAATGTCAGTTTCTAGTTTGGCATTAAAAGCCCTTCACAAACTGGCCACAACCTACCTTCCCATATTTATAACATGTTTTGTCCCTTCATATGGCCTACAATATAGTCAATCTGACTATTTTACTGTTACTTAAATATAGGATTACATTTTTTCATCTCTGTGCTTTGTGATAGAGGGCTACCATACCTGGGTAGCCCTTCCACCTCATCTCCACCTCTTAGAATTCCTAGCTTCCTTCAGAACTCTATTCAAATGTCACCTTTTACAAGAACTATTTCCTAATCTTCCAATTGCTAGTGCTCTCCCTCCCAAGACGATTTTGAATTCAGATAGATAGATAGATACAGACACAGACATAGAGATATAGAGATATAGACACAGATATATAGATACATACATATGTGTGTACATATATACACATATGTATACATATACATATGGTATGCATGTGTGTACACATGTGTATACATAAATATGTACGCTCATGTTGTCTCCCCCATTAGAATGTAAGCTAATTGAGGAAAAGTACTAGAAATCCCTGTGCCTTACATAAGTATAATTTGAAGAACATCTGACTATCATGCTATATGTGAGAATCCTTTATATATTTTTTTAAAAACATGATTTCTTTCAATTGTCTCATTAATCTTTTTTTTTTATTCTGTCGTTGTTGTTGTCATCTTCATTATCAAACAGTACTTACTGAGTATGCATCAGTTAATAAGATCCTAGATCTAGACCTACTTTGGCCACATAATGAGGAGACAGGACTCAATGGAAATGACCCTGATGTTGGGGAAAATTCAAGGCAAAAAGAAAAGGGGAACAGCAGAGGAAAAGATGGATAAATGGTGTCATGAAAATGGCACCAAGAGATTATGGAGGTTGGAGGTTACCAGCATGCTATAGCCATGGGGTCATGAAGAATCAGACACGACTGAATGACTGAACAACACCACCACCAATCTTATCACCATCTTCGTTACCCTTCTTTGGGTATACTCTTCCCATCTAGTATAGTATCTAGAACAAAGCAGGAGCTGAGTAAATGCTCATCAACTGATCAACTGATTGAACCTGGAGAGGGTTGTTTAACAGAAAGCTCCATGGCTCTGTCCTTAGCCTCCCTTCCAAGAAGTGTTCTTTTTAAGCTTATATCATCAGTTGCCATCTGCAGTGATCTTCGAATCCAAGAATATAAAATTCTACACTGTTTCATTTCTTTTCCCTCTATTTGCCAGGAAATGATGGGACCAGTTACAAGATCTTAGTTTTTTGAAGTAAAGCTTCAAGCCATTTTTTATACTCTTCTCTTTTGCCCTCATCGAAAGGCTTTTTAATTCTTCATATTCTGTCATCAGAGGGGTACCATCTGCATATCTGAGATTGCTGATATTTCTCCCAGCAACCTTAATTCTGGATTTTGATTTGTTTAGCCTAGCATGTCGCATGACGTACTTTGCATATACGTTGAATAAATAAGGTAACAATATACAGCCTTGTCAAATTCCTTTTCTGATCTTAAACTAAATCAATTGTTCCATGTTCAGTTCTAAGATAATATCTTAGAAAAACCAGTTAAAGGAATTAGTGATATATAACCTAGAGAAGAGAAGACTTGAGAAGGATATTATAAAAATTCTTGAAATATTTGAAGAGTTGTCATATGGATAAATAATTAGTTTTGTTCTTCCTATTTCTAAAAAGTTGATATCAAGGGGTGGAAGATATTTTATATATGAATATATATATATACATACATACATATACATTTGTGTGTGTACATACAAACATAGACATATATATAAATATATAAATTTTTAGTCAAGAAAATGGAAAGACTTCCAAACAGAGCTATTCAAAAGTAGAACAAGCTGCCTCTTGGGGTAGTGAGAGCTCCCTGTTATTAAATGTCATTAATTGGAAACAGAATGACTATTTCTTGAGGATACAGTAATCTAGAGTCATGATTTGAAAAGGTATTAATCTATCTGGCCTCTAAAATCACTTTGAATGCTAAAATTCTTTTACCGTAATTATACCTATGTGTACAGGCACATCTTACATAATATTTCACCAATCAACATTGTGTTAAAATAACATAGTAAATCACATACATACTCTCAATAATATCTTATATTCCCACTGTAATATCATTCCAAATACTTTCTCTCTCCAGTCTCTGCACCCTCCCTGATTGCTGATGACTAATGAATTTAACCTTTTAGAATACAGTTAATAGGATGTTGCATTATTTTATAACCACTCTATACACACAGCAGAAAGGAGAGTTTCCAGCCTGGTAGAGTATCCTTTCCTCCCTTTTACCCCATTCCCTCAGTTTTCTCTTCTATTTTAAACTTCTAGAGATTGAATTTTGGCTTCCCAGAAATCTACTGTCCATTCATGCATTTTTTTTTCCTATGGGATTAATTTACCTTTAAAATGTTGTTTCAACTAATGTGTTTTTGAAAAAAGCAATTACTGATATTAAATGGAGTATGTCAAATGTTCTATGTATATATTCCCATCACACACACACACACACACACATCAACAAGATCTCTCCCATTCTTTTTGGGACAGCATCTGAAATCCGATTTTCCTCCAAGACTAGTAGAGAATTGCCTTTGGCAGCAACAGCCTGTCTCATCATGCAATTCCTACGACTCTACCTTCAACTACATCCTAACTGTATATATTAATCCCTTTACTTGGGCAGAAAGATGACACAATGAATAGAGTTCCAGGTCTGGATTCAGGAAGACTCATCTTTCCTGGCCTGAGACACTTATTAGCCACGTGGCCACTTAACCCTGTTTGCCTCAATTCCCCATCTGCAAAATGAACTTGAGAAGGAAATAGCAGACAGCTCCAGTTTCTTTGCCATGAAAACCCCAAAAGAAGTCTCAAAGAGTTGGACACAACTGAAAGAAATGAACAATAGCAACAACCCTTTTGCTTATACATAATGTTAACACATTTATCTACTGAGAAAATCCTTTAATACTTCTTCAGCTATCTATATATTTATGCGTGTTCAAGTCAATTAATATTAATCATTTACTGTGTGCAAAGTATGATGCCAAAAATAAAACTTTTTACAATTACATAATTCCTGTCCTCAAGAGCTTACAGTCTAAAATCAAAGATTTTGAGCTTCAAGGGACCATATAGGTAAGTCAACCAGTTTAACCTCCCTTGTTTTTAGAGACAGTAAAAGTGAGACCCAGAGGCATTCATGATTTGCCCAAGGCAACTAGGATTCAAGTGAAGGTCCTCTAACTACAAATTCAGTGTTCTTTCTCTTAGAAAATGTTGTGTGTCTTAAATTATAAACTTGTAAGGGCAGAGTCTATGTATACGTAGTTTGCTTTACATAATGAATAGCACCTCATGTGTAGATAGGCAGAAAGTCATTGCCTTTTGACAATGATTTTAAGCAATCCACCAAATGGGGTCACAGTTCATTACATGTACTCCTGTTCTATAAATCCATATGAAAATCTTATTAATAGAATCAATAAGATAGCTGGCAGGTATCTACTGTTGAAAAATAAATTGTTAAATCTCAAAAACTCAATATTATTGTAGTAGAGTAATATAATTCTCACATATAAGAATAAGAATGACATCCCTTGCACTCTAACTTTCAGGTAATAGGAGGTTTTCATTTTATAGTCTTTTAAACCTTATATTCTAGCCTTTATTTAGAGAAACAAGAGTAGTTTTTGTCAAATTCCTGGCAAAATATACTCATTTTCTCTGTGACAATTTTTCCATTCAGGTGAATGGATATTTTATTTTAAGTATATTCAAGAAAAAAAATTTCTAATTTTTAATACTTTATCCGTTTTGCATGATGTTGTAGTTATATACATATTTAATTTTTTCCCTACTGCTCCTTGAAGACAGAGACTATGTCTTATTCATCTTTTTTCTTCCATAACACCTAACACAATATAAGCACCTAATAAATACAGTTATCAAGCATTTTTAGTGGAGGAATTTATTAACGAATAAAAAACAAATAAAAATAATAACCTGTATAG
Organism: Pseudochirops corinnae; assembly: GCA_028646515.1. Lineage (NCBI taxonomy): Eukaryota > Metazoa > Chordata > Mammalia > Diprotodontia > Pseudocheiridae > Pseudochirops > Pseudochirops corinnae. The sequence goes on from CM053587.1 coordinate 208,125,955, forward strand.
TAAATGGAGACTGTGCTTCCAGAGAAGGGGAAAGCCCTCACATGAAAATAGTTGATGATTTTTATTTCTAGTATAAACAGAGGCAATGAAAGAAGAAACAAAGTAAAGTGATATTTTTGGTCCTTATGACTTGCAATTACAAAACTTAGGAAAAGGAAAGCAAAGGAAAAGGAAGATTTCTTTAAAAACAAAAACTTTCCTTAATGTCCTATTCAGTGCTGGTTTCCTCTTCTGGCTGGCCCTCCGCCAACCCTTCTCCTTCCAATATTAATGCAAGTTTCTTTTGCATACGTACTCTCCAAGTGTCCCACTAATAAATATTCATTTAGCTAAAATGTCACAAAGCGATTTTGGTGGATATTTTTGTTGTTGTTACTGTTGTTATTTTGGGAGGGGGGGTTAAATCAAACCAGGAAATTTTATTATGACTGGATTATTCTATTTATATTAATAACATTAATAGAAAGGATAAACGTTGAAAACATATAAAGGAGTCTAAATAATCAGTTTTTATCACACTTTGTTACCAATTGCTGTGCTATCTAAGGAGTTAGCTAACTAGACTTAACAACCACATATATCAGAGAGAGAGAGAAATTCAAATCAACACACTGCTGTGAGAAGGGAAAATGAAACTGTCAAACATAAAAGGTCACCCATGTATCTACACAGGATCATAGATTTAGAGTTGATAAAGGTAATCTACTCCAATCTTTTCAGATGGGTAAACAAAAGCCTAATCTCTAAAGATTAAAAATTGTGCCCAAGTTCACATAATTAGTAGCAAAGCAGGAATTCGAATCCTGCCTCTCAGACCCCAAATCCAGGGGTTTTTAATTCAAACCAAGGATCACACAGCTAGTAAGTGTCTGAGGACAGTTAAACTCAGCAAGATGAGTCTTCCTCTCTCCACACTCAGCATTCTCTCCACTGCACCACCTAGCTGCCCTAATGCAGCATTTAGACTTCCAGAAATCAATACTCAGCTTAACTTCAATATGCAGCATAGTACCATCGGCTGGGTCTGGAGTCAGAAAACCTAGGTTACAATCCCACCTCCAATGCCGATTACCTTTGTGACCCTGAGCAAAAACCTTAACTTCCCAGGGTTTCAGTTTCCTTATCCATAAAATGAGAAGGCTTCTAATCCTTCTGGGCCTAGACCTTTCTGCTGTTGCTGTTCAGTTGTTCGGTCATGTCTGACTCCTCATGACCCACTGACACACCAGGCCCTTCTAGCCTCCACTATCTCTCAAAGTCTATTCATGTTCATGTTCTTGCTTCCATGACACTATTCATCTCATCCTTTGCCATCCCCTTGTCCTTTTGCCTTCAATCTTTCCCAACATCAGAGGCTTTTCCAATGAGTTCTGTCTTCTCATTATGTGGTCAAAGTAGGTCTAGATCTAGGATCATATTAACCAATGCATACTTGATAAGTACTGTTTAATAATGAAGATGACAACAACAATGACGGAATAAAAAAAAGATCAATAAGGCATTTGGAAAAAAAAAGTATCAGGCACATTTAATTTGGGATGGCACTGATAGTAGCAATTTATGCTTAAAGAAAACTAGAAATATAGCCCTGAAAAGAAAAAAGACTCTTAGGAGGCTTTTGGAAATTGCCAGATATGTTCATCATAGCCATGAATCTGTAGCCAAGATCCTAGTAAAAGAAGCTGCATGGAAGAGGTAAGAGTGGAAGATTGTACATAGGGGAAAAAGAAAAAAGAAGAGAATCATAGACTAATAGATAGATCTGGAGGGGACTTTGGAGTTCCTCTAGCATCCAGACTAACCCCCTCATTTCATAGTGTAGGCAATTAAAATTTGGGAATTTAAATAAACTGCCGACAGTGAGAAATGGAATAAATGCTAGAGCCAGGATTCAAACTTTAGGCTTTTGACTCAACATTCAGCCTTCTCCCAACACCACAAATTCACTCTCATGATGGGCTTCATGAAAATCAAGATTTAAAATACTGAATGTTCTAAGTATTGTGAACTTTACCCCCAAAAAAACATTGATCCAATTTATGTAGTTGGAATAAGATAAGGAGACAGAAATGAGTTTAATCAAAAAAGGCAATGGGAAGAAGAAAACATAATGTGGTTAGACAAGCAATGATCTATGTTAAGAACAAAACCATTTCCAATTTTCTAAGTAAAATTTGTCCAGGTATGTTACTCATTTACTTTAATGAAGTCAAAGTATTCATCAAAAACTTGGGAGAACCTAAAATTGTAAACATTCATAAAGACAAATATATTAAAGGGGAGTCTACTTCTGATACTACCAAAAGTTGAAATGAAATTGAAAAACATTAAGATTCAACCAAGAACTGAAAGCAGACAAACACCTGAATAAGCTGTCACATTGTGAATTTTTTCAAATGTTCTGGAAAGCATTTTGGAATTATGTTACAAAAAAAAAAAGGGGCTGACTCAGAGATCCCAGTATTTGTCACAGAGCCTCAAAGAGGTCAAAGCTAAAAATAAAAGTCTCAAGGGTGCCACAATAGTCAATAGTTTTGTGGTGATAATTAAAATCAAAATAAGTGTCCTAGAAAATAATAATGAAGAAATTATGGATATGTGAACTGATCCCTATGCACTATACAAAGTAAAATAAGAGAACCAGAAAGAAATCTATAGACATATTCACAACAAAAATGTAAACAAAAAAAAGAGTAAAACAAAACTAGAGAGCATCAATTATATATAATGACCGATCTTCGGCCCAAAGAAGAGAAAACTGTATTTTCTCTCTCAATTTATTGAATTTGTGGGGGACTCAAGTAGAATAGCACATATAACACCCTGGTCAATGATTTTGATGAACTACTATTTTTATTTTAAATATGTGTTACAGGGGGGTGGAGCCAAGATGGAGGCATAGGAGCAGCAACATATCGCAGCTCTCACATAGCCATCCCAAAATACCCATCAAATATGACTCTAAACAAATTCTAGAACTCCAAAACGCACACAAATATACTTTTCACTAAAGTGAGCTCGGCTACAAGGAACCATCTCAGCCCTGCGAGCTGAAACCAGCCTAACCTGAAACCGCGGCTCTGCCCAAGAGGCGGCTGGACGAGAGGAGCCGATGCCCTGGCTGGAGCTTCAGGAGAGCAGATCCGTGGCAGCTGTGGCAGTATCCAGAATTAGGTTAGTGGAGCTCGGTGAAATTGGGGGAGAAAAGTGGGTCCAGCCAAAATGCCTCCAGGGCAACGAGGCCACAGAAGCAGAGGTTTTGCACCCACCTCCACACTGCCACTTCAGAGCTCCCGGTCTGGAGACTGCAGGGGGACCAAGCAATCGTTCAGAGGCCAAATGCTCTCATGTTGAGCAGCCTGGATCCAGATCGCAGTCTTGGGCTTTGGTCCTGGGTTTTGTTTTGTTTTTTGTCAGTGAGCTGGAGTGGGGGAGGGACCCAGCAGCCTCCTAAGAGCTCTGGCAGCTGGGAAAACCCCAGTGATTTGGGACAGAGCATTTCCCTCTGGAAGTAGAGTTACACAGAGATTAAAAAAAAAAATCATGGACTGACCAACCATGAATAAGAATAAGCATAAGAAGCAAAGTAAGAACAGCTCCCAAACCCTAGATTCCTTCTTTGGGGAAAAGAAGGATCAAGGCAGAGAGTGGGAGGAGGACAGCACAGCCGGAGCTCCCATACCAAAAGCTTCCAAGAAACATGAAGATTGCCTTAAAGCTAGAGATCAGCTGAAGAAGGATTTT
>CM053587.1:208130198-208150139 GCA_028646515.1 Pseudochirops corinnae
CTGTGCTGTCCGACTGTGCTGTCCTCCTTCTGCTCCCTGCATTGATCCTTCTTTTCCCCAAAGAAGGAATCTAGGGTTTGGTTGCTGTTCTTACTTTGCTTCTTATGCTTATTCTTATTCATGGTTGGTCAGTCCGTGATTTCTTTTTTAGCTCTGTGGAACTCTGCTTCCAGAGGGGAAAGCTCTGTCCCAAATTGCTGGGGTTTTCCCAGCTGCTGGAGCTTTTAGGAGGCTGCTGGGTCCCTCCCCAACTCTGGCTCACTGAAAAAAAACCAAAACCCCAGGATCCCTGCCCAAGTCCGTCATCTGGATCCAGGCTGCTCAACGTGAGAGCACTTGGCCTCTGAACGATCGCTTGGTCCCCCTGCAGTCTGCAGGCTGGGAGTTCTGAAGTGGTAGGTGCAAGGTAGGTAGGCAGGTGCAAGACCTCCGTTCTGTGGCTTCGTTGCCCTGGAGGTGATTTGGCCAGACTGCTTTTCTCCCCTGATTTAGCCGAGCTCCACTAACCTAATTCTGGGAACTGCCACAACTGCCGCAGATCCGCTCTCCCAAAGCTCTAGCCGGGGCTTGGCTCCTCTCATCCAGCTGTCTCTGGGGCAAAGCCGCAGTTTCAGGCTGGGCTGGTTTCAGCTCACAGAGCTGAGATGGTTCCTCGTAGCGGAGCTGACTTTAGTGGAAAGTATATTTGTGTGCGTTTTGGAGTTCTAGAATTTGTTTAGAATTATATTTTATAGGTATTTTGAGGTGGCTATGTGAGAGCTGCAATATGTTGCTGCTCCTATGCCGCCATCTTGGCTCTGCCCCCATAGGGTTTTTTTCTTGACAAAGACCATGGAGTGGTTTTCCATTTCCTTCTCCAGTGAATTAAGGCAAACAGAGGTTAAGTGATTTGCCCAGGGTCACATAGCGAGTATGTGTTTGAGTTTGAATTTGAACTCAGTTACACCTAGCTGAGCCTTCTAGCTGCCTCAAAGTACAGGGTATAGGATGTCTCAAATTCTACAAGGACATATTACTTGTCTTCTCCCCGTATCTCTGTCACTTTAGTCTTTGAAAAAATTGTGTTGGACTGCCCTCAGAAGAAAGGGAGTGGCTACCTGCTATTAGAGTCTTTTCAAATCATAAAGAAGGGGAGGGTAGGTGAATCATTCTCTATTGAGGAAGCTAGGTGCCACAATGCATAGAGTACTGGACTTGGTCAGGAAGATTTGAATTCAAAGCTTGCCTCAGAACTTTACTGATCGTATGATCATGGGCAATTTACTTAACTTCTCTCAGCTTCCTCATCTTCAGTTTCCTCATTTGTAAAATGTGGCAGTTAATAGCACCTACCTTGCAGGATTGTTGGAAGATAGCATGTAAATTGCTTTGTAAACCCTAAATGTTATATAAATGCTATTATTATTATTATTATCACTAACACTAATAATAATAGCCATTTTATCTCCCCAATCTCTTTGAAAAGCCTTTTCTCTCACTCATATCTTGTACACAAGTGTGTTCTACCTAATAAGCATGTCCGCTTTGGCTGTCTGTATCAAGGAACTTGAGTTCTGCTTATGTAAAGGTAAGGAAACCAAGGAAGTGGGGAGAGGTCAAGTGATTTGCCCTATGCCAAACAAGGTAGCAAGTAGCGGTGCTGGCATTCAAATTCAGGTTTTCATCTTCAATCCCAGTGTCCTTCCTGCCACACCAAGTGCCTTCTGGTTGTGGGATTCAGACCATTTCATCAGGCCTTTATTGAATACCTAGGCACTGTACTAGGCATGATAAAACTCTTAAGTGAAAACATAAATTCTAAAAATGTTTTCCCCTGGAGGACAGAAACCCTTGTTAAAAGCTCCATTATGGCTCCTCCATTTTTGTTGTTCTTGAAGCATGCATGTCACCTTGTTCTCTATTATATTATATTATAATATCTATTATAAAGAGGCCCTTTTGCCTCTTTATTGGAGTTGGCTTGTTTTGCCTCTTTGGCTTCCAGAAGGCTTGACCCTACTGGATTTGGAACCAGGAAAACTTGAATTCAAATCCAGACAGAAACTGATATTTACTGTATGTATGACCTTGGATAAGTCACTTAAAATCTCTCAGCCTCAGTTTCTAACTTTGCATAGCTCTACCTCACTTAAATCCAATTCCTGAGGAGGTCAAGAAATCGCCCTCATGATGTCATTGGTCTTCTTCGAGAATGAAAGAAAAAGAACAACAATAACCTTGTCTCTAAAACGAGGAGAATAATAGTCCTTCCCTTTCAGGGTTATCATGGGGATCAGATGGAATAATGGATATAAGGTGCATTGCAGACTTCAAGTACTATATAAAAGCTTTATTATTATTTTAAAAAAGTTCCATTATGGGATTTTTAACTTTGCAAAAGCAAAACTTGGAGCAATTATAAGTGGCTTGTGTTTAGTTCATTATAGTAATGGCAAAAGCATGGTTAAAATTCAAGCAAGATTGTCTCCAACAGTCAGATATTTTTATAACGCTGTTTAGGAAAAGGTAGAAGTCAGTAGTTGACCCCTTCTTTTTCCCTGGAGAACCCTACAACTACTTCTGAAAAGGAGACCCTTTTAAAATTGGAGCTTTTCCAAGGAATTTTCATACTTAGATGACTCTTGTAATTTCAACTTCCAGCTCTTACTGTTATGTGATACTATGTTATTCCATATTATGACTTGGAATTTCTTTTGTGTAAAGGTTCTTAGGGCTCAGGATACTTAGCCTGATATAAGAGGGTTTGGTGTCTTTGATTTGCATGTATGTTAAGGAGCTGAGAAGGAATATTTTATATCAATTCATCTCGAGTGAGGAATATGATTTAGAAAATGAAATACAACTGTCTTTTATGTCTCTTATAATAGAAAGTGAATGTTTTGCATAGCTTGCAGACGTAAAATAATATCAGTAGATATACTTAGCCTGTGTTTTGAATACTTGGAAATTGAATTTCCCCCACACAGATCTTTCAGATTGATTATGGAGGAGAAACTTTCTAGCATGATATTCAGCATATATTTTTCTTATTCCTGTAAATATATTATTAAGACTTCTTTTGTTATTATATTTTAAATTTTAACAATTAAACATGAAAATATGTACATAATAATAGTCAACATTTACATAGTATTTTAAGATCTGTAAATTATTATATTATCAAATATAAATATTAAGTAATTATTTTGTTAAATTATTAACAATGATCTCATTTATATCATTTTATCTTCACAATAAGTCTGGAAGAAGGTACTAAAATGATCCTCATTTTACAGATAAACTGAGGTAGACTGTGACTGCCCTGAACTTGCAAGAAAGGTCCCACAGCTAGCAAGTGTCTGAGGTTGGCTTTGAACTCAAGTCTTCCTGATTTTAAGTATAACCCTGTAAACACAGCATCACCCAGCTGTCAGCTAGGTTGAATACTGATCCTCATTCTCAAAAATGTGTTTAGATACTGATGTCTCAGAAGGTTATTATCCTTATGAAAGAAGGAAACAAAATGAAAACTGCGGATATTGGAGTCAAAAAGTTTACATGGTACTTTTACTTCTAGTATTTCAGTACTTCAGAGGATATGTGATTTCCTCAGTATGAGTGTTCCCACCAGTAGTGGGAACCACCTGTAGTGCCAACCATCCTTATCTCCTCATTTTGTCCAGTAATTGTCCATCTTCTCCCATAAACATCCAACTACTCAATATACCAGTCCTTTATTTACAGCTTTTTTTTTAACATTACAGAGGTGGCAGTACAATTCTTGGGCTGTCCATTTGGTATTATCTTGCTTATGCTGCATAACTGTGCAGGCAAACTTGGATTCATGAAAACAATGCCAATGGGGTGCCAACCCTACATAGATTCTGCCATGATAGAAAGTACCTGTGACAGACTGGGTTTGCAGTTTAAGGACTACGCCTGCTGAGTATAGAAACATTTTTCACTGGTAGGTTGGCCACTAGATGAGGAATCATGGTGTAACCCATGAAAGAAAGTCATGCAACAGACAGTGGATAAAAATGTATGGAGTAATCTTAATAAAAATCTAAAGACTTTTTCATCTTTTAAAGGCTGTTTTTGGAATTTTCTGCATTAAAACAATCCATTAAATGCTAATTTGGAAAGAGAAAATTTAATTGATAGTGTGAATACTGTTGCATGAATTTTCTCTGGTCCTGACTAGCTACTGCCAATAAATAAACCAGGACAGCATAAAGACAGACTGGAAAACCATGGTTTATTTACTCTCTTAGGAGTGTGGCACACCCCACCAGCAATTGATGGAAATATGTGTCCAGTAATTCGGCAGGTGATGTTTATATATTCTCCTTTCCAAGCTACTTGAGCCAGAGAGTAGCAAAAGAGATGTGCAGTTTGATCAGAGCAAATAGAGCATTTAGGTGGAAAAGGTATTTATTACACCAAAAGAGGATGCTTAAATTGTTACAAAGAAAAGGGGATGTGTCCTTGTTTTGTTGTTGAGTTGTTTAAGTCTAGTCCTGTTCTTTGTGATCCCATTTGAGGTTTTCTTGGCAAAGATACTGGAATAATTTGCCATTTTATAGATGAGGAAACAGAGGCAAACAGGGAGAAGTGACTTGCCTAGGATCATACAGCTGTTAAGTATCTGAGATCAGATTTGAACTCCAGAAGATGAGTCTTCTTGACTCCAGGCTCTGCACTTTATCCTTTTTGTTCCTACAGCTATTTTATACTACAAACCCCATTCTCCTCCCCTCTCCCCCAAAAAGAAATCTAACCCAACAACAGTACCTTCTTTATCAGTCAGTCAATAAACATTTGTTACAGCCTATCAAGATAGGATTAAGAGAAGGGAACAACTTCTTGGAATGAAGTCCTCTTGAGTCCTGTTTTGTAGTCATTGAGAGATTAGGGGTAAGAAAGATGAAAGAGTCCTGGAGTCAGGAGGACCTGAGTTCAAATCCAGCCGTAGACACTTAGCACTTACTAGCTCTGAGATATTGGGCAAGTCACTTAATCCCATTTGCCCTGCCTTCCCCCCTCAAAAAAAAAAAGCAAAAAAAAAAAAAAAAGAGGAAAGAAAAGTTTGCTTTAAGCTATCCTAACCTGGCAAATAGAGCAGCTAGGTGGTGCCAGATAGAGAGCCAGACTTGGAGTCAAGAAAACTTGAGTTGAAATCCTTTCTCAGACACTTACTAGTTGTTTGACCCTGGGCAAGTCATTTAACCCTGTTTGCCTCAGTTTCCTCATCTGTAAGATGAGATGGAGAAGGAAATGAAAAACTGCTCCAGTATCTTTGCAAAGAAAACCCCAAGTGAGGTCATGAAGAGTCGGACACAACTGAAATGACTGAACAATGACAGCAATAAAAAAACCTGACAAATACAGAACGAAATGGAGTTGTTATGTCAGCTTCTAACAAACCACTTTTAGCTCTTATTAAAAAAAAAATCCCCTTTCAAAAATTTGTGTTACCATTAATTCATAAGTCAGGTTTTTGTGTCTTTGTTTTGTATTCGTCCATGGTCTAGAGTCCTGGACTGAGTTGAAGGAGAGAGTTAGGAAGGAAGACATGGGTTCAAATCTTGGCTCTGATTCTTACTAGCTCTGTAACCTTGGACAAGTCACTTCATCAAAATGGGAACGATGATATTTGTACTACCTGCTTCACATGGGTATCAGGAATACAATTCTTTAACCAAAGTATTAATTTGTATGATATTACCCATATGGTATCAATTACTGATATAATTTTATTTGTACTTTCTTAATTTGAAAAGAAAACAGTAGTCTCTGATTTGATGTTCAAGTTGTGTTCCAGCAGTTCAAGTAAATAGGTTGTTTGTAGTTCAGGATGCATTCCCATATGGAGACAGGGTTGTGTGATTTTAAGTCTGTCCTTAGAATTGAAATACATTAGACTGATGGAATCCTAATAAAACTGCCCCCAGCCCCAATATTCTAACTTCATTATAAGTCCCAGTGAACAGCAGGCCCAGTGTACCCACCTAGAACTCTGCCTTCATCAATGTCCTGACTTCTTCATATATGCCTCATTGCTCACTAGAACAACAGGTGTCTCTGTGAACTCATAGTTCTCACTGAAACAGCAGGTGTGTCCATGTGATGGGATCCTACCCACTGCCTCTAGCTAGGCACTGTCCCCAGACCCCTTCCTCATATTTCCCACAGAAACAGCTGGTGTGTCCGTGCACTGAGCCACAACCACATCCACGATACTCAGCATTATCATACATATTATACCCCCCACCATGGGTTTTTCTGTATGCATTGTGGATAATTGTATGCATAGTTCCAACTGTGGCTGCAACTGCTCCTCTATTAGCTCATCCCTTAAACTCCTCCTACCTTTTTAATATTCATCATATTGCTCTATTCTATGTAAATTTTGATTGTGTAATCAGCATCTTTAACCTATAAAAATCCGTCTTGCTTTCTCTGAAGTTGTTGGTTCCTCTTGGAATTTAGCCTGCTTCACGAGAGGTGTCAATCTCAATAAATGCCTATACTTGGATTAGAGGTGATCTGACTGATTCTTTGAGAGGGTTCCTCCATCATGAAACCCCAACAGTTTTTGGTGTCCCAAAGTTTAAACCTCAATAGTTTTTGGTATCCCTGGGTGGGTAGAGTCTCTGACTCTCACCTCTCCTTCCATATGGAGCAGAATCTCTGATTTGGAACCCCCTCTAATCCAAAGGTAAGCCTGTCTTTTTCCCTTCTCTTAGCTGGTCCTTCAACCACCTAGGAAGGCTTGATTGGATGTCTTGGGCTCTTGCTGCCGGTAAATTCTCTCTAGACAGATGATGTTTCTGTTTAGGAATTTCATGAGGAGTTCTTTATGAATTCAGTTCTTCATCCTTCAGTGGGATGCCACTGAAGAGATGAATGTGGCTATGGGAGGGATTTCCTTAGGTTTATTGGTATTCAGCCCCAACTCCCATCCCACGGGACTACAAGACTGTAATACCAGTGCCTATGGGTGAGGCAATGGCTGGGATCCCGTCAGTATCAGCAGGGTTAAAAAAACCACTCACCATGTGGAGTGGAGTTTCAGTGTAGGAGGCCAGGATTACATCTCCACCCACCACTGAGAACAGTAATGGAGAACTTCCTTTTTTCCCTTACCTTTCTTGCTCCATACTACCCCTTTAACCTGGTAGGCTTAGTATCCTCCTAGCTCCTAGCCATATACCATTATCACTGAGGCTAGGCACCAGATGCCTAGAAGTGTAGGAGTTGGGGGAGAGATGGTATCAGGGTGTGATGTGGCTGGGGGAGGGAAGAATGTTCGAAACTTAATGATGGGAAGTCATTTTAGAGTTCTAGAAGGTAAGTTACTTCAGGCAACTATCTCCAGTTACTGAAACCTTCCTTTTCATCCCTCTACCCCTCAGCTCTTGCATATAGATTAACAACTCCAACAACTCCTTCCTCTCCCCCCCCCTAACATTTTTTCTCCCCTTCCACAGTCCTTAGGGAATTGGCTTGTTGTGTCTTTTTCATTGATGGCACAGATTGCTTCCAACCACAGTTTCTTTCCTTTCCAGCCCATTGCTGAACAGAAGTAACCAGAGTTTGTTTCCTATTCCCTTGTCCTGAAAGAACACAGGCTTCTGAGATTTCTTAAGAGTTTTGCTGCTAACAATAACAGGAACTAGGGTGGGGGGGGGAGGAGAAGATTTCCTCTGATGCCACCCCCTTTCCCATTTTCTCTAAGACCTCCAAAGGTCTTATACAGGTGCTAATGGCATATCAGTGCACAACAGAGGCCTGAAATAGGATTAATTTGCATGTCAGATTTAGTGTGTTTATAGTGGGAAATGTGTTGGCTATGCAATCAGGAGTACTTGAGTTCAATCCCACCTCTGACAGTTAGTAGTTGTCTGACCCTGGGTAAGTCATTTGACCTCTCTCAAGCTTTGGTTTCTTCATCTGTTTGTTAAGTGGTATTAATAATATTTGCAGTACATACTTCACAAGATTGTGGAGAGACTCAAAGGCAGTAACTGATGTAAAGTGTTGCACAAACCTTGAAACATTACATAAATCTCAATTATCATCATCATCGTTATCATCTTGAGAGGTCTAGTAGACCCAGGATGTTACTGGGCATATCATCACCTATCTTTGAATTTTGCATTTTGAGATGAACAAGAGGATAAAGATTGCTTGGTAGCTGTGAATGAAGAAATGGGAAGGAAGAGAGGTTCAGGGGATTTTGTTGTTCAGTTGTATCAGACTCTTTGTGATCTCACTTGGGGTTTTCTTGGCAAAGACACTGGAATGGTGTGTCACTTCCTTCTCCAGCTTGTTTTACAGATGAGGAAACTGAGGCAAACAGGGTTAAGTGACTTGCCTAGGATCACACAGCTAGTAATTGCCTGAGGCCAGATTTGAATTCAGGAAGATGAGTCTTCCTGACTTTAGGCTCAACACTTTATCCACTATACCACTTAGCCTGCCCCTTTAGGGGATTCTTGTCCTTTCTCTATCCCTTCCCATCACTTACTTAGTCTTACTATCTCAGATACCTCCACAACCAACTGGAGATTAAAGTGGAAAGTGTAGAGAGGCTTGAGGGTGGGGTTTGGGTTCGGTGGCCATTTTGCAATATCTGCTGGCCAGGGGCAGAGGGAAGAGATGAGGGAATGCTAATCAGTGGAGAGTTACGTTGACCTTCCCTCATGCATTTGTTTACAAAGGAAATCCTTAAGTCAGCTTCTGTGGAAACTGCTTGTGTAAAGAATAATTTCACTTACGGAATTAGTATTACAAATGCAATGTTTATTTTGTGGCCACTCTCATTGCTGCATTCAGATATCTGCCTTTTTTGTGCTGCTGCATGGATGCGCGCACACACACACACACACACACACACAGATTTAATAAGCAGATAAGCAGTGCTGGTAACAGTCTGTAGATGGCATCCTGTATCTTATTTTCTTTGTTTTGTTGACTTTGTTTCTCTCTGGAAGGGTAAAGCAGCCGAACATTGACATATTTCTTCAGTGAAACAAATCCTATTCTCTCTTGGTAAGTCAAGATGTAATGTGAGACTGGATGGTGATTGATGAAGGTGGGTGTGAAATGCATTTTTTAGTGCTACGTTTAAATACCAACCTGGCTGGCCAGTGCACATTTTGTGATGCTTTCCACTGCTAGCCAAAGTATCATAGGATTATTTCAGAAATGATCCTGGCTACAATTTTCAATGCAATTGAAAATCTTTAGGTCTCAGTTACTTCATCTGAAAAGTTAGGGCATTAGACTAGGGCAAAGGTTTCTAAAACTGAACTCTATAAAACCTGTCTCACAAGGTTGTCCATTGGGTCCGGCAAACTCAAAAGTGGTTAACAATTGACGACCATACACACATAGTTAATGCAGAGAAACACTGAAGATTGGTTAAATCTATTGCATGACAAAAGTTGGCATGTCAAGTTGTAAATGCCCAATAATAGACAAAACATAATTGACTAATTATTGTGTTTTGGGGGAATATAGACAAGATAACTGCTATTCATTTATACTAATTAAAAAACTCTACATATGTACTTATCATTATGAATATTTGGGTAAATTTGGGAAGCTTGAGAAGAAAGCAAAGTGTTATTTTTAACTCCCCACAGTTAAATTAATTATTTTAACTCCCCACGGTTAAAAGAAGATTTGAATGTTTAAAAAGCCCTAAATGAAATTTGAGCATGAAATCCCAAACAAGAGGAAATGCAAACATAACAATAGGCATCTCCAATTTGATTTTACTTTTAAAGACCCTGATTCCACAATGGGTGTTACATTACCAGATGTTAAATAGCAGTTCAGTGGTTCTGACAATATTACAAGTATTTACAGCTAAAACACATCTAGTTCAAAACAAAACTCTCCAGTGTTTTAAACAAAAATTTGATGACCTGAAGTAATACTACAAAGTATTACCTTGTGTAAATAAATAATCAAGTGAAAATTATTGTGAGATTATCTTACACAGTGAGGTATCACACAGAAATGATGAAAAATCATTTTTACTGAAGTAATATTGTTAAATTTGGAGTGGAATTGGAACTTCTATTCTGAAAAGGTTATTTTTTAAAAAGTTATATGTATTTAGTACCATTTTTAAAGGATTTTTTGTTTTCTTTTAAAAATAGATTTTATTGATAATCTTTTGTTTTTGTATTACCTGGATTTCACTCTATGCTTCCCCTTCCCCTTATTTTCCCATAGGACTATTTCTTATAACAAAGAATTTTTTTTAAAAGAGCAAGAAAGAGAAAGGAAAAAAATATTTACAAACAACTAACACGTTAAAAACAGTCTGATGATATATACAATGTCAAATACTCATGGAACTCATACTCAACATAGGAATTGGGAAGGTGTCTTCACATATCTCTTCTTTGGGGCTAAACTTGTTCTTTATCATTTTGCAACATTCAGTTTTGATTGTTTTTTGGTTGTTCTTTACATTTACATTGTTTTAAATATTGTATATATTGTTTCCTAGGCCTCTTTTCTTCCTTCTCCATCAGATAATAGAAATCTGTGTTTCGATATGTCATATTCATTGTTGCTAACAGCACAATATTATTCAATTACATTCATGGACCACACTTTGTTTAGCTATTTTTCCAATTGCTGGGATCTACTTTGTTCCCTATTCTTTGTTGTCACAAAAAATACTGCTATAATTTTTGGGTATATATGGATATATGTATGGGGCATATGTGTGTTAGAGTTGAAAGTGTGTGTATGTATGTGTATATATATATATGTATGTATATATATAATATTGTTAGTGACTCCTTAGATATATTCTTAGTAGAATCTCTGGATACGGACATTTCAGTCATTGATTTAGTATTCAGTCATTGATTTATGTATTCCAAATTGCTTTCCAAAATGCTTGTAACAATTCACTGCTCTACCTGTAAAGCATTAGTGTACCACTCCCCATTAACTCCTGCAGCATAGACTGTTCCCGTCATTGGTCATCATTGTCAGTATGAGGGGTATGAGTTGAAATCTCGGGTTCATTTTTATTTGCATCCTTCATATTATTTGTGATCTGGAATTTTCTTTCATATTGTTGCTAATAGTATGCAGTTTTTCTTTGGGAAACTGCACATGATCATGCTTTTATTGGGAAATGACTTTTAGTTTTATTAATTTCTCTTAGTTGTTTATATATCTTGAATATTCAACCCTTATCAGAGATATTTAATGCAAGGGTTTTTTTCCCACCTAGAAAACCAGCATTATCATTATTATTTGTTCATTTGAAATAGTCTCATGTAGTTCTGTTTAAAGTGAAAGGTTCCATCACAGTAAGAAATTGGAAACTGTTGTATTAAATGACCTTGAAAGTCAGTTTCAATTCTAACATTTTTATGGGTAATGGAGAGACATGTTTGGTAATAAGCAGGCTTCAGCACATTATAAACCAAGAATTTTGCAAGAGAAATTGTACAAATTATATAATCAAAGAGAAGTATGATCAGAAAAAAGATGATTGGGTTATGCGGTAAGACTCAAGAATGATAGACAACCTCACTTTTATACTGGTTTTTGGACAATATGTGCAGAACTAGGAAGAACTCTCCAGCATGATGCTTGGACAGCCTATGAAAGATTTAGTGGGAGCATATGAACAATATAGAGGATAGGTAGGCATGAATTTATCACAATCTGGATCATTGTAGGGGGATATACGAAAAGATGAGATTATAGATGCAATCAAAATATTGAACTACGTATCCTAGGTACTGTGGGATTCTGTTTTGTTTAAGCTTAGACAAGCATTATATTTTTTCCCCGTATTCAGCATAGCTCCCAGCTTGCTCTCACTTAAGTGTGAATGATAGTTCTCATGAAACCTATGATATTTAGGATCTTGAATCTTCCTAAATGATGTCGCAGGTGCAGTACTGATAAAAGAGTTTATGAATATTATGATCTTGCTTGGATGACTCCCGCTTAAGCAGTCATGCTCTTGAGCTTTGTAATAGATTCAGCCAGCAAATTGTTTTTCAGCAGAGCTTCAAGCATAAAGCCTTACTGTAATACATCTTAGAAATCACAGTATTGTGAGGGCTTTGGAATTTGAGCATCTCTGGTTCACTTCATGGAATAGTATTTAGGCAGAGTCATGTTTGCCAGTCAAAATCTGGCATCTGGCATCATCTGAAGTTAAAAATGAAAACACATTTTGATCATGTTAACCTTTAGATTAGCCTTACTCTAATCCTCTAAAGAGGTTGTCTGGTAGAGTCTTGGGTACCAGAAGAAAGCAATGCATGAACAAACAAGAGGATTTGTGCAATTTGATGGTTTCTCCTGATAAACTCAAGTAAGATTGTGATTTATTAATGCCCATTGCAGCCATAACAAATGATGTCAGACAACGACAATTCTTTCATTCCTATATTGATTATAACTTTCTACCCACTTACCTGCTACATTATTTATTCACACTGGTTCGATTCCATTACAATGAATACTCCAGCACAAGAATCTCTTTAAAATAGATTTTCAAGCTTGAGTGAAGCACCCATTTATTGAAGTAATATTTTGTCCAGCAAAATTCCCATTTAACAAAGAGCCACAGAATCACAAAATTTCATAAGTGGAAGGCAAGGGCATAACCGTCTCTTAAACACTGTATGACAGGCACTGTATTAGTTGCTTTACAGATTATTTCATTTAATCCTCACAGCAGTCATATGTAATAGGTATTATTATTGCCCCCATTTTACGGTTGAGAAAAGTGAAGTAGAGAGCAGTCAAATGATTTGTTCAGGATCACATAGTTAGGAAGCGTCTAAAAATAGATTTGAACTCATGTTTTCTGGCTTCCAGCCCATCGCTCTATCTACTTTTTCACCCAGTTGCCTTGGAGGTACCTTAGAGGACCTTGGAGTTAACTCAGGGATCACTTCTATACCATCCTTGACAAATGGGCAGCAGATCTCTTGAAGACTACCACGGATTGGAAACCAACTCCATCCATCCATCCATCCATCCATCCATCCATCCATCCATCCGTGTGTGTAGGGTGTGTGTGTCTAGGTAACTAGGTGACATAGCGCCCCATAGTCCAGAACACTGGACTCTTGGAGTCAGGAAAACCCGAGTTACAATTTTGCTTCAGACACTAGCTGTGTGACCTTGGTCAAGTCATTTATCCTTGCTTTGGTTCCATTTTCTTATATGGAAAATGAGAATAATAAAAGCATCTACCTCCCAAGCTTGTTGTGAGGATCACGTGAGATAATATATGTAGAGTGCTTTGTAAATGTTAGAGTACTATAGAGAGTTATCTTTTATTATAGTCTGTATTCTACTTATACACATGCATATTTGTCTTCCCGGATAGGGTGTAAATCATTTGTTATCAGTGACTGTTTCAGTTTTATCTTTTCATTCCCAATTCCTAGAACATAGTAGATAGTTAATAGATGTTTATTAATTGATTGGTCATTCGGCTTTTGTTTCAATATCTTCAATGAAAAAACCTCTACAACTTTCTGAGATAGCCCATTCCCCTAGTGGTTATGCCTATGGTTAAATTTAGTTTCTGGGACAGAATGTTATAATCTCTAGTAGGTTCCTTCTTGAAGCATTATTTGATACCATATGACTCATAAGAAGTAGGTAATGGTCTTCAAGTTTGATGATTTTGAGACTTTCTCTTTGTGTCTCAGGTATATAACTCTCAGAAGACAACCCACTTCCTGATTTTTTCCCTTTGGCAAGGAATAGTTTGAACAATCACTTGAACAATCACTTGAAAGTCATCGAAATGGAATCTGTCCAGTGTTACCAAAAACCAGATTTTAAAAAATTTTGCTATCAATTTTAATAGTAAGAGATTAAAGAATTATAGGTTTCCTGAATATTAGTAATATAAATGTCTCATTTTAAGCAGTGTAGTATTGAAGTGCAACATTTAGAAGGGCTAATTCTATATCCTACAGAAACATTTAATTCACACAATAAAGAAAGACATTCCTGTAAGTCAGAACTGGGTCAAAATACATTTAATGGATTTCTTTTTCCCCCAATTTTTAAAACATTTTTATTTAAAGTTTTCAGTTCCAAATTCTGTCTCTCCCTTCCCCCCTCCCTGATATGGTAAGCAATCAGATATAGGTTATACGTGTGCAATTATATGAAACATTTCCATATTAGTCATTTTGTACAAGAACACTTGAATAAAAGAAAAAAAATGAAAGAAAGATAGTGAAAAATGGCATGCTTCAGTGTGTATTTGATTAATATAAGTTCTTTCTCTGGAGGCAGATAATATGCTTCATCATTGGTCCTTTGGGATTGTCTCAGATCATTGTATTTCTGAGAATAGCTAAGCAATTCACCATTCTTCATTGAACAGTATTGCTGTTACTGTGTACTACGTTCTCCTGGTTTTGTTCACTTTACTATGCATCAATTCATTTAAGTCTTTTCTGATTTTTCTGAAATCATCCTGTTCATCATTTCTTATAGCACAGTAATATTCCATTATAATCATATATCACAACTTGTTTAGCTATTCCCCAGTTGATGGGTTTCCTTTTGATTTCCAATTCTTGACCACTACAAAAAGAGCTGCTATAAATATTTTTGTACAAATAGATCCTTCCCCACCTTTTTTGGATGTCTTTGGGGTATAGATCTAGAAGTGGTATTGCTGGATCAAAGGGTATGCACAGTTTTATGGCTTTTGGGGAAAAGTTCCAAATTGCTCTCCAGAATGGTTGGATCAGTTCACAACTCTACCAACAGTACCTTAGTGTCCAAGTTTCCCCACATCCCCTCCAAATCCAACATTTTCTTTTTTTTTTTGTCACCTTAGCTACTCTGAGAGGTGTGAGATGGTACCTCAGAATTGTTTAAATTTGCATTTCTCTGATCAAGAATTACTTAGAGCGTTTTTTCATATGACTATAGTTAGCTTTGATTTCTTTGTCTGAAAACTGCCTGTTTGTATCCTTTGATCATTTATCAGTTGGAGAATGACTTGTATTTTTATAAGTTTGGCTCAGTTCTCTATTATATTTGAAAAATAATCATTTTATCAGAGATAATTGTTACCAATCTTTTTCTCAGTTTTCTGCTTTCCTTATAATTTTGGTTTCATTGGTTTTGTTTGTGCAAAACCTTTTAAATTTCATATAATCAAAATGATCTACTTTATATTGTATAATGTTCTCTATATCTTCTTTTGTCCTAAATTCTTCATTTATCCATAAATCTGACAAACTGTCCCATGTTCTCTTAATTTGCTTATGGTATCACCCTTTATGAGTAAATCATGTACCCATTTTGACCTTATCTTGGTATACAGTGTGAGATATTGGTCTGTACCTAGTTTCTACCATATTGTTTTCTAGTTTTCTCAGCAGTTTTTGTCAAATAATGAGTTTTTGTTCCAAAAGCTTGGATCTTTGGGCTTATCATATACTAGATTACTGTGGTCATTTACTTTTAATGTAATTTATACCTAATCTCTTCCACTAATCCACCACTCTATTTCTTAGCCAGTATTAGATTGTTTTGATAATTACTATTTATAGTTTGAGATCTGGTATGGATAGACCACCTTCTTTTGCAGTTTTTTTCATTGATTCCCTTGATATCTTTGAGCTTTTGTTCTTCCAGATAAATTTTGTTATTATTTTGTCTAGCTCTATGTAAAGCCAAGCATGAGCAGCTTTCCAGAGAACTGCTGCTGTGAACAGCTTTCAAGGTTATGATTACATAGTACAGTGAATTCTCTATTTATTCAATAACAAATCGGCAAAGCATTCACAGAAAATCAAGTTACAGCATTCACAATATTACACCTTATCCCAGAAAATCAAAATACAGCATTTACCATGTCATAACTCAACAACTTATCACTAAAATGGCCACATAGGTTTCACCAAAGTGGTCACATTGTTTTTGACAAAGTACAATCATTTAGTAACTCAGTCATTCAGTCAACTCAATCATTCAATCATCCTTAAGGAGGCATGCCTCTTTAAGAGATGCAAAGCACAAAAGTCGAAGTGCTCCACTCATGGGGTGCAATTAAGTTATAACTTCAACAGTCACTACTCAGTACCCTCTTAAGTGGTAGTGGAAAGTACAAAAGCCATCCACCCCGAGGTCACAAGTAAATCACAGTTTCATCAATCACTACTCAGTACTCTATTTCATCAGTCACTACTCAGACAATGTTATCAGTCACTACTCAGTATCCATGGAGAGGTCTTTTCATCTTGACTTGAGGCAGGTGGCTCTTACCTGAATCCACCAAATTGTCACCTGGGTTCAAAGACAGACAACTCCCAATTCCTTGTCCATTTCTCCATGCAGTTCCTGCTCCACATGGAAGCTCACAGTGTCCAGCCCATCTCAAATCCTTCACAGTCTCTGTTCCTGGGAAGCCAAGGCTTAACAAAGCCTCAAGAACATTTGTGCACATTAACAAAATCACAACAACATTTGTATAAAGTACCGGCACCACAGTCATGCTTCCTCAGTCTTCTGTAGCTCTGGCTAGCCCTCAGAAGTCTTCAGCACCATAAGCTCTGTTCTCAAAATCAAAAACACTTTATCCATCCTCCATGTGGCTTGCTCCAAGAAATTCTGTCTTAGTTCTCAATTCTCAGTCCTCTTCTCGGTTCTTCTCAATTCTCAGTTCAGTCTTCAGTCCAGCAGCAGCTTCCCTGCCTCCATGATGCTTCTCCCAAGAAGTTCTGACTGTCTAGCTTGTGTTCTTCCTTTTATAAGGTATAGCTCCTGCCTGTTCAGCCCATTCCTGTCACGTCAGCAACAGGAGTTCCCTATTCAGTCCCTTCTTGTTACGTCAGCAACAGGGGTTCATACCTCATGTTTCTTTATAGAGGCTTAATTTGAAACTAGGTGCTAAGTACCTGTCAGCTTTCCAATACAATCTTCAAATTCCATTACCATTATAAAATTACCATTACCATTACCATTATAAAATATTTTTTTGACAGTTTGAATATTATTTAGGTAGAATTTAGGTAGAATTGGCATTTTTATTATATTGGCTCAGCCCACCTACTAGCAATTAATATTTTTCCAATTGTTTAGATCTGACTTTGAGTGAAAAGTGTTTTATATTTGCTTTAATATAGTTCCTGGGTTTGTCTTGGTAAATAGTCTCCCAAGTATTTTATATTGTCTACGGGTATTTTAAATGGAATTTCTCTTTCTATCTTTTACTGCTGGACTTTGTAATATATAGAAATGCTGATAATTTATGTGGATTTTATTTTGTATCTTGCAACTTTGTTAAAGTTCTTAATAATTTAAAGTAATTTTTTAGTTGATTCTCTAGGATTTTCTAATTATAATATTGTATCATCTGTAACAAATGATAGTTTTGTTTCCTCATTGCCTATTCTAATTTCTTTAATTCTCCTTTCTTTTCTTATTGCTATTAGCTAACATTTCTAGTACACTATTAAATAATTGAAGTGATAATGGTCTTTCTTGCTTCACTTCCAATCTTATTGAGAAAGTTTCCAGCTTATCCATTACAGATAATACTTGCTGATGGTTTTAGATAAGTATTACTCATCAGTTTGAGAATCATTCCCTTTATTCCTTTGCTCTCTAGTGTTTTTATAGGAATGGGTGCTGTATTTTGTCAAAGACTTTTTCTTCATCTATTGAGATAATCATATGATTTCTTTTGGTTTTGTTATTTATATAGTCAATTATACTGATAGTTTTCCTAATACTAAATCAGCCCTGCAAAAACTGGTATAAATCCCATCTGGTCATATAATGGATTTCTTAGGAACCAGTTTTCCTTATGGATTAGGGAAAACACTAATAGCCATTTGTTTTCACAAATAGTATTTTGTAACTTATTGTGTTCACATATCTAGGTATAACCATTTACATTAATATAGAAGATGAATCTAATATAGAATAGTATGAGCTAGCTGTATTCTTTTGAAAAATCTCTATGTTGGATTTCATAAAGTATTTTATAATCTTTTAAAACAAATATCTTCAACTGATAAGTAAATGCTTTGCTCCCCTCAATTTTGTACATGAGAAAAATAAGAGAACAAGAGAATAAATGAATGAAAAATATTAAAGTGTCAAGTACTGTATTAAGCAGTGGGGATAAATACATACAGGCATATATACATGCATATATGTACACATATATACATGTATGTGTATGTGTATGTGTATATATGTAGTAAAGCAAAACTGTCACTAGCATTCAGAAACTTACATTCTAATAGTGAAAGTTAATATAAGGGAAAGGTGGTCTGGAAAGAGCATGTGTTGTTTTGGGTAATCATAGGGAGAGAGAGTAGAGCCAGAGGCAAGTCACTTGACAAGTCCTTTCAAGAAACAATGGTGGTATTGATTTGATTACTCTTCCCAGAGCAAATGATGGAAGGTATGGGATGAGAGGAGGGGATACACATGCTCTGGGTGGGATATGAAGCATTGGCATCTGTGGCTGGTTTGATATAGCACATCATTTGGGTCTTTGCTAACTAATCTGGACAGCGTAGCTCTGCAATAATGGTTTCAAAGCTTAGTGGAATTTGTCATTCAGGGCATAGCTCAGGAGGTTCAGTGGAGAGATTTTAGTTTATTCAGAATATTAAAAAACATCTCATTTTTTTTGGTAGAGAGACAAATCTGAGGCTGACTCTCAGATCTCTTGCTAAGCATTTAGACTATGACGTGCTCCTGAGTTAGTTATTGCTTCCCAGCACCTGCCTCAGGGTTGATTTATTGTCTGTATTTTCTAATGTTCTACCAGGAATCATAAAATCAAAAAATCTCAAAATTAGAAGACACTCAGAGGTCATCTAGTACAACTTGGACTTGAATTAGAATCCCCTCCATGACATCCTTACAAATAGTCATCCAGCTTCGTTTTCTAGCTCAGCTTTCTGTAACAGGTAACTATACCTTAAGGCAGCTGGCAGCCTGATCTATTTTCGAACAGCTCTAAATTCTTAGGACTTTTTTTTTTTTTTTTTACAACAGCCGTTTAAGCACATGAAGATGACTATATGGTCTCCCTAAGCCTTCTCTTATTCAGGCTAAACATCCTCAATTTCTTCATTAGTCCTCAGATGGCATGATCTCAGAGGACTCTATGCCATCCAGGTTGCCCTCTTCTGAATGACCATGCCTAATACTTTCACATAAACAGAATTTCTTTTTCTGGACTACTTTAAAGAGTCATGGAAAGGGCACTGGTCTTGGAGTCAGAAAGACTTGTGTTCAAGTATAACACTAACTGTTTAAATATTTAGCCCTTTGTGCCTTAGTTTCTTTCTTGGTAAAATGGAGAAAATAATTTGATCACTAACTTTAAAGAGTGGCAGATAGGTGACTCAGTGGATAGAATGCTGGGCATGGAATCAGGAAGATCTGAATTCAAATTCAGCCTCAGATACTTACTAGCTGTGTGACCCTCGGCAAGTCATTTAAACCACAGTTTGCCTTAATCCCCTGGAGAAAGAAATGGTAAGCCACTTTACTATCTTTGCCAAGAAAACTCTTTGAACAGTATGGTCCACAGGGTCATGAAGATTTGGACATGACTGAACACCATTAACTTTCTTTTTTTTTTTTATTTTTTTTTATTTTTTTTTATTTTATTTACTCATTTACTTTTAATTTACAAGATTCAGTTCCACAATCACTTGAGTTTCAGATTTTGTCCCCTCCCTTCCCCCCCCCCCCATGGTGGCGTGCAATCATGTATAGGATCTGCAAATACTTTCACATTGTACAATAGTTTGGTCATATAGAAGGGCTGTAACCAATGAGTGATCACTGGGAAAAGAAAAAAAAAAAAAAAAGCAAAACCAGACATAAAAGAGAACGATAACGAGTTTTGCTTCAGTCTCCATTTAAACTATAGTCTTTCTATAT
>CM053587.1:208150239-208160686 GCA_028646515.1 Pseudochirops corinnae
CTGAGGCTTGTAGAGTTGTCTTTAGCTGTGCATTGTTGAGGATAGTCCAGTTTATCAAGCTTACACCATTAACTTTCAAAGATATTGTGAAGAAAGTAGTTGTTAGAATGTAGTGTCAGAGAAACGAACTTTTCCCTTTCTTTTACTCTATTTTACAAGAACCTATTTTCCTATTAAATACCCTTCAGTAAATTCCAAGAGGCCTTCCCTGTTGAAATTAAAATGAAATAATTCCCTTTCTTTTCCATTTAAAACCATAGTATTTTTGAGCTGGAAAGTATCTTAAAGATAATTTGGACCAGGAACTTTTCACCTTTTTTTGCATCATGGATCCCTCAGGCAGTTTGGTTAAGTCTTTGGACTCCTCAGAATAAGATTTTTAAATGCATAAAATAAGTAAGATTGCAAAGGTATACAGTTATATTAAAATAGGTGCCAAAATATCTTTAAAATTTCACAGCTTGGATAAAGGAATCCTGATCTAGACCAGACTCTTCATTATCCCTGTAGAAATAGATATTGAAGGATAAGGTGACTTTACCCAAGGTCATGGGATATAATTGGATATCTTGGTTCCTCGTCTACTGCCTTTTTTTTTTTTTTTTTACCATATCATTCATTTCAATGACTAGTTCACATTTCTTGGTACCAAAAATATCTCCTAAATCCTAAAATTTATATATGCCTATACATACATCATACATACATATGTAAACATTCAAATTTTTTACTTTGGTGTCAAGTCATATCTTAAAATATACATGTTCATCTATATCAGCACCCATGCTATCCGGGTTAGAAAGCAGTGATTTGGATAGGATCTGAGAGATCATTTAAGCACTGTATACATGTAAGTGACTGCCTAGATCATCCCACTTATTTTACAGGTGAGAGAAGGGAGATGTGGAGTGAAGTGAATTATACTAGGCACCCTGCCTGGTAATGTACTATCTGGGGCTAAAACTTGAGCATCTTGATTTCTAGGTCAGTGCTAATTTAAAGTTGAAAGGGACTTCAGATGCCTTCATCTAGTAAGTTCCTCCTGGAGGGGGCCATTTATATTAAGTTAATCTTGTGAAGTTCTTAAGACCTAAGTAACTTGTAAATTCTTGATGCTACAGAATATCAGACATATGTTTCTGATCTGTGATAATAAATGCTATTTACATAGTACTTTAAAGTTTGCAAAACATTTTATATATGTCATCTCAGGTACAGGAACTATATTGCCAGATATGGTATGTTTTGTCTATAAACTCAATTCATATTTTCCCTTTTGTTGCCACAATTGTTTCTCAAAATACATTGGAATCTATTTACTGAAAGCATCTATATCCCTTATATCATATAGGGTTAAAGATTAGAAGATAATACTGTAAAGTGGTTTTGAGCTTCTTAAATATGAAAATATCACCCTTTGAGTCTTGATATTACAAAAGTGGGTGAAAGTACCAAGTAGTTTCAACATAATTGAGTAGGATTATATTCTATTTATAATAATTCTCTGAAAGCCTCTTTTTGTGATAAGGTCTCAATATGTGCACAAAGTACAGATCATCCTTGATGACAAGCTTCTATTGTGTACTGTCTCTACCTACCCCCAAATTAAAGCAGCTGATTATTCCTTGCTATTATTAGGTTAGTCCAGGAAAAGTTTGGGATCACTTTCTTCTTCTTAGCACCACTTAAGAGTGAAAAATGTTATTATTATGAGAGAATACCTTAATGAAGTTTGGTTATACTTCCAAAAAAAAAGGAAGCTATGCTAAAATTTCATGGAGCCTCAGATGATTGAAAATATTTGCTGAGTTTGACTTTCTATGTAACCCAGGTGTCATGGTGAGACCAGAGACCCATGCACAGAACTTATAGTATGCCTCAGATGAACGTGGTGTTTATGTATATTAACTCTTATGTAATGGTTGTGGACTATGAGACATTTATGATGGCAAGTGGAAGAGGGAAAAACTTTGGATTTGTAGCCAGAAGACTTTTAAAATCCTAGTCCTTCCACTATTGCCCATGTGACCTCTTGGGTAAGTCACTGAATCTTTTTTGGCCTTAGTTCCTTCATCTGTGCATTGAGAGAGTTTGAGAAATTGATGTCTGAGATTCCGTCTAGTTCTAACATCCTCTGAATTTATGAAGAATTTGGCCATGAACCTCTATGAAAATTATATAACTATTTTCTTTAGAAACCTCACATCATGAATAGATTATTCATATATCCTTCTGATTAATTTTCTTCTGCTTAGATCAACGTAATGTTTGAGTTTTTAATAGTATTGTGTTCGTGCAATACAATATGGTGTGCTTGATAGAGTAACTCATCTTTGAGTCACAGAGACCTAGGTTCAGGGTTCACATCCTATCTCTGCCACTTTTTAGTTGTGTACTCTGGGCAGGTGGTCACTTTTTAAGGTTTATATAATAACTCACAGGTGGATTTTAATTGGATCTATGTCAGTTGAGGGGAGTTCTCATATTTAGAAAATCACAGATCCTTGAAGGATATACTCCTGAGAGATCAGTGGTCACAGTTACTAAAAGAAGAGCACAAATCAAAGCGAGTTGACATTGTCATTGAAGTCATATACATTTCAGGCAGAAAGTTAGTCATTAGACTGAGGCCTCATTGAGAGCTGGGAATTTTTTTTTGGGGATGTCTCTTTATATCCCCAGTACTTAGCACAGTGCTTGGCACATAGTAGGTGATTGATAAATGCCTGTTAACTGACTGTTCAGCATAATGAGAGATTATGACCTTTTATTTGTGTTGTACCATGCAACATCATGGAGAGTCCAATATTTGTTAAATGTGGTATACTGATTTGTATTGGTAGAGGGAGTTTCTTTGATTGGGAGGTCCATTACCATTGAAACCACACATCTTGTCTCTCTCTGCTATTATCTACATTTTACAGATGAAGAAACTAAAATTCAGAGAGCTTAAGTAACTTGCTCAGTCCTATAGGTTAGAAAAGTGTTTAGGCTGGGGATTGAACCTCTTTCTTGTGACTCTAGGTTCTATGCTCTGTATACCAAACTGTCTTTCTAATGTATGTGTATCTGTTACATGTGTTTTGAATTTGAGAATTATACAAACACTCTACTTGGAATGTCCCACAGACTGTGTGTCTTGAAAAAAAAAAAATATATGTAATATATACCTGTATATGTATACGTATGTGTGTATGTGTATGTTAGTACGTGCCTGACTTTACCCCTCAAGGGTAATGAGTTTAAGAAATGTTAACTTGGACATTTAATAAAAATGTTTGATTTCATGTATAAGCATGAGCTTCCAGAAGTCAATAAAATTGCAATGATTTCCCAGTCGCCTATGTTATTTAGCTGACTTTCTGAATAAGCTGACTTTGCAAAGTGGACCTAATGTCTATTGTTCTTGAAATGGGGAGGGATGAGCATGACGATGTCTTCTGTCTGGCTTCTCAAGTAGAAATAGAAACTTTGTTAATTCCTTGCAGAAGTGCTAGTGAGGCTTTTCTTGGACTTTTTAACCAGAGCCCAAGGCAAGCTGGAGGCACTGACATCCATTACATCTGTGCAGTAATTTTCTATACGTTATTACCTCATATGGTGTCTCATCCACTTTCTGCATTAGAAATATTGTCTGCTAACTGATAGGAGCAAGCCAGCATGCATTTTGTTAGTTCTTCAGATGAAGAAGATGAAAAATCATAGTAGGAGAAACATTGGCCTTGCAGAGTTCAAAAGCAGAGGTGGCTTGTTCGCTATAGTTGAAAGCCAAGAAATAATAGCAAGAAGATTGGCTTGAGCTCTACTATAAAGAGAAATGAGAATTCTAAAACTGTTATTTTGGGAGGTGAAAATTGTGCAGTCTTCAAATGAGCATCTATTGCAGTATAGCTGTGTAACTACCAAAACGAACACATTGAATGAATAGGCAGCATCTGGTATAGAGTAGTAGCCTAAAGTAATATTAGGAGCAAAAGGGGTAAATGGTTACTACTTTTCTTAATTAATAGTGCAATCTTATTTACTGCAAGATGGATATTAGAATTCTCAAGAATTCTATTTGATTTTGAAATGAACTGGATTGAATTGGTACCATGATCAGAACAAAGCATCTGTGGTATTTTTCAGCAGATGTATTTACTCTAGTGACTGCCTGTCAGCTCCCTTTTCTACAGTGTGTTTTTGATTTATTAAATTTTCATTGCTCTAAGGTTTGCAAACTAAAATAGTCCCAAAGCTAATTTTTATAGTGCCTGTTAACCATAAGAGGGCTGAGTTTATCTTTGGGAATTTTTGTTTTCTGAGCAATTCCACTGAGAGTCAAGTTATATATACATATGGTTTTCTTGGGCAAATGAGTATTAGGCAGTTGTTCGTGTATGAGATAGGTCCTCAGTTTACTTTTTGTAAATTAGCTGTAGGGGAATCATTCTCTCAACAGGCCATGTCTGCTTTCACCCTGGTGCTGAAAATGAGAACTAATGTTGTAGTTATTTAGCATTTAGATAACACTTATATTAGGAATGTTAATAAAAATGAACTGGAAAATATTTTTGTAGAGACAAAGTGCTTTGGGACCTAAACAGATTATTTGATTAGTAGCAGCAACTGGGCAAGGAACTTATTTGTACTGGTCCTTCCATCTGAATGACAGAAATACATTAAAAACAAAACAAAACAAAACAAAAAAACTTTGCTACCTGGAATTTCAGGAGATTGTAGATGAATAGATGGGTGAAGGTGGGGTCCAGTTAGTTAAACTTTAAAATCTCAAGTCCTTATGCATGCCACAGCCAGTTGGTTCCCTTAGTTTGTTTCTAAACAAGAGCAGGCTCAGACATTTCAGACTAAGATAGTGTGTGGAATCAATCCTTATTGTAGACAGATGACCTCCTAAGTGGCCACCCTTTGGTAACCATGTGCTCCTAAGGAGACAGACCAGCAGGGTCCAGCTCTCTAGGGAATGTGGACCAGTCAGTCATGCCCTGAGCTGTGAACATGGCAGCGGTTATAGAATTAATGGAATAAAGGAAAACAGAGAAAGTTACCTACAACTCTAAACATGGTGTCCAGCATGGTTTGTAGTCTTGCCCATGGAATTCAGTGGCAAGTGTTGTCAACACTGAATAGCTTCAGTGAGAAAAGAATGGTGGGTGGATATATGAAGATGATATAGCAATATGGTAATGTCTGCCCCAAACTAAACAAACAGGCAACACCAGAGCTCTCTTCCCAGCCAGAATGCCTCTCTGGTGCTTATTGCCAACAGATTTGTGCTTGTGATCTGTCATTCTTTGCTGTGACCAGGTGGTTAGTGCCAGTCATACCCCATGGTGTTCCTAGTATAGCATTAGTACCAGAGGTGCTGATTGCAGGAATAGTTGTATTTATCTTTTTATATCTCTTAGCACCTAGAAGAGTGCTTCACACAGATTAGGTCTATAAAATATGTTTATTGAAGACAGTTTTCTAGAGCTCCCCAATGAGAAAGGTAACATAACTTAGAAAAAAACCCACCCTGTAATGAGGTGAGTTAGAAAAGTTTATCATATAAAATGCTGCATTATATAAAATTTACTCAGATGTGTTCAAGAGCTGAATTCATTTTTTTGGGTAAACTCAAGGGATTTTAAAAATAAATTTAGTCACAATAAAAAAAAAAAACCTTATCATTATTGCTAATTGCACAAACATACTCAATATTATGCCCAATCTGTGTCCTAAGACATTGTAGAGATTCTGGTTTTCATGAGCAGAAGTGCCCAGTTATATTATTATGTAGATGTTTTCCTTTTCAGTCTAGCAGACAGGAGGCAGCCTTAACAAGTTTAGCATCATGTTTTATGACTATCTGTTTATTAATGAATAGGATGAATTTTTACTACAAGATTCTGTTTGTAGTCCAAGACCTTTGAAGAAAATACAGAAAAAAATCTCAAATCAATTTTACCAGACCTTTTAAAGGCATTTTTAATTGTTAGTTTCTCTATGTCAAATAATGAGTATTGATAGTAAATATAGAAACATCTTAAATTTGTGAATTTGAGTGAGCATTTGGGGCTTTGTGGGAGGCTTATTTACTTTTTTGTATAATCGAATATTATGGTAAATCTTGTGGAGATTTTCTTATTATAATAAGGATATTTTACAACATATGATTTTGTATTGTTATTTTTATTTTTTTTATGACAGGAGGTCAAAATACAGTTTACTTAACTCTCTTCCTTAAAAGTTTTATTAAGAACTCTTGATGTCAGAGAGCTCTCTCACCTGTTAACTTTTAAGGCAAAAAAGATATGTCTTAGATATGTCTCTTTGCTATTGTTATTCATGAATAAGCCTTTAGGAAATTTACACATGGGTTTGGAGATTATCTAGGCAGTCTCCTTATTTTATAGATGAGAAAACTCAAGGTTGGAAAGATGTAATAACTTGCCTAGAGTCAAACAACTAGCAAGTTACTAAGTTAAAATTCAAGCTCATTTCTTCTGACTCCAAATCTAAGGTTCTTTTTGCCTTCCTATATACAAACATTTTAAGAACCTAAGATGTTTTAGTGGTATCCTAAGCAATCTATTAAATACCTATCTCTTTGGGGCTATTATTTTTTCATTGAATATTTTGACTGTGATGACTGACATTTTAATCATGATTAATTAATTGAATGATATTTGGTAAGCGAATGCTGGCTCTGGCTGTTATGTTGGGGACTGAATAAAATGATAGAGGTTCTTTCTATGGGAAGCTTGCATTATAATGTTGTCAGAAGTGATAGACATCAATTTAAAAGGTATTTTATCCACATGTATGGAAAAGAATAAAGGTATTGAGAAAAGTCTTTGTTTATTTTTTTATTTTTAAAAAATCACAGTTGGAATTAAGGTGCCACATGTGGCTCTGTGCAGGGGGACTTGGAAGTTAATCTTGCCCTAATTTAATAGGAAAAGCCAATGTAGTGAGATCAACTCTGAATTGGTATTCTGTGCTGCCAAGATAAGAGTCTTAAAAGATACCAGTTATGTTACAAATGGAGGCTATTAAAACCAAACAGAGTTGAATTCTCCTCAGTTCATAATGTAAAATTATTTCTTATGTAGTGTTATCTACATGTTACTATATTTTTCCATTGTTAGAGGATTTATAATTCACTTTTGAAAAAAATATTTAGATTTCTCATTGCTTAAAATAAATGATGGAACATAAGTTTAAATTCTTAATCTCCAAGCACAATTTTTGTAAAGTTAATCATTTGGCTTCTGCCATGTTCTTTCTATTGCTCCTCTCTGCACTTCTTCTCAAATCTCTTCTACTTCATTGTGTCAAACTGATTTTACCCATTATCCTGTGTAATCAATCCTCTCCTTTGATGAGCTTCCACATTATGACAGGATAGCCTGGGCAGTCATTTTTTTTTGGTATCATGGTAGATTTCTGGCCTCATTGATATGGGCATTATAAGGGTATGTATTTCAATCCATCTTTACCTTCTCATCCTATTCTACTCTTGTCTGTGTCCTTCTGAAAAGCTCCCATGAAAAACTTCCTCTAGGTCTCCTGAGATACAGAGACTGAGGAACAGTTGTCCCATTAAGGCAAGTTGCTTTTGCTAAGTAACTGGCCCACTGCCTTTTTTGGTCATATATCTGTCTGATAACTAAATGAAGAGCAATAGGTAATAAATTGATATACTCTTTCCAGTAGTAATGACAGTAGTGATTTGATTATAGCTCCAGAGTTAGAAAGCAAGTGGTGTGTGTGTGTGTATGTGTGTTTGTGTACGTATGTTGTGCAGATAACAAAGGCAAGAAAATGTCTGGGATATAAATGAAGCATGCCTGTGGCAAGCTAGATATTGTGGTCTATGTGAGGTACTTACTAAATCAGGAAAGTGTGGGGAATTCTGGAGCTGAAAGGATTAAGTCACTTGTAGCATAATCTCTGATGTCTCTACCATGGCAGCAGCTAAGAAGATGGTCAGGTTATAAAATGAAACTTGCTTTGGGATGGTTAGATAGAATGGGCCATGGAAGGCACGCAACAGTAAAGACAGCACAAGATAGAAGAGAGGCATTACAGAGCTGAAAGGGTTAAGGTCCACTCAATGTATAATTTTTGGTTCAGAGGGTGCAGTAGCATGGTGGAAGGCAAGATGTTTGTGGTGTATAATGAAGTTTTGACTTATTCCTCAAGCTGTTTCTAGAAACATGCAATTCATCTTTGGTAGTAAGTGACATCCTACTGATGTCTATAATCTCTGTTACTCATCTGTTGACTCACAACTTTAATTCTTAAGACCGTGTTGTTCTATGTCTTGTAGCTACACTATCTCATAGGAAGGATGTTGATGTTAAAAAGTTGGGCCTTTGTTTTAGGGAAAAGTTTTGAGATCATTAAAAACCTAAAGTAGCTTCAGAAAAGGAATCCACTCTTTTTGCATCCTCTCGTTGAATTCTGGGTCTGGTTCATTGTTTGTCTGCAGTGGCTGTCCTAAGTGTATGTGGTGATGAACTAGCTTTATGGGTTGGCTATCTAGCCGCATATATTAAATAGTCTGGACAATAAACATTTTTCACCTACTCAGTTTTTTCTATGTGACTAGTTAGACCAAATTCTTCTAAATATTTATGGATCTCATTTAGGAATCTTTGCCGTGTGTCAGTCTTCATTGATTAGCACAGTGTTATCTGAAAACAGGGACATATGAAGGACCTTACCATATATAATAAATCCCTCTTCCACTTGAACTCTGCACTGAGTATTCTCCATGACAGTAGCAAACACCGTTGGTAATCATACATCTCTTTGTTTTATGCCTTACTTGATGTCACTATATAAAGAATCATCAAGCAAAGTTATCATTGGAAAGTATAATTATGTATGTGTTATATATTTTCAAGACACCAAACAAAGGCAAAGCAACAAGTATTTTTTAAGTGTTTTACTACATACCATGCTTATTATGCACTGCACTACTTATTAGTAGTATGATAGAATTGGTAAAAATCTGACTTGGTCTTAGCCTTCATTTATAAAAGTATAGTGTACAGATCACAAAAATTAATTTCCAGGTGAGAAAGTGTACCATTTTTCTGAGCAAATTTGTGCCTTTCAGCAAAACACATAAAATAGGCTGAGTTTAAGGGTAAATCTGGGCAGTGTATTCATTCAGTCATCTAACAACATTCATTCAACAGACTTTTATTAAATTCTATTATGGTCAAGTTATTGTTCTGGGGACATGATATTCCTGAGGAATTGAATCTATAATTGATTGTTTGTTATAGCTTTCTAAACATTAAGAATTTCTTGAGGGCGTAGTGGTTGTTTAAGACATTATCTACATTCCACTGTCAATACCTATTACTATTTTAGTTAAAGAGAGTGGGGCTGGCAAGTCCTTGAATAAGAGATGATATGGTCTAATGGACTAAAGTCAGAATGAGGCAAGGTGCTGGCAGGATTTAGAGGGAGAGGTATAGTTTGATGAATAGGCACTGTAAATGGGAAAATTACTGATAATTATTGTGAGGATAAGGGAAATGAATGATTAGACAGAGATTGTGACTGGGAAAAATTCCTGGCACAATTTATGTTCAGATGGGGGCTCATGACAAGATCATTCAGGATGGTAGACTGGAGATGTGATCACCAGGGACTAAGATCAGATTAGCAAGCAAGACAGTCTCAGACCTGGCTGATCAACAAATGTCAGGACCAGAGAAGCAGAGGATGCCAAATTTGTGAGCACAATCTTGTTGGAATGCCATTTGCTTTGAGCAGCAGTTTGTGGCTGACTAAGCCTTTTATCTGTGATGTCTCAGTTTTTATTGAGTCAGTCAGTATTCTCTCGAGTGGAGCTTCTTGTAGATACCATGGATGTTAGGGTAGATTATAGTTTACCATTTAGGTAACTGCGGCTTCATCTATACTACACTTTGTAGTACTATATCTTTCATATTGGCATGGAACTGGGGGAGAGGTTAGAGTGGGTTGCTGCTTCTGTCGTTTTGGTAGAGGCTAATTTCAATAGGCTCAAAGACCTTCTGAACTGGATTATTCACTGAGGGGTCACTGATTAGGGTGGAGAAATATGTTCTCTTCATTATGACCTGGGGCAATTTGGAGATCTACTTGAGAAATGTTTCCAGGCTTCATTTAGGTATGATAACAATGTATTTAAGAATGTATATATAGGCCAGGTATGGGGGCAGATGTCTGCAATCTTTGCTGTTGCAGAGCCTGAAGTTTGGTGGATCCCCTGAGTTTGGGAGTTCTGAGCTACAGTAAGACTAAAGCTGATCAGCTGATCAGGGTGGCTAGGTGGTGCAGTGAATAGAGCACCAGCCCTGGAGTCAGGAGGACCTGAATTCAAATGTGATCTCAGACACTACACACACACACACACACACACACACACACACACACACACACAAAACTAGCCGTGTGA
>CM053587.1:208160786-208176385 GCA_028646515.1 Pseudochirops corinnae
AGCAATGGGGTCAGGCTAATGAAGTGGCATGGGGAGACCCAAGTCTCCAAAAAACCTAAAACCATACCCACACCTCAAGTCTAAAATTTTGTGTTTAAGATGAATCTGACTCTTGTGCTCACAATAAACACAATTCCAAAAGTCAAATACAGTTTAACCACCAATGTACTGCAT
Organism: Pseudochirops corinnae; assembly: GCA_028646515.1. Classification (NCBI taxonomy): domain Eukaryota; kingdom Metazoa; phylum Chordata; class Mammalia; order Diprotodontia; family Pseudocheiridae; genus Pseudochirops; species Pseudochirops corinnae. Next base: position 208,160,961 of record CM053587.1, read on the forward strand.
TGTACCACTGTGAATTGATACTGTATTGCAACTGATTTTAAATTACATAGTCCTTTTGAACAAATGGCTTACTATTAACTGTCTTTTAGATAAATCCTAAACATGAAGCCTGTCCAATATAAATTGTGCCACTCTCTCAGTTCCTGCCTCTGTAGACTGTCACTGATTGTGTGTGATTCGCTTAGAGTGAATGCATATTACAGAAGAACACAAGCCATATACAATTAGAACTTGAAGGGAATCTTAGAAATTGCCTTTACTCTATGTAGTTTCAAATAAAGTGGTTGTCCTTTTCTTTGCCTGGGCCAACTGCTCTTCAGACACCTTTGATCTTTAAAAAAAATTTTCTAATCTTATTTTTTCCCCACTTCCATGTCAAGAAAATTTTTAGAATTAATTTTTACAAGAATTTGAGTTCCAAAGTTTTCTCCCTCCCCCTCTCTCCCCCCCTTCTGAAAATGATAGGCAGTTTGATATAGTTACACATGTGCTATCATGTGAAGATATTTCTCTGTTAGTCATAGTTGTAAAAGAAGAAACAGACCAAAAGGAAAAAAAAAACACAACAAAGAATAAAGTGAAAAAATATGCTTCAATTTATATTCAGAGTACATCAGTCCTTTATCTGGATATGGATAACATTTTTCTTGAGTCCTTTGTACTTGTATTGAATCATTCTCTTGTTGAGAAGGTCTGAGTCATTTACAATTGACCATCATACTGTTGCTGATATTGTGTACAATGTTTTCTTGTTTCTGCACATTTCATTTTGCATCAATTTGTACAAGTCTTTTCAGGTTTTTCTCAAGTTTGCCTGTTCATCATTTCTTATTATTGCACAATAGAATTCCATTATAGTCATATACCACAGCTTATTCAGCCATTCAGGTAGCCTTGATCTTGACGTTAGTGAGCTCTGCTAGTTGTTTACTTGTAAGGCAAAAAAAAAGCCATATTCTGCGCTGTTAGAGTTGGACACAACTGAAAAATGACTAAATAACAACAAAAAACCTTTATGATTGATTGATGATTAATCTCTTCAGATCCTTTTATTTTAAAGTTTTTCTATCCAATTTCAGTGATCAAGTCAGTACAATAACTAAATGAAAGGGGAAATAAAGTTACTATCTGAATAGTGTATTGATAGAGATCACCACAAAATTAAGATTTTGAAGTTGTAGCTTATTACTTAGGCTACATTTGCTCTTAACATGATAGATGCTTTGCATTTCAAAACCTCTGATGAGTTATTTCCCATCATGATTCCATTTTATTAAACATTTAAACAGCAATCTATATTTTGCAAATGTGTCACAGTCATTTTTTTCACCTGTTTCACATGTGACAGATTAGCTATTCTCTTTGTAGATAATTAAGACTTCACTGAAGTCCTGCTTTGTTCCTTCATTGTGATGTCAAGGTACACCTGGATTCTAGAAGGCTGTCCTAATGGAGCCCAAGCTCTGTTGTATGCAACTAAGCTAGAAGGACATCAAGTAGAATAGACTTTTCTCTGTGATAGGTTATGTCGCTGCCCAGACTACTTTAATTTGAGATTTCAGTGAGCAGATTGGCTTTGTTATGATGAATTCTTTTGTCTCAGAAACTCACACACTGTCTATTAATTTGCAGAGGAGTTGGATTTGACATCAGAGTAATTATCCATCTGATGCAATAATGGATGAACACATTGAGCAAATCAATGAACACATTGAGCAAAATAGGAAACGTCATATCTTTGAAGAAATTAGAATTTAAAATTGATTTTTATTGACCTTATGATAGCTCTGTGTCCATCATTGCTATCATAGGATCAAGAGAAGGAAGGTGCATTGGTGTCTCTGTATAGCTGATACTAAACCCTACCTGAACTAGAACCCCCTCTACAATATCTCTAGTAAATGGTTGTCTACCCTTTGCTTGAAGATCTCCAGTGAGAGGGTGAACCCACTCTCTACCTCCCAAAGGAGCCTGTTTCACTTTGGGAAAGTTCTAATTGTTGTGGAAATTTTCTTTTACTTCCAGCCTAAATTTGCTTTTTTTTGCAAGAACAAGTAAGAACTCATAATTCCTAGTTCCACCTTTTTTAAAGAAGCAGAAAAAGTATGTTCTTTTGTTTTTATGATAGCCATGCAAAATACTTGTACACAATTATCATATCTCTCCAAAGTCTTCTTTTCTCTAGATTTAACCGTCATAATTTCTTCATTCAATTCTCATATAGCATGATCTTGAGGAGGCTCCCTATTACCTTAGTTGACATCAATTGTCCTTCACTTTAGCAATGTGTCTTTCCTTAAATATGGTACCTTCAATTGAACACAGTGCATCATTTATGGTCTGACCAGGGCAGAGAACAGTGGTACTAATCCTTCAGAGTATTGTCAATGCATACTTTTCTTAATGCTGTCTTAAGAATGCATTCATTCTTGGCTGCAATATCGTATCCCATTGGCTCATACGGAGTTTGAAATATACCAAAATCTTCAGATTTCTTTCAGATAAACTGTGGTTTAACCCTCATCTTGTACTTGTGAAATTGATTTTTTGAACCAAAGTGTAAAGTTTTGCATTTTTTCCTACTGTGTTTTATATTATTATATTTGGCTCAGTGTTTTAGCCTTCCAGGACTTCTTTGGGTTCTAATTACATCTAGCATGCCAGCTATGTAGTTTGTGTCATATGTAAATTTGATAAACATACCATCTGTACTTTTGTTTGAGTTATTAATATAAAAATTTAAAAAGAAAACAGGACAAAGCACAGGCTCTTGGGGCGCACCTCTAGAAACTTCCTTTCAACAGTGGTTCAGTGCTACAGCCAGGATTAAAATTCTCCTTTGTTCTCTAATCTACTGCTTAGTTTACTTAGTCACATTTTGCCTTCTGAATACTAAATAACTAAACACAGAACACTGTATCAGGTGAACATTTAACAGATTTTTAAATTTTATGATAAATAACATTTAAGTGGGTGGAACATGAATGGAGTCAGCCTTAAGACACAATTATGAAGTGGATGAAGTGAAAAGAGAGTGCTAAACCTGGAATCCTGGGATCTTAGTGTGAATCCTGGCTCTGTCCTTTACAATCTGTGGTATCTAGAGCAAGTATTTCACTTACCTCTCTGGGTGTCAATTTCCTAATGTGTGAAATAGGAAGATTGAACTAGAAGACCTTCTAACTCTAGCTCTCTGATTCTTTTATTTCTTTCCCCTTCAATTTGGAGTATCTTCTATTCCTGGATGGCTACTTCTCTCTCTTTAAAAACAAAACAAAACATTTTTAATTTATGGAATAAAACAAGCATTTCCATAATGCAGTGTATAATAAAAAGATGATCGCATATGAAGCTGTAAATCTGCTGTGTACAACTTGCCATTCCTTTCAAATATACACAATTATCAAGTAAATTTCTTTTTTTCTTCTCTCCCTCCCTGCTCTCCAGAGATGGCTACAACAGACACAAAAAAGTGTGTCTGTGTGTGTGTGTATGTGTGTGCGTGTGTGTGTGTGTACACTTCTATTTATCATTTCTTTCTCTGGATGTAGAGAGTTTCCTTCTTCATTATGTCCTTTGTAGTTAATTTGGGCATTTAAATAGTCAAAATAAGTTATGTATTCAGAGTTGTTCTTAAAACAACATTGCTGGTACTGTATACAATGTTCTCCTGGTTGTGCTCATTTTACTCTTCATCATTTTGTGCAGGTCTTTCCATGTTTTTCTAAAATCATTGAGTTCATCATTAATTTCCTCCTCTCAGTTAAAAACCACTCTGTGCCATATAGGTTGGAATATATCTGATAAACTCAATCACAAAATGGTGTAAATGACTGATAAAAACTTGTTGCCTCCCACTCTGCCTTTCTGCTTTCCCCAGCTCTCCTGTCCCACACTGCTGGCACTGTAATAGGGTAAGCTCAGTCTCTTAAACCAAGGGATAGAAAATGTTCTGGTAGAATTTTAGGCATAGGTTTGGGCAAGTCCAGCAGATGAAATTCACATCTTGGTGTGCATTAGTTTAATATAAATGATTTTCTAACAGATGAAGTCAGTGGTCCCAGGATGAATGGAAATTTTCCCCAGGATTGAGGAATAAAGTGTAACCCAATTTAGGAACGTCAGATACTGATGGGGAGAAGCAGGTTTAGGTGGGGTGCCTGATATTGACAAGACAACGTAGAAGACACATTTTTATTACTTCACAGTTTTGCCAAGGGCTAATTCTTCCCTTTGCTGTCCCCACGCCACCCCAAAAGTGGAATTTGTTTTCCTCATTGAACACTGTGACATTTACTCAGCCAGATAAAATGAAAGAATGTCTTAGACATCAGAGGAAGCAGCATGATCTTGCTCATGTAGATGAAAGGTCAGGATGATTTCTAGTCATCTCATGTAATTTTATATTAGATGAGTTTTCTGTCCTTTACCCTCCATTCCAGATTCATTTCTGAACTAATCTCATGCATTTTCCTTTCCTCTTATGTGTTCTGAATCATTTTTGGAGGGTGATAACTTTGCAATCATCTCGATTTTCGCATAGAGGTCTATAACGGTAGATTTTGCGTTAGCAGTGTCAGACACAGGTGTAGCTGTTAATTGCCAGCAACAGTAACATCAGTCTGTTTGTACTGATGCTGTCTGCCCGAGATTTGTCCTGAAACTTTCTTTTCCTAAGACGTTGGAAACTGCTGCTAGCTTTTGGTTTCCAGCAAGTGTTTGTTTTTTCCTAATAGAGGGATCTTGTGTACCTAGCAAGATTCTTTTGAATATTCTTGACAATATTAAGAGGAATTTTTTTAAAGGACACAGCTGTCTCATAGATTTATAGGTATAATAGGCATAACAGTACTGATAAAATTAGCATTTACTATCAAAAGGCCAAGAAGCAATAATGGAATTGACATTTAAGACTGAGGAAAAACAAAAACCTTCATCCATTATTGGACATTTGATCCTCACAACAGACTTATGAGGTGTAGGCACTACAAATATCTCTTTTATGGATGAGAAACTGGAGCTGAGAGAAGCTCAATAATTTGCCTGTAGTCACACAGGTGGTTAGTTTTGGAGGCAGGATTTGAATCTACATCTTTCCTTCAAGTTCTATGCTCTTTCTACTTCATTGGGATAGTTACTGAACTATGCATGTCAAACTGAATGAACAAAACCTGTGAGTGGAAGAAGATGATGACCAACGTTTTACAATAGGATAGTTCAGTAATGTCCATAGAATTATAGAATGTGAGAACTGGAAGAGATCCTTCACTTGAGTTAATGTCATTTTACAGATAGGAAAACTGAGGCCTGGGCAGTAGAGTTACTTGCCCAAGACTAAAAGGGAATAAGTAGAAAACAAGGATTTCAGCCCAGGACCATTATGTAGAAAAGTTCAATATATCTTTTGCAAACATTTATTGAGCACCTTGTATGTGCGAGACTCAGGCAAAATGTTGGAGCAGGAAAGTTCCTCATACATTTAACAAACATTTATTAAGCACCTAGCATGTGCGAAGTGTTGGAGCCTTAGGAGAGGAAGTCTCTTTAGTGACTTCCTATAGTGGAAAATAGACTTGTTATCACACTGACGTATGATGAAATTTGTCTTTATTTGGGAAGTTCTCTTATTCTGGACAAGATAATATACCATGAAGAACTCTGTTTTTACTTCCTATCCTTCTGCTAAAAAATACAACATATTTTAAAAATTGTTTTTGTTGTTCTTGCGTAATTTTTCAGTTATGTCTAACTCTTTGTGATCCCATTTGGGGTTTTCCAGGCAAAATGCTGGAGTGGTTTGCCATTTCCTTCTCCAGCTCATTTTACAGATGAAGAACTGGGTCAAACAGGATTAAATGGGGGGGGGGGGGCAACTAGGTGGTGAAGTGGATAGAGCATCAGGACTAGAGTCAGGAAGACTTGAGTTCAAATTTAGCTTCAGATACTTATTAGCTGTTTGACCCTAGGTAAATCACTTAACCTTGTTTGCCTCAGTTTCCTCATCTGTAACATGAGATGGAGAAGGAAATGGCAAAACTCTTCTGTATCTTTGCCAAGAAAACCCCAAATGGGGTCATGAAGAGTTGGATATTACTGAAATGACTCAATAACAACAACATAAAAATTGTAGATGATACATAAACTAAATATTTCAGGGCTTTGAATTCTTGGTGTGGTCTATTTTTTACAAAAACTTTAGAGATTAGTGACCAGGTGCTTGGGTGGTGTTTAAAAAACTGCTCATATTTTCATATTTTCATATATCGTTTACTGGACCTTTCATGGATATTAAAAACATTTGCTATTTTTTTGTTCCTGACTTTTGATAGTGAGGAGAGATTATAAGTTATTTTAAAATTCCAAAGGAGATTTAAAATACATTGAAAATGATTCCTTATTGCTCACATCCCGATTTGTTTCCTAGTTCTCTCTTGTAGTCTCTTCACAATAGAAATATCAAGAAATCTAATGATTGAACCTTCTCTTGTGACGTACTATGTTAGGGAATATTGAAGAATAGGCTAGTGTTGGTGAAATCCATTGACATCATAGTTACGAATTCAGAGAAACATGAGATTATTTGTGTGAACTGATGTAGAGTGAAGAAAGCAGAGACATAACAATATAAATCCTGACTATAATAAGGTTAAAAAAAAGAAAAATCAAGGGCATTTGAAATCTGATTAAGGTTAAGGACCAATCCTGGCCCTTTGAGAACAGATAAAGACACTATAGACACTGCCTTCCTTCCCTGGGTAGACCCGTGAGGAAATGTGAGCCTGCAGCGTTGCTTAACTGTTAGACACTATTGCTATGCCATTTATTTTGCTTGACTATTTTTCTTTATTTTAAGGGAGAGTTCAGATGGGGGCAGGGCTATATATGTACATAACTGGCATGAAAATGGAATCAATAAATGTCACAAGTAAGAAAGAAAATTGGATTTGAAATAATGAGACCTGGGTTTGTCTATAGCTCTGCCACTTTCTAGCAATGATATTCATGATTTTAATGAGGCCTCTTTCAAAATGTGTTGATGGAACAATTGGTAGTCTGGTCATCAGACTAAAAAGTGTGGTTGGTAAAGAACTGCATTGCTAAAAGGACACAGTGGATACTTATGTTAGTATACTTGTGCACAACTGAAATTTCATTCTTGATGGTAGGGCTCTATGTGAGAATGACTTCACCTTTGGCATTTTCATACACAAATATGTTTACTCCTAAGTAATTGGAAATTTTGCTTAGCATAAATTTTCTTCCAAGTTTATCTGTAAATTATTGAATTCTCCAAAAAAATGATACTGTGGTTAATTCAGTTATTTATTGCATTGTTTTTCAAAACTGCCACCTTAGAACACAGTAAACGTTTCCCAAAAAGGTAGCGGTTGCTGAAAACGTTCTGAATTCTTCTTTGGTACTTGTCATTAGGTCCAGATTGCAACTTTTACAAAAGACCTTATCTTTAATTTTTATTTTGCTTTTACATTCAAAAGGCATTGCCTGACTTGCAAACTTGTATTTGTATAATACTTCACAGTTACTCTATGCTTTATAAATTTTCTCACTTGAGATGGTAAGTCTTTTTTATTGATAAGGAAACAAGTTAAGTGACTTGTCCATGGTTAAATAGCTAGTTAGTACTGGCAATGGGCCTACAATAGAGGACTTTTGCTTCCTACTCCATTGCTTGCCCTGGGTACTAGTTAATATAATACTTTGCACTGCTTCAGTGGATTTCATTGCTCCTTCATATATAAATGTTTATGGTCCAAATCTTGGTTTTTAAATTCTTTGTACTCCTCCCTTTTCATCTCTTCTTTTCTTTGCTTTCTCATTTCTTTTTCTTTCTTTTCTTTTCTTTTTTTTTTTTTTTTTTGCCTTTTGGAGGAGGAAGGGCAGGGCAATTGGGATTAAGTGACTTGCCCAAGGTCACATGGTTAGTAAGTGTTAAGGGTCTGAAGCTGGATTTGAACTCTTGTCCTCCTGACTCCAGGGCTGGTGTTCTGTTCGCTGCACCACCTAGCCGCCCCTGCTTTCTCATTTCTCCTCCTGTCTTCTATCTTTCTATGATTTTTTTTTAATTTTGCTTTTCAAGCCTCTGCCTCTACTCATCTTTCTTGCTTCCTCATCATCTCTTTTATTGTTCTCCCAGCTTTTAAACAAGAGGGGAGACTGTGCTGCCACATTTTCCCAGGAGAACCCCTCAGAATCCTCTCTCTCATAGCCTTTAGACCTGAGAAGAGGAGGCTTCAGGAATACACGCAATTAGCTCTCTTCAAATCTATCGTTTGAAAAGACTATTATTTGAAATAAAGAATAAACCTTTTCTGTGTTGCCTTGGATGGCAGAAGGTATAATGCAGGTAGTAGGTATAATGCAGAGTGGGAGAAGGTTCTAACAATTAGAGATATCCTAAAATGGAACAGAAACCTTCTTAGGAGTGTTCAAACAGACTCAGTGATTTTGTGTGGTGATTTTCTACTTTGGGTGAGAAACCTGGACTTGATAATTGCTAAAGTCTTTTACAACTTTAAGATCCTGAGGATGTGAAGAGTTGGTATCTTGGTTATATTTCTCCCCTATTTCCATGAAATGTTATTTTTGGTTATGGACAGGGCAAAGAAGAGTGACATTGGAGATAAAAGTCTTTATTCCTGACTCAATGAAGTGCTGGCTTTGCCTGTACTTTTGGGTTTTGGGGAGTGATATAGATGAAATAGGATAATAAAAGTATAGCAGGGGAATAGTTTGTCATGTCAGGGTAAACATAAAGAAAAAAGTACTCTAGGGAGAAACCTATAAACTAGTCCTCTGTATACTTGGAAATGGGACACCTGGAAGCAAGAACCAGGGAGATCTAGTATCCATTCATTGCAACACAAAAGATTGAACCATGAAAAATTATCTTGAATTGCCTGAATTCTGTCACCCTTTAACATTCTCTAGAAATTAAAGTATGGGATAATTTCAGCACTCAGACTTTGACCAGATCTAAGAAATCACAACAACTCTTACTTATCCTGGTCATATAAATTATATATATATATATATATATTTGTGTTTCCTGATCACCATCTTCCCTGTCAGTTTCTGCTTCCATTTTTCATGGGGCCTCTTCTATTCCTTGGCACCCTTATTTCTAAATTTATAGTGTCTGTTGTTTTAAGTTATGTATTAGTGTTAAATACTTGAGAGGGCTATTTAAATTTAATTTGCAAATACAGTATCAAGTATCTGGTAAGAAAGGGATGATGTATTTTCTTTTGCCCAGTGTCTATAAATATCATTGGAAAAATCAGAGGATAGTTGAGAAAATAAGAGACATTTATTTGAAATGTTTAAGTATAGGAGTGGTTCTGGAAGGGACAAGTAGAGGCTTCATGTGTGAAGTGTCAGAATTGTAAAAGTTAAGGACTATAAGCAGAACCAGGAAAATAATATGAAAATAATAATAAAACACACCTGAATTGAGATTAATCCCAATGATCATTCTTGTGGACCTGGAAAGGAGACAATAAAATACATTTCCTTTCTCTAATTGGAGAGCTAGGGGGCTACAGATGTGGAATGGTACATACATAGCCTGATGTGGTCATGGTATTAGTGGGTTTTAGTTACCTTTTTTAAAAAAATTATAAAAGAGGGCTTAATAGAGGAGGGGAATATAGAAAAATGTTTCTTGTAAAAAACAAAATACCTTAAAGCAAACTTTAAAAATTGTTCCATACTATCTCCAGTCCTCCTTCCCTTATAAAGATTTTACACCCTTTTTTGTTAACTGTATCTTGGGAGACACAATAGGATAATTATAGTGACAATTACAAAACATAATGACTATTTAAAAATTTTAGCATATCATGTTAACTTACACGAAGTGGATGTATAGCTAGCTTATGGAAATACTGGGCTACTGACCTTAGCTGGCAGAAAGACGCAATATGCCATATCATTCAGTACCAATGTAGGGAGTGACTAGTTACCATTTCCAGCCACTAGCACCACAAACATAAAGAAGACAAATAGAGTGGTTGTAACACATCATGGACTCAGCCAGCATCAACTGCTTCAAAAATAGATGTCTTGACTTCTCCCTAAACAATTGACTATAAAGCAGTCATCTTGTGATACTGTTGAACATATTTGATATCTTCTAAATAGAAATGAAATTGTACTCCCTTGCTTTTGTGTAGAGGAGGTTTTATGAGTAGCTCAAGCTCTGTAGCCATATAAACTATTAATATTTCCTTGTTATTTAGTGGAAACGTCCAACCCTATCAACTTTGTGCTTGCTGTATATACCTGAATGATTGCCCCTAGACTAGTGCTTTGTAATGTATCTGTCTCTTCCCAATTCCAAATGTAACATGACTGAATGTTTTCAGAAAATTCAACTTATGGGCCCTGAAAAGCTCATGATTCCATTGTAGCTGTTTCAATTCGGTGACAAACTATTCCTAGTTGCCTAATTTATTCTTGCCAAATACTAGCTAGTCAGAGTTGTCATGTTAAAAATTACCCCTTGCTTAGATGGCTGGTTAAATGTGGTTGCTAAAAAACATACGATAGAAACAGGGATATTACTTAAAAGTTGTATAAAATTCACCAGCCTCTGAGTGCAAGGGCTTATTATTCCAGGGAAGGAGGAAGACCAGGTCCTGCTTTTCACTGTCAGAAGAAGTTCAGAAAAACCTCTGCCAGCCTTCAAGTTTTACCTCAAATCTAATAGGAAATTGTCTCCAGTTTAGAGTTGGGGAACTAAGGGAGATGTTCATTGCCTCTCTTTGGAGTAATTGGAAAAACTTGTTTGTGTTTTTCTACTTATCCCCAACTCTATTTCTAGAATTTTCCCTTTTGAAGTCACTGGGAATATGGTGAATATGAGAAATCCTTAGGAAGAATTCTAGCATGGAATATTTTTTATAAGCTGTTGATTTTTGTCTTTTTTATTTCTCAGTTCAGCTTGGAAAACCAAGAAACTCTTGAATTTAAAATGTTTGGCATCTTTTGTTTTTACGTAACTTCCATTTCTTAATATATCCTCCCCCTTCTCCTCAGTGAGGCATTTTTTGGCAACCAGGAATAAAAAGAAAGAGCAGTTAGTGCGTCAAAACTTTCACACATCAGCTGAATCGGACAATTTATGTGATGTTCTATCTCCAAAGTCTTCCATCTCTGCAAAGAAGAGAGGAAGAGAAATTTTCTTGTTTTTCTAATAATTTCATATCATTCATATTTCATTTAACTTATTAAAATTTTCCTTTATATTTTCTAATTTCACAGAATTCATTTTCATTTAAACTTTTTTACACATAAATGGTTGTAGTCATTGTGTATATTGCATTTCTGGTTCTTCTAACTTTATTCTCTATCAATTTATAAGTCTTCCCAAGCTCCTCTGAATTCTTAATTTTCATTCTTTCTTATAGTATAGTCATATTTCATTATATCAATGCACCACAGTTTGTGGTACATTTTATAATTAACTGCCTCTTACTTTATTTCCAGTTTTTTGCTAATCATACGTGAAAAAATGTGCTACTAATATTTTGTATATGTGGGATCTTTCTGTCTTTTATTTTCTTGATATATGTGCCTAACAGTGGACTCTCTTGGTCAAGGTTATAAATATTTTAATTTTTTAAATTCCAAAATGTTTTCCAAAATAATGAGACCAATTCATAGCTATATCAACAGTGCATAAACGTGTCTGCTTTTCCTTAGCTTTTCCTCCACTCACTATTTCTGTCTTTTTTACATCTTTGATAATTTGCAGGTTATAAGGTGAAACAGCACAATTATTTTTATTTGAATTTCTCTTATTTAGTTATTTGGAACAGTAAAGAAAGCTGAGAAAATTTTTGACTAGAGATTTATGTACAATAAATGGATCCATGATAGATGTGTTACTGTGTTTTTATCCAGATTATAATACTTGAATTGGAGACAAGATGACCTGGGTTCAAATTTTTACCCTATCCCTTAGTACCTTTATTACTATGGTCAAGTCATATAACCTTTCTGGATTTCATTTTTTTTTTCATCTGTAAAATGAGAAGGTTGGACTCCATTATCATAAAGGTTCTTTCTAATTAGAAATCCATGACCTTGTGACCCTATGGACTTATGAACCTATACTGAACAGAACAAAAGCTAAGGCCAAAGGGCAAGTAGGTGGTGCAGTGAATAGAGAATCAACCCTGGAGTCAGGAGAATCTGAGTTCATATCTGGCCTCAGACACTTGACACTTAACTAGCTGTATGACCTTGGGCAAGTCACTTGACCCCAATTGTCTTGCCTTCCTCCAAAAAAAAAAAAGCCTTGTGGTTATGCCACTAGAGATCTCATTGCAAGTTGATATCAATCTAATAGTCTAACATACTTTGGGTAGGGCTCTTCAAACAGTTTTAAATACTTACAATTCTCTACTTGAGTTTGTTCTGCACTGCAGTGACTCAAGGGCTAACAGATAGTTGATATGGAGGAAGAAGACACTGAGTTCAGAGGATCAGGATGCAGGTGTAAGGAGGGGCCAATTGAAAAAAAAATCTTTACAAGTTTTAAGAGATAAGAAACTTTAGGAATAAAAATTTTCAGGCCTATAAAAATTTGCCATAAAGTCATAGATGGGAAAGACTGAACAAGGATACGTTTTTCCATCTTGGCTAAAATGACAACTTTAGAGACTTTGATAAATATTCATTGATATCCAGAAATAAGAATCTTATAATAACCCACTAAACTCATAACCTTGTTATTCATTCAACCATTCTTTGACTATTAGATATAGATAATTTTTCCATTTTTTTGCTCATTACAAATAAAGCAACTACGACTGTTTTTAATCATGCGTAAAGGACAGATAGGTCAATTGCCCCTTTTTGTAATTTTTTATTGGAGGAATAAAATCCTAACAATAAAATCACTGAGACACATGATTTAATTAGTTTTGCTACTTATTGCATATTGGTATTTTGTTCCCCAAGACTCTGTCAGTATTGACGTTTAACTTTTTTCCTTTTCTTTTTGACTTTATAGTGACTTTAAAAGTATCTTAAGATTGACTTGATTTTTGTTTCCCCTGACTATTAGAGAATTTGAGCATCATTTCAAGTGGTTGTTAATAGTTAGTATTTCCTTCTTCATCAATTATTTATTCATGTTCTTTGACCAATTCTCCTTTAGGGAATATATATTATTGGTCTTTTGGATTTGAATTGTTTTCTTATAGATTCTAGATTTTAGGCCTTTTCTAATGTGATTAGTGAAAATGTTTTCCTCAAAACAGTTTCTCTTTTAATTCTAGAGGGAACACTCAAAGTCCTTTCTATCATTGTATACAAACCCCCATTGATTTTGTCTTCAGCAACTTATTTTTTATGTTTGATAAAAATGCCCTTTATATCTTTAGTTGAAGTAATATTATATCATTTTTCTTCCAATTTGTGTGTGCATGCATGCGTACATGTATGAATTTAGCTCCCTGATCACTTAGAGCTTACTTTGAATGCATGAGGTGAAGTGGTGGATCCAAGTAGATTGTGGCCAATTTTTTCAGTGTTTTTTATCGAATAGCAATTTCTTTCTCTACTGTTTTTTGTATTAAGTGTTGGTTTCTCATCCATTAAGCCTTTATATTTATTAGAGTCTAATTCTGTTTCTGGGTTTCTTCCTGTTCTATTCTTTTTATTTTTCTATAAAGCATTAAAAAATTTATCTTACAGTATATTTTGAGATAGTGTAGTTCTTTGTTTCCCTTTACAAGTTTTCATTTTTAGTCCTTGACATCCATGTCCTATTCTTAGTATGAATTTTGTTATTAATTTAATTTTATGAAATAGTCTTTGAGCCTGTAGAATATTTTGATTAGCATTGCATCATATGTGGAAGTTAATTTGGGAAATAATAACAGTTCATTTTGTATTTTTCTTAAATTTGCTCAGCTTATCCATGTAAGAATAGACTTTTGTGGGTTTAATTTCCCCTGACTTATGCCAAAATCACTTTGAAGTTGTCTTCATGTAGGTCTCTGGTATGCCTCTATAAGTTAAAGCTTGATACATTTTATTGTTATTATAAAGAATTTTCAATGATGGCATATAGAAATGTGGATGATTTTTGTAGGATTACAACATATGTAACTGTCTTAGTAATTTATCATCTCCATTAATTTTTTTTTGTTGTAGACAGTTTGGTTTTGTCTAGATGGGGAGTAATGTTTGCAAATCAAGATAATTTAAATTTCTTCATTGCTAATGATTATTCTCCTAAATTCTTTCGTACTTTTTGTATTGTTAATATTTCTAAAGCTATGTTAGAGTGGTGAGGATAGGCATATTTATTGTACAGTTTTAAAAAATAAGAATGCTTCTAGTATAGGGCCATGTGTGATCTTGAGGCCACCAGTTCCTCACTGTTAAGTGCAGTGTTTGGCACATAATGAGTACTTAATAAATGTTTACTGATGGATTTATTGAAATCTATGAGTTGTTGGTTGAGAAAAGACAAAATAGTTGTAAATTGGTGTCTGGGAACTGAATTTAACCTTTGCTTCACCTCTGTCCCAGAAGACCAAGCAGGTAAGGGATTAAGATGCAGCCAGAAGATGTCATGAAGGCACTCAGCTTCCTGAAGTACCACACTTGGTAAGTGGCTGTGCTGAAGCTTAGGCTCTGAGATGTTGTATTGGTAATGGAATTTGGAGATGCCCCTGTATTGGCTTGGTTTTTGGGCTGAGTGTTAAAACCCAGAGCTTGTGAATCCCACTTGTGGGATGGACTTGTTGACATGAAGAGAGAGGGCTGAACTGGGAGGAGCCGTGAATTGGGAGAGAGACCCAAGACGAGAGAAGGCCAGAATGATTTCAGGAGAGCAGCATCCAGCATCGTGGAGCCTGAGTTGCTGAGAGAAAGACTGCTGAGAGCCCACTGGAGCTGCCCAGGACTTTTGAGAACTGCCAAAACTGAGGAGGCATGGCTGTGATGCCGGTATTTTGTCTGTCTGTTTTGATGTTGTTTTGCCAGATTCGCCTGATGGTGAAGGACAGTGCTGCTGTTGTAGAGGTCCTGGAACCTGGCTGTTGGTTCAGAAGCCCTGAAGGAGGATTTTCTTGTGGTACCTGCACAGAAATCCTGGAAGGGGGCCTTGCTGATGTTTTCAGGTGTTCTGGGACTGTTCTACAGGCAGAGAGTGACTTGATGAGGACACTGGCTATGGCTTTATTAAGCCTTATCTCCCCAGGAACTGAGATAGCTGAGGGCTTGCCTCCAATGAAGATGAAAGGAGGCCCTTTCCTTGGGTATTCAATGCTGAGCTTAACTTTGTTGTAACTTAAGGGTGGATGGCCTTTTGTGCTCTCCTGCCCCTTTTGAGATTCAGGAGTGGGAAGCCTTTGAGTGATTGACCAAATGAATGTACTTTGTTT
>CM053587.1:208176485-208181485 GCA_028646515.1 Pseudochirops corinnae
CCTGACACGTTTATTTTCTTTGGAGCAGTCTATATACTGCACATGGGGCAACTAAGTGATTCAGTAGATAGAGTGCTAGACCTGGAGTCAGGATGATCATCTTCCTGAGTTCAAATGTGGCCTCAGATACTTACTAGTTGTGTGACCCTGGGCAAGGCACTTGACCCTGTTGGTTTCAATTTGCTCATCTGAAAAATGAGCTGGAAAAGGAGATGGTAAACCATTCCAGTATCTTTGCCAAGAAAATTTCAGATGGGGGTGCAAAGAGTCAGAAATGAAAAACAACAATATATTGTACCCAGTACTTGGAGTCTGTAGTCTGAGGTGGTTTATGGTCTTCATAGGAGTATAGATGCTTTACTGCCCTGGATGTCTAAAGGCTCAGGCCTGGGATGGCTCCGACTCAACTACATCTGCATGAGGCAAGATTTTCCTCATATACTTCAACAAAAACAACATATTGCAACAGATTGAATACAGAAACAGATATGAGAATCCATCTACCTTCTGTTAAACTAGCCATTAAAGAGATTTGCTTTGGGAATTTCCCTTCGCCCCTTGCATCTAACCCACCTTTACATTTATCCATTTGAAATTTTATCTATTTTGCCTAAATTTTATCAGAAGAGGCAGTGTGACACAGTAGATAGAGAGCTCACCTCAAAGCTAAGAAGATCTGGGTTCAAGTCCCAATGCATACTGGTATGTGATCTTGGGCAAGTGAGTTTCCGTGCTAGAGTCTAGTGTTGTCAAAATCAAATAGAAACAGATTCCTGTTGGTTGCATATTGACTTCAAAAATCACACATAACATTATGTATGTTGTATTATATTTTTATTTAATTTGTTTAGAGTTTAGAGATTTAGAGCTGCAGGGACCAGAAGTTCCCTGTACTGTAAGAAATTACAGGTGCAGTTTCTATTCCTAAATTTTGTCTAGATTTGTATGGGACCTTTACTACTGTATCTTGACTTTGTGACAATTTTATGATAGATTTGAAAAGTATCATTCATATTTTCCACCTGCCAAGGCAATCTATATTCTTGTAATATTTTACTTTCCTTCTACTTTTATCTTCATATAAATAGTCTTTCATCCAACCTCAGGCATGTGAATTTCCATATAAACTTGTATCTTGACATATAAAGCAATTCAGCTACCCCTTCTAGCAGATCTATTTCTTTGGAGCAGTCTGTTTCTTTTGCCATGTATTTTTTTTTTAGTCCCATCTCACCAAATGCTGGTAGAACTTACAAAATTGCAAATGCTTTTGTGTTAAAATTTTAAGTTTTTTTCATTTTTTTTACCAGTAATTTCTGTATTGGTTCAGGACATCTGAAACTTTTCATCTATCATGCAGTCTGATAAATGTAATTAAAAAAAAAAAAACCCAGTGTAATCAAAACACAGTGGTCATGCAAAAAAGTAGAAAGTTAAGAGGCTGACAGAGAGAAACTTGTCAATTTACTTAGCACTGACCATGGGGAAGATAGTTCTAAACTGAGGGAGGGTCCTCTTTAGGAAAGAGGAATTTATTAGGCTTTAACATAACTTGACCCTGATTAAAATCTCCCTTGATATTATTCAATTCCTGGTCTCATTCTACGCTCATCTTGTGATGACTAATTTGGTTTCCCAAGGCTATCAAAGTGCATATCTTATACAGACTTCTCTCTCATTGTGATCAGATAGCTCTCATTGCAAATTAAATAATGGACACTGAATTTTGGGAATTCAGCAACTTGGCCAATCTGGATTCTCTAATCTTGGTCAATCACTTCACTTCTCTGGGCTCATAGAAAATGAGGGAATGGTCTATCTTTCCCTATCTAAAATACAATTTTGCCCTCCACAAGTCTTAGTATGTTTGGACTCTTGGTATTATCTCAGGGGGTAAAACCGGGAAGAAGGAGAGAGCTAGGGAAGGGAAGAACAGGATACAATGAAAAGATGGAAGATCAAGAGAAGTTGGTTTTTAAGTTTATTGATTTGAAGAAGCAAGGACCTTTGGTAGGGAACGTTTTTTCAGGCTGAGAAAATCTGATAAGCGTTTCTACATCTAGAAAGCATTGAACTACATGATCTCTAAGCCCTGTTTTAGCTTGTAATTTTTTGGTTCTTTGACATACACTCTCATTTTGGCTAAAAAAAATGACTGCTTGTGATTTTGTTTAGCATGTGAGTTTCTTGGCAAGTCATCATTCCTTGGTGGGCTGATATTTTGAAATTCTGGCACCTGGACTGTGTGATGACCAACTTCAAGGTCCTTAAATCATATTATATTCCATTTAAAGGAGTCATATTTCCAAGGGAGGGATATTTTGCCTGATAGCCTTTATCTATCTTAGCTGTTAAAACATTTAGTTAGCTAATATTTATTATGTGGTGGGAGAATAGTTAAACATTACTGTGCCTATTTAATTAAGACTTGATGCTTTGATTTTATAGCCTATTATATGAATAAATCCTTCAATGTGTTGCTTGATTGCATAGATATTACTGATGTTACAGACACGCCACATTAATGTATCTTTTTATATCTGTTATGCTGGATTAAATTGCTGTATAAAGTTTAATCTACTCCATCAACAAAACTGAGCATTTTAGAAAAAGAATTGATTTTGTACATATCTATAAAATTGCCAAAGGCACGTAACAAATATTATCTTGAAGTCATTTTTTAAATTGAGTATTTTAATGTGCTCAGTGAATAATTTCTCTCTGCCTGAAAGCCACCGTTGTATCCTGGGAAATATTCAGAGTTGCAGATAAAATTATTTAGATTTGCAGCTTCTTGTCATGGGAGGTGAAGTCCTTTTTATTATTATTAATGTGATGGGAATAGTTCTATTACAGAGGGTCCCTGAACGGCATTCCAATAGCAGTCTGTTCATCACATAAATAATTACAATTTGGCTTTTATAGAAATATGCCTTCTATCACCAATTTTCTCCCCATTCCCTATTTAGAAAAATGCAAGATACAGTGTTGCTCTTGGTTAAAATTTCACCCAAGTGTTGACAAAAGGTTAGGTGATTGTGGGAATGCTGTCCTCTGAGCAAACTCAGAGGAGGGCTTGAATTTGCCATATATATTTGATTGGGATACAGAAACTCTTTCTTGTAAAAGGCTAAAATTAAACTCCTAGCTACTGGGAAAGCAGTCTCTCCCCTCTGCCCCCTGAAATGGCATTAGTTCCATTTTCATATTATCCATAGATATGCCAGGAATTTCTCCTAGGACATAGATATGAGCTGAAATTCTTAATAATTGCCCTTCTCCCTGGACTCCCTTCTATATGGTCCATTCCTGAGTAGGGCTAGCCTAATCAAAATCAAGAAGCAGCCAGGTACGGTGATGCATACCTATAGTCCTTTTTTGCTAGAGAGGCTAAGCCTGGGGTATTGCTTGAGTTCAGGGCTTCTGAAGTGCAGTAGGTTTGGTGCTAGGTCTCCAGGAGGGGAGGACTGCCATGCTGTTCAAGGAGAGGTGAACCATTCCAAATTAGAAAAAATAGAGCAGTTTAAAGTTTCTGTGTCTCTAAGTAATGGGATCAGGCCCGTAAATGGCTGCTGAACTTCTATCCTAGGTACAGAGAGACAGCCTCAAAACAAAAACAAACAAAAATACCCCCCAAAAAATCATGAAGCAGGCAAATTTTTCTTTGGTGTGCCCATTCCCTTATTTGTGTGCCCTTTGTTTTCTACTTTTGGTACTTGCTGCCTTCTCTTCTCTTTTGTACCCATTTCTCTCATAGCCTTTCCCTTTCCCTTTCCCCATACTCAGGGAAGCATTATCGTCAAGAAAGGATTGAAAACTTATTCATACTATATTATTAATGTCTGATAGTGACTCAGTGTGTTAGCCCTTCCAGGAACATCTGAATTTTAATAGTAATCAAAGCATTGTAAAGGAATGAAACTCTTAACATTAAAATAGATTTCTAGGCATTAGTCAGTAAGTGATTGAAGTATATGCTGCTTGCAATTTAAATAGTTCAAAGTTATTTATATTCCTTTTGTAATAATCCCATTTTATTGCCTGAGAATTCCTATCCTTTTCTCCTGTGCTATGGAAAAAGCAGTCCAGGACTAGTATACTATAGCAGAGCTGGAAGGGAGGGCTAAAAGATAAATCTGCCAAGTGGCTTTTCAGAATACTGCTCTTCTGCGGAGCTGGAATAACTCTGAGGCCATTTTTCCTTTTCCCATCCCTCAGTCTTCCGTTTATATTCCAGTTAAAACCAGGAATAAATTTTGCCCTGCGGCTTTTAAGAATTCTCAAAATTACATAACTTTCTTATTGCTTTCCTACATATTGAGAAGATGTGAGGTTGTCGCTCAAGAATTATGGATACTGAGAAGTTACGGATGGGTTGTGTGAACTTCCCTGATGGAGAGAGACAGTGACATTATAGTTCTCTTGACGAATCAAACTATTGTATTGCAGGACTACTTCAAAAGGGTTATGTTTTTAGTTCAGAGACAGCAGGTCAGGGGCAAGGCTATAAGAATAAGCTCCATTCTGTACTGAATCAGGCAGAGGAAGAAATGGTGGTCAGAAGTGACAGTAGAAGGGACAGCAGGAGAGCCAGTCCCTCATGAGGAAGAGAAGAAGGCTGCTGGTCCAAGACTGAAAAATATTCTTGGGGACTTCCATCGGCAGGGGGGTGATTTACATTGTCTCAATCAACTGGTTAGTTACAGAAATGAAAAGGGGGCAAAAAATATCGGCTCCTACGTTGTTGTTGTTCCGTTGTTCAGTTATGTCCGAGTCTTTGTGGTCCCTTGGACCATAGCACGTCGGTATTGTCCATGGAGTTTTCTTGGCAAATATTGGAGTGGTTTGCTATGTCCTTCTCCACAGGATTAGAGCAAATAGAGGTTAGTGACTTGCTCAGGGTTACATACCTAGTAAGTGTCTTAGGTTAGATTTGAACTAAGTCTTCCTGATTCCAGGCCCGGCTCTCTATCCACTGAGCCACTTAGCTACCTCCAGCT
>CM053587.1:208186485-208228872 GCA_028646515.1 Pseudochirops corinnae
GGGAGCTTTATCTTCAAAGCACTTATATTTGAATCCTTGATGGAAATAGTCTGCAAACATTTATGGGTTTAGATGATAGTACTGAATAAAAGTGAATCAATATGTGGGTCAGTTATGAGCTGCAGAATTATGAGATCTAGGGGGGAAAAACGAGTTGAAGTTGAAGGACTTGGGTTTGAATACTGGTTTGGCCACTTATTATTTATGATTAAATAATAATAAGAATAAGACTATTCTGATTGCGTCCAGCTCTCTTCTACAGACATCACTACCTGCTCCAGCCACTACCACTCACTGGGCTCACTCCAGGCACCCAGTTACCAGGTCTGGCCAGCCAGCAGCTCTGCCAGCATCTATGTAAGCCCTGCAGGCTCTGGCTCTTGAATCTCCTTGGACTGTACTACCAGCTTCTTCAGGCACTGGGGGCCTGGGGACCTGATGACAGACTGGTTGGGATTGGGGGAATCCAAGGGGAGAAGGAGGCCAGGCAGGACCTCAGTGAATACCTCACCTCCTATCTGAAGCAGGTGCTGGAGCCTGGAGACCGAGAGTCACAAGCTGGAAGGGAAAATCAGGGAGCATATGTACAAGAAGGGACCTCAGACCAGAGAATGGGGACACTATTTCAAGATGGTTGAAGATCTGAGGGAGCACTTCTATGCAAGTTCAGTGGACAATGTCAGAATCGTCCTACAGATTAATAATGCCTGTCTGGCTACTGCTGACTTCAGAGTCAAGTTTGAAGCAGAGCTGGCCATGAGACAGTCTGTAGAAAGTGACATTCATGGCCTTCAGAAGGTCATTGATGAGACCAGTGTGACCAGGCTGCAGTGGGAGACAGATTTTGAAACCCCAAAGGAAGAGCTGCTCTTCATGAAGAAGAACCATGAGGAGAAGGTGAATTCTCTACAAGCCCAAATCGAAGGCTCTGGGCTGACAGTGGAGGTGGACTCTCCCAAATTTCAGAACTTGAGCAAGGTCACGGCTGATATGGAAACCCAGTATGATGCTCTGGCTCAGAAGGACAGAGAGGAGCTTGATAAAAACTGATCCCAGCAGGTTGAGGAGAGCACTGTGATGATCAGCACAAAACCTGAGGAGGTGGAAGCAGCTGGAAACACTGCCCAGTCCCTAGAGACTGACCTAGATTCCCTTTGAAATCTGAAAACCAGCTTGGAGGACAGCCTGAGGGCAGGGAGATGGAGCAGATCAACACAACCCTGCTGCCCCTGGAGGCAGAGCTGGGGCAGATGGGAACAGAGGGGCAGCGCCAGGCCCTGTTCAACATGAAGGTCAAACTGAAAGCAGAAATCAACACCTATTGAAACCTGCTTGAGAATGGGGAAGACTTCAATCTTGTGCATGCCTTGTACAGCAACAGCAGCAGTTCCTTACATAAGACCAGCACTCAGAGGACTGTAGACGGCAAAGTGGCAGCAGAGACCAATGACACCGAAGTCCTGTGGCATTAGGTACATAAACTGAAGACCTGGGCTGAGTCAGGAAGTTAATAAAGGCTCTTTGGTCACCTAACCTTTAAAAAAAAAAAAGAATAGCTGGCATTTAAATAGTGCCTATTGTGTGTCAGGTCCTGTGCCAAGCATTTTACAAATATTATCTCATTTGATCGCTACAACACCCTGGAAAGTAGGTATTGTTATTATCCCAATTTTATAGTTGAAGAAACTGAGGCAAATGGTTTAAATGACTTGCTCAGGGTCACACAGCTAGTAAATGTCTGAGGCTACATCTGAATTCGGGTCTTCTTGACCCACGCCTGACACTCTATCCATTTCATTTCCTAGCTTCCTATTTTGTTACTAGATGTAAGCAAGTCACTTAGTTGCTTTAGTGTTCTTAAAATAAAGGTCCCAGATTATCAGGAATTCTTAACCTGGGGTCTATGAACCTGTTTGTTTCCTTTTAAAAAAATATTTTGATAACTATTTCAACATAATTGGTTTTCTTTGTAATTCTATATATTTTATACATTTAAAAACATTATTCCACATTATTGTGGACTTCAAGAGAGTTATTATAAAAGGGATCCCTAAATATAAAGAAGGTTAAGGGTCCCTGGACTGTAGATACACAGTGCCTGGTAAATAGTGGGCGCTTAAATTCTTGTTGATTGACTGAAGTCCCTTCCAGGACTAGATCCTATGATTCTATATATACTTCATGGCTGTGTGCATAGCAGTGTACCAACTTAACTTAACAATTTAGCATCTATAACTGTCTTTGAAGGTGATCCAGAGTGTGTTCTGTATGGTTGATTGATTAAGAGCGTGTGTGTTAATTTTAAAATCACAATGTCAGTTTTGTATTTATACATGGGAACCGAATATCCCCAACTAAAACTGTAAGCTATCTAGCAACAGGATCAATTTATTTATTATGTATCTAAACAGCCCACTCCACCTACTGCAGCTAATATGGTTCTTAGAGTGAGTGCTCAATAAATGTTGACCAGCAAGTTGGTAACTATTCATCTATATACTTTCATTGAAACAATGATGAGGTTAGCAAAAAGCATTCTTAGCAAGCTGGGAATAGATTGTTACTCCAAATTTCTTGACTTGGACACAGTGTTGGTAAGAATGCATAAAAGCTGTGGTGTAAATGGGGGCCCCCAAGAAGAGCTGGATGGAGGGTTGAGGGAAAACATGTCTGGTGGTGAAGAGGCAGTCAAGTGGGAGGACAGCAGGGCAGTGATGTAGTTAGTACCAAATGAAGCAGATATTTCATGGCATGACAGTGACCCTACCTTGTCACCTACCATTAGGTCTCGGTGGCAAAATATTTGAAAGTCACTCTCATTCCACTCAGAGAGGATGGTGGGAGTCAGGAAGCTTCACTTATTGGAGTGGTGGTATCCCAAATTGGTTCCAAGGCAATCATGCCACCAAAGAATGTAAAATGAGAATGAAAATGAAATGTTTGACAATGTCACCACATTTTTACTTCCCCCACTATTTCAAAATGGTGATAGAAGGGAATGGATTGTATGACTGTCTTCTCAAATGATTTTTGTTTTTGAATAAGCAGATAGATTTAACCATGTGTTCTTTCAATTTTGTTTCTCTGTAGAATTTCCATCTTTTGGGGGGAGGGTTGATGTGTTACTTTAAACCCTGTAATTTCCAGTGGTGATTTTGGTTGCAAATCAATCCATAGGTGGACAATGATAAATAAAGAATATGACTGGCACAGTCACATGTTAGACATTTACGGCTTATTTTGGAAAGCTCATAAATCCAAGGAAATATGTCAGCTGTGCAAAACATTTACATGAATTGTTTATTGTGGAAATTTCTTTCACTGTGCTCTCTTTGGCCTAATCAGTTATTTATGCATTTATTTATTCAGTTATTTGATTGCTACTGTGTTTCATCTCAGAAGGCTCAACGAGCTCTTCAAAAGTTACGCTAATAGCATAAGCCTGCATGAGGCTTGGGAGAATAAGAAAAATGGGAAAGAGGGGAAAAAACCTGATACACAAAGGACGGGTCTATATTTATTCTCTCAAATAAGGGGAAATGTACATAAAGAGATAATTGGGTACATTTTTCTGACACCGTTAGCATTGCTAATGAATATGTTGTCAAATCATCCAGTGTTCATCATTGTGGCCATGCACAACAGCCAATCGGATAGTACTGCATTATTGTTGGAGTATAGGGTTCAGTCATCTAGTTTGAAAATGCCTTGAGTTTGATGTATTTAAATACAGTAGATACATATTTGAATACAGAAAGTATTGTGCTTTGTATGTGTGCCTTGTTAGAATAATTTCCCAATGTAGCAGACTCTGTCAATGTAGTTTCAGAGGTCCTATGAACTTCCTTTTCATGCCAGAGCATTTTCACAAAGTCTTTTTATTTCTTTTCCACTAGTAGAGGTTTTCGGGTTTGGTTACAGCCTGAGTATAAAATTAGAGTATGCTAAATTTATTTGACCATTTATTTATTTGAATATTGGTAAATTAGTTCATGTATTATGCATATAAACAAAGATCTTTTTCTCCTTAAGAGTTTAGCTGTGATTAAACATTCTATATGTATGTATATATGCATATATAATATATGTAAACCAAATTTGTGAATTTTAATAGCTAATATGACTCTTCTCATGAGAGTTTAAGTCATTGCTTCCTGTTACAGAATTATTTCAGTTTTTTAGTCTTTTTCTTACTGATTTATGAGCACATTCTAATCATCTGTAGGTCAGTTTATCTTTCCTCCTTCCTCCTGTTGCTTCCCCCATCTTAGCTTTCACTCCATCTATCTCTTGTAAAAAAGAGTAAACATAAAACTGAAGAATAATTAAGGAAAACTAGAATTTTCTTAAAATCCCAAGATAGTTTGATGCCTTTAAATTAAACTTTCTATTTTTCATTTTGAACTAAGAATAAATTGTTATGAATGTTCCTGTATATTGTATATTAAATGCATGTTATACTCATATCACACATTAACATTTTTATTTCCACTGGGGTTTCAGTTACAGTCAGTTTTTTTGGTTCATCGACCTTATGTGTAGGGCATCCAGTAACTATATCTGAAGGTAGGAAAAATAAAGTTTTATTTCTCTTAGAAAAAAACTTTCCTAGTGAATTCTTAGAAGCTTTTGTAAAAGTTTAAAGAGAGATTTCTGAGCTAGCAGTATCCGTTTTGGTTTTTACTTAATGACAATTTGAAAACATTCTTTTTCTTACCACACCTTTTCTCCAATATAATTAATTGGAAATTATTTTATTTTATGACTAGGCACCCAGTTGTTTTCAGCTGATTGACTCTTTACCTCCTAATTGTCTTCTGTATACTTCTTACTATTTTGTATTCAAACTCCCCATTGCTATTCAACTAGCCATGTCAACCTTCTGATATTTTCCCCTAAGATCATCACTAACCCATTTTGAACATGCTTGGTTTCATGTCCAACCCAAACAGTTAGTAAATATTTAAGTGCCTGTTATTTGCTGGACACTGTGCTAAAACCCAGAATACAAAGAAAAGTAAAACAAAAACAAAAACCGTTCCTGTCCTTGAGGAACTCACAATCCTTAGTAACTTTGGACAGAGCACTTTCAATTGAATGATGAAGTCAGAAACCAGACTATAGAGAGTTAAGAAGAGAATGAGAAGAGAGGAAGTAGAAATGGTATTGTAGATTGCCTTCGCAAGGAGTTTAGCCATAAAAGGCAAGAGAGCTATGAAAACAATAATTAGCAGAGGTGGAATGATCAAGTAAGGAATTTGGAGGTTGGAGAAGACATGGTCATATTTTTAGAGTAAGGAAGCAGTCAGTAGAAAGGGAGAGATTGATAAGTGAGGTACTGGGGAATGAATATAGAATGGGAAGTCTGCTGGAGCAATTGGAATGGAAGGGGATCACTTAGACATGTAGTGAGGTTGGTCTTGGTAAAGAGAAGAACCATCTTAGCATGTGAGATGGGTGAAGGAGATTACAGTAGCAGAAAGCATCAGGACATGAGCTGTGGAGGAGGAAGCTCTTGGCAAATGGTGGTCTCATTTTTTTCCTTAAGTAAAATGTGAAAAGAGTACAGACTGCAAATTCAAAAAGAAAGTTGCATTTTCCTCTTACAACTTCTCTCTCTTTTTTGTTTTCTCATAGTTTAATCTGATTGTTGTACTTCATAGCATTGTCCTTCATGGCACAACCATTTATTTTAATTATTGTGATCCTTCTTATAGCATTTAGCACTGGCTGAGAGGTTACTTTGTAATGTTGTTTCATCTGTCAAGTATTGATTGAGCATGTCTTGTGTTTATAGTGTTGCTATGAACTATAGACTAAGAGGAAAATAACCATAGGACACAACTTTTTTTACATATGGACATTTATGCTGTAGGGCAGTGGTTCTCAACCTTCCTAATGCCGTGACCCTTTAATACAGTTTCTCATGTTGTGGTAACCCCCAAACATAAAATTATTTTCGTTGCTACTTCATAACTGTAATTTTGCTACTGTTATGAATTGTAATGTAAATATTTAATATGCAGGATGTATTTTCATTGTTACAAATTGAACATAACCCACAGGTTGAGAACCATTGCTGTAGGGAATAGAGTGCTGGACATTGGGTAAGGGAGACATATATAGAAATTTACAGTTGAATTAGCTGAATAATTTTGAACAAGTCATTTTAACTCTATGAGGGTGAGATGATGAAGGTCTTGACTAAGGTGATGGCAGCATCAGAGGAGAGAAGGGAACGCGTGTGAGAGCTGTTATGAAGGTAAAATCAATAGGTCTTGGCAACAGATTAGGTATAGGGGGCTAGAGAGACATCTGCTTGCTCACATCAAATTCCAGAGCACTTGTCTGGACAAACTGCTTCCTTTGAACATTCTGTTATTGTTTTGTGTAAGCTCTCTAAGCTTCTAATACTTCCCTTCAACCCCTGCATCCAGTTTCTCCTCTCATTCTCTTCATCTCATTCTTCATCCTTTGCAATGGGCATTTGTACATAAGCTGTAGATATTTAAAATAGTACTCTTTTTTTTTTCCTTCTTTTCTTCTTCATGAGCATCACAAAACTATATGACCAGGCAATCAATGAAACAAAGCTTCTTGTTGCCCTTGGTGGTATAAAGAAACCAACCTCATCAATTCCTTTATTTACCTCTTTGAGCAGAAACTCTGAGCAACCCTTCCATTTAATGGCAGCTTTTTACCTCTTCATATTTCAATTTTAGTGAAAAGGTCAAGATTACGTTTCAATTTATTATTGGACAAAAATCTCCCATTGGGAGTTGGGTCAGTTAAATTAGTGTTTATAGATGTGACAAAAACAAAATGATTGCTACCTTTAGCCCCCTCTTCTGGTCCTCCACTGACGTCACTACAAAAGTAGAAGAAAATGCAGAGGATTGGATATGTTTTTAGTTTTGCCTTGTTTGCTGAGTTCCATTGACCAAAGAACTCCTCATCCAGTGGCAGACTTGCTGGTATTGAGCTTCTTTATAGTTAAATTGCTCCTCAAATGACAAATACAATAATTTGCCAAGCAGGTTTATGTTTGAAGTTTTTTCAGCTTGTTAAAATCATCAAGAATGTGCACTACACTGGCTAGTTGTTTGTGAGCCCAGTATCACATCCATGCCAAAATAAGGCATAAAAATAGGACTTTTTTTGGTAGCAAAGAAAATTTACCCATTTGTAAATTTTTCTTCTATTATTTTAAGTCAATAGTCTTATCCATGTGTTAAACTTTGATATCCTTTAGTCACTTACCAAGTTTGAACATCAATCAATTTTTTCCAAGGGTTATCTTGAATAGACAAGTGTGGAATTCTAAATAGTTCTGAAACAGGTACTTCATTTTGTTCAATCAACAAAATGGGCATATTGCATAAAATATGTGCCCAGTAAATACAATCCCTTTATTCCTGTTGGTTGAGGCACATTGTGCCTGCTTTACCCCCAAGTAGCATACACAGTTTATAAAAGCATGAGCATTAAAGCTATTATATGTTTACATTGAAAGTGGTAGACCTTTTATTTACATGTACTCATAGCATCTATATTGTTTTTGTTGCTTATCATTGTAAGTGGAATGGATTCTTACATTACTGAAATGACACTCTATCAATAATAATTGTCTCATTACCGGAATTGTTCGCCAGAGTGATCCACAAGGAGAGGAAATGAAATGAGGACTGAGAATCTTGCTTTCAGAAAAGAGAGGATGAGGCAAATTTTGTAGTGACTTGAATATAAAGCATGACATTTGACTTTCTGGAATGGCCAAGTAACATATCCATAATCAAATGAAAAAAAAGAATCTGTAGAGGTAAGAGGGGTACCTTGTTTATGTCAAGAAGTTAGAAAATGGGAGAATATAAGAGCCAAGGAAGGGAAAAATGGCAGCTGAACAGTTGTAACTCCTTCATAGATATGTAGCAACTCTTCCTACTGCTTGAATTCCATAGAAAGTTGTTACATATCCACCGTGTCATCAGGAATGAGACCTTCAAGGGAGGGTATGATGCAGGGGCTCTATATTGTTCTTGCCAAAGGAAAGAGATCCTGCTTCATATTGTTCACTAAAAACAACTGTGTTCAGGTGACAAGTGGCAGTTGGTGCCAGAGACTCTCAGACTTGAGTGATGTTCCTCTTTAGTGCGGTTTATCATCATGGCTAGAGTTTTGGATTACAAAGTGTCCTACTCCACCAATGTAGCTTTCCCCCTTGGGCCATTCAGTTTTGAGCTCCATTTAGGGTCCCAGACATGATATTATTGTCTATCCACCTTATAAAACTTTTTTTTAAAAGACTATATAGCAATCTTCCATGATAAAATATGTGAGAAACAGCTCATTCTAGGAAAAGAAGGTCTTTGTGTTCCACAGATAGACCTGACCATTCTACTGAAGTATTAGAGGAAGAAGATATGAGTGGTGGTGGTTCATGTTTTTATAGGAAGAAGTATCAAAGCAACTATTTGTCAGCTTGTCTTTAGTTATGGAGAAGTTTGCTCTCTTTCTAGGGTACTTGTCTAGGATGTGACAGAGACTTCATCAGTCTTGCCAAAGCTGCAGACTAATATGGGAATAAAGAATTCTAAGAGAAGACTCTAGAATGTAGTGCTAAGGATTATGAAGTCTTTTCATTTTGGTGTTTTTGGAGGTGATCAGGCTCTAGTGACTTGCCCAGGGTCATACAGGGAGTAAGTGTCTGAAGCTAGATTTGAAGTCAGTTCCTCTGGTCCTGACTTTAGGGCCAACGCTCTGTCTATTGCATCACTTAGCTGCCCCGGATTATGAAGTCTTCAGAAAAAAAAAAACCCCAAACTCCCCAAAACTGAAGATCTTAGGTATTCTGAGGTGTTTTTATCATCTGCAGTGCTCCTGGTCCAAGACTAGGGCTTCAGAAGGAAAAGTGCCATTTGGGAAGTAAATAGCTGGTTAAGAAAATGTCACCAGAGAATGGGATAGGTATGACATATTAGTCAGTCTATCAGCTAGAAAGCAAGAATATATTCTAATAAGTTCTTACTATATCTAAGCATTTTGCTTAAGACCTGGGCATACAAAGAAAGCAAAAAACATGGTCCTCACTCTCCTGGAATTAATTTTCAAACAGGAAAGATAACATACATAGAGTGTAACTAGAAGGTAGTCTCAGAGGGAAGGCACTAGTAGCCTGTGAAGACTAGGAAAGTCATCCCCAGAAGGTGGGATTTGTTCTGCATCTTGAAAGAAAGCTAGAAGATAGAATTAAAGCTAGAGAGCATTCTAGGCAAGGGTGATAAACAGTACAAAGGCATGGAGGTGGGAGATGAAGTATTTTGTGTGGAGAATAGTTAAGTAGACCAGAGTAGATGGATTGTTGAGTTCATGGAAAAGAGTTGAAAGGCAGGAAGGGCTCTAAATTTCAAATATCATTCTGTATTTGGTTCGGGATTCTTTAGGTGTGTTCTACAGGGATTCTTGTCTAAGTATGAGCTGAACTAGAAAAGACTTTGAAGTCCCTCCAGACTCTGAGATTCTGTGGTTCGTTTTTGGGGACCCAGGTCAAACCACTAATTTTCCACTGTTAAAATATGCAATCAGCTTCTTGACTAAAGCAACAAATAATTATTATCAAAATAAAAATTTAAATAAAACTAAAAGTCATGAATTCTGTTGATAATTCTTTTATGCTATAAATAACAGTTATTCCTCTTTTGGGTAGAATTTGATAGGGGCAGAAGTAAGAGCCAGATGAAGTGCTCAGGGCAGATTTGAGGAAGAAGAGATCAAGGAAGGGTTCATGAAAAAGGTGGGACTTGAGCCTGAATCTAAATTGTCTTAAAAAAACAACAATATCAAACTACAATGATTTTTTTGGAAAGGTTTAATTTATTATCCATTGATATAGAAGAACATTTCATTTTGTTGACAAAGCAAAAGAAAAACAGTTAGAAACAAGCAAACAAAATCCCAAAGACAGCAACAACTCAGAAACCCTTCGACAACTTGATCAAATGATAAAAGAAATGGTTGTAAATGATGTTACATTTAACTGCAAGCTTTCAATTCAACTCAGTGAGTTGCTTCTGCTTACTGTTGGTGAGGCCCAGTGCCAGGCCATCAGGATTTTTGTTATTTACAGATGGTTAAAAGAAACGAAAGCTGTGTCCATTAACTGTAACAAGGTATTGCCTATATCCCTCGTATTTAACATGAGTTTCATTTGATGTCTAATGCTGTCTTTATTTACATAATTGTAGCCAGTCTGGGCCTTGTCACATTAATAAGTTGGCACACTCAGAATTGAAATCAGGACTTCTAATTCTCAGGCTATTTTCATGCCAGCTCCAGAATATCTGGATGGAAAGTAGAAACATTCAGTCAGTCAATTAAGTGGAGTAAAATGGCAATGCAAAGTAATTTCTTATAATTATGTATGCCAGTATAAAGGTGTTGCTATTGGTTAGCACAGCCAGACTCCCCCTGAACATGATGATTTTTTTCAATCTTCACACATTTTAGCCCATAGCCTCTAGCGAGTGTTGCCAGAGAAGTGGAGTTGCAAACAACCTATAAAAAGAATCATTAAAAGTAATGAGAGGTATATTCATTATCAGTATGTACTTCACCTAGCCTATGAATGCTTATAGTTTTAGTGAAAATCTGACTGTTCCACATACAAAGAAATATAAAATGGAAAACAGTGGGAGAAGACAAATAAATGGACCTGCATGATCTGAGGCAATTAGTGACATTTTAGTTTTACTTAATAATTAAACTTGTGAAATATTGTTGAGCCCATTTAAAGAGAAGATAGTGGTGTGAATAGTGTGGACATCAGTTCAGAGCCATTCAGCAAGAGTTAACAGTCAATTATAGTTATTAGACTGCAGACAATCCTTTGGAGCTTCATTTTTTTTTTTTTTTCCATCTGAAGTCTGCTGTTAGAGTGCCTTTCAATTAAGCACTTCTTCAGTTCCTGAATTGAGCCAAGCCCAGGGAATGGATGCAAAGGCACAAAACAAAAAATGTTTCCCTAACATCATGAAGATTACAGAGGAAAATGACATATACACAGAGAAATAAGTACAGAATATATTCAAAATAAATACCTGAGATTTTTTTTTTTGGTCATGAGAGTAGAGAGGAGCTATGTACCAGCTGTTGTAAGGATTGGGACAGCCCAAATGAAGATGATACTTGACCTGGACTTTTAAGGAATCTACAGAGAAGAAAGTGGCAAATCACCCCAGAATCATTGCCAAGAAAACCCCAGATGGGGTCAGGAAAATTGGACATGACTAAAATGACTGAATAATAACAATAAAAAGGGGTTCTGTGAGTCAGAAATGAGGAATGAATGTCTATACCAAACGTGGAGGACAGACAGCCTATGCAAAAGCGTGGGAGGAAGGATGAGTAGTACTGTCTATGAGGAACAACTAAGTCAAGTTAATCTAGAACGTGAGTTAGAGAGGGAAGTAATATATAAAATCTAGAAAAATTGACTGGAGCCATATCGTGAAGGTCTTTAAATGAAAATTTTAAAAGAAAGGTCTTTAAAGGTCTAAAAAGGTCTTTAAAAGAATTTTATATTTTATGCTTGATGCAGTAAGAAGTCACTAGGCTTTTTTTTTTTTTCTTAGCATTGTAGTGAGATGATCAAAAGTTTGTGCTTTAGCAATATCAGTTGGCAAGTGTGACCTTGTCATGTTTGTCCTTCATTTTCGAAGAAGACCATGATGTCAGGGAAATCATGCCATGACTTGCAATTGACTTTGATTTGAGTGAGGGAGGGCTGTGCAAGGTCACCGGCCTCACTTTCTCCTTCAGAGCCATCTGGGTCCAGTGGCCAGATATTCATCAGGGTGACTGGAGATGGACCCGGATGCAATGGGAGACCCTAATCCTTTAAGCTAAGGATTGTTCAGGTTCTTGTTTTGAGTGAGGTAATGCCCATTCAGTGAATAGGCCTTTTAAAGAAGTGAGTGGCCCCTTTAATTTAAAAATAGAGGAAAAAATCAAACTGGGAGGGCAAGACCCTCAACGGTTGCTGATGAAAAGAGAAACAGTTACAGTCGACATTCACTCTGACAGAAGAGGGCTCAAAACATAGCCATTAAGTGGAGCTTGGGCAGGGACCTATTGTGGTCTGATCTATGGGCTCCAGAGTGAAATGGGTTTAAAGTTTGGTGAAAGAAAGACAAAGAAAGAAAGGAAGAAAGATAAAGAAAGAAAGAAGGGAGAAAAGAAGGAAAGAAAGATAGGAAGGAAGAAAAGAAGGAATCTAGCCAGTAAACCCCAAGTTAACTGGGCAGCTTCTTGTCATCAATATTTACCTTCCTTTGGAGAGGAGAGGGAGAGCTGTGAGGAGGATAGATTAGAAAGTAGAGAACCTTGAGGCAGGGAGGGGAGATGAGGATATTGTAATAGTCTAGCTAAGAAATGATGAGAACCTAAATTAGGGTGGTTCAATATGAGTTGAGGAAAATGGAGGTAGATGTGAGAAAATTTGGAGAGGCTGAATTGATAAGGGTTGGCAAGTGATTTTATATGGATATTGAGAGGGATAGAGGGAGAAGTAGAGGATGAGTCTGAAGTTGTATATCTAGGTGACTGGAAACATTATATTTAGTATAACATGAAAAAAAGGAGAATGAGGCAGAAAGAAGCCAAACACTTGTAGAGAAAACAGTCTTTATAATGTGATGGGAAAATGGTTTTGGAATAATAGTAGAAATTGAGAATTAGATTATTGATGTTTCTGAATTTATAAAATTGGTTCCATTTGACTATCACAGGATACAATTAAACATATGCAGATTAGTGATTAAAAAACCCCATTTAGTTTGTTTCATAGTATTAAATTAGTAACATTCATAGGAAACTCACTGTTTTTTAATAGTTTGCCCTTTTCTTTATACTAATAATATATTGTGTAGGAGTATTTGCATAAGTTACAGCAAAGATCAGGGTTGACCAATATCCTTTCCTAATGAAGTATTTATTACATGGCAAGTCACCCATTTCTTTTACTTTGGCACTTGTTAAATTCCAAATTAGTTGAGAAGACTGCTTTATAAAAGGCCAGGCCTCTTAGAAATGCTTTCTTCACTTCTCAATGAGATATTATTATGACAACAATCTATATCTATGAAGAATGATATTATGAATTTAATATATTTTCAAATAAGGATGTGTAGATCACATTAACATTAAGCTAATAAAAATCATTTTTATATCAACTTCATACCAATTTTAATTCTCTCTGGTGATAGATGTGACACTTGGAATGACTGCCTTCGAACAAGATGATTTGCCTTGCATATGGACCTTTCATAACCCTGTAGTCTATAATATCTTTTCTACTTGGAAAATTATCTTGTGTACTGCAAAGCATAAACTCCTTGGGTCTCTCCATTTTTCTCAATAATCTATTAGGCTTAATGAGCTATATTTAAAAAAATATTTTCTTTTAAAATTTAATTCAGCATTTTTATGAGGTATAGCCTCAGTAGTAAATCACCTTAAAATGTTTATTGTCACATTAACTTTCTTGCTTACATATACAGATTATGGTTAGTAAATGCCTTAGATTTCCATAAAGTATTCAGGACAGATCATCATGACAATGAGGTTTTTTTTTTTTGTCTCCACTGTCAGGTTTCAGTCAATTTCAGATGTGAGACACATTAAAATATTATATGTATATTGCCATTTTGCTTCAAATAATTTTATTATTTTTATGATAACTGTATTTTTTAAGATAATTTCTGAGCCTAAATATTTAATTTTTGATTTCTATCAATAACTTGAATACATCTTTTATTGACTAGTGTATTTTCTTATTTGTCTGAATGCACAAAAGAATTTTAGTTCCAGTAAAATGAAATACTTATGCATTAACAGAAAATGTATTCATTTCAGCTCCTGTAGTTGCAGAATGGTTAAAATACACATATTCTGATTTCATTTTCCTGTAGGGGAAATGGATCCACATTTATTATGAACTAGGCACAATGATATGTTCATGTTGTGAATTTCCTTTCTCTATAGCACTCCTTTCATCAAAGTAATAAAACTGATGTGGAGATCAGTGAACAATAATCAAAGGTGTTTTTACTTTGCTCGGGTATTTGATATTTTCTATCTATTACACATTGAGAGACCAATTCATGATCCATAGGAAAAATAAAAGATCAGAACTAAATTTGTATAGTCTGTATAAAATTTTCTGAATTCAGGGTTTAAAAGGTATGATTATCCTCTCTTTGCCTCTCCCTCCCTCTCATTCTCTCTTTTCATTCTGTTACCTGCTATTTAATAATCATATTCAATTTAATAATTATAGTATTTTGCAGGAAGAGTCAGGCATCATCCACCTTTCAACAAATTTCTAACCATGATGCACTGGAAAAAAGTACTAGCTTTGGATTCAGAGAACTTGGGTTCCAAACATGTCTCTTATACTTATTACTCATATTATTTTGAAAAAAAAAATCACAATTCACCTGGACTTTAGTTTCCTCATTTGTAAAATGAGAAGATTGGACTATGTAGTCTCTGAGGTCTTTCCAAGCACCAAGTCCATGCTCTTATGCCATATGAATGTCATTGGACCACGGTCAAGCCTTGCTTCTCCATTGATAACCTACTTGTTGCAGGAGAAGAGAGTCACCCATTTGGCTTCATCTGTCAGTGCTCTGATGGGGGTAGATCCACTTAGCAGCAGAACTGAAGTAGAGCTTACTCAGTCCCCTGGAATCTTATAGAAAATATCACATGGATCTCATTAATAATCTCATAATCTCCTTTATACATAGAGCCGCCTCAGCTTGCTGAGTTTATTTAGTATATTATCACTGAATCTGGTGGGTTACATAGGGATATGCTGGAACGATTTATTTATACCTCAGAAATCACTAAACATTACAAATAAGGTTTGATTTATTTTGTTGATTGTCTAGACTTTAAAAAGTAATGGATAAAATGTTAATAATGAAGGTTAAACTTAAAAGTGCATCATGCTTTTTGGAGAACTGGTTGTTAAACATTGTCTAGCTCAGCCCTTGGTGTAATATGATTGTCTAGCTCAGCCCTTGGTATAATATGATTGTCTAGCAGGACTACAGGATCTGAAGAACATGGTCTTTTCAGCTGATCCTCCTCTCCTTTTCCTATGTATATTACTTGCCTTGACTAGTCAGCAATTTTAGTGTCACTGATTAGAACAGGATTATCTTCTAGAGCAGCTGTTTTCTCAACCTGTGGGTTATATTCAGTTTGTAACAATGAAAATACATCCTGCATATCAGATATTTACATTACGATTCATAACAGTAGCAAAATTACAGTTAAGAAGTAGCAACGAAAATAATTTTATGGTTGGGGGTCACCACAACATGAGGAACTGTATTAAAGGGTCGCGGCATTAGGAAGGTTGAGAACCACTGTTCTAGAGAGTATAGATAGTTCATAGATGAATAAACAATTTTTATGATTAATAATTATAAAATTGTTATAAAATAAAATAATAAAACTTATTTTGTGGTATATTATTTATAAATATGAAATTAATAAACAAATGTTGATTAAGTAACAGTGCTACTATTTGCAAGGTGCACTGAGGTCCCTGATTTCTGTATCTTCTTGTACTACTCACTTCATTGTTGCACACAGGATTTGCTGTTATGAGCAAAATTTACCATTTTTTGGACAAATTTAAAATATTTTTAATGGTGGAATGAAATGGTATACTTTTCAAATGTTGGTATGAATATAGCCATTGGTGAAAAAGGCTATTCTTTATCATTCAAGCTAGTGCTCTAAATTTTCAGTGTTTTATTTTTGACTATTCCTTTAATTTTCTATGGTGGCATTCAAAGAAGTAGGACAAATTCCTTTCTTTTGTGTTAAGTGTTTGATGTGGATAGAATTTTTATTCTATGTTTTATTTCTTGATTTATTTTTGAAGGTTCACAAAACACCTTGCATGGCTTTGGGGTAGTTTGTGGCATATATATAATATATATATACATATATATATATATGTGTGTATGTATATATATATATATATATATATATATTTGTCAATATATATTAAACCATTCCTTTGACGTTTAGCATATGATACTTTTATTGTTACTTACCTATTTAGGTCAGTATCTTCAACAAATATTTATTATACTAGGCTCTTAGCCTATAAACGAGTAGATGGTGTGGTCTTCACCTTTAAGGGGTTTATGATCTGCTGAGATAAACAGGACATGCACAATGCCCTGTACTAAAGAAAGGCTCCAGAAAGGCTGTGACCAAGGTGCCAAGAAAGATGGCAAGAAGCACAAGTGCAACTTCAAGGAGAGTTACTCCATTTGTGGATAAGGTGTTGAAGCAGATACATTCCAATGAAGGCATCTCATCCAAGGTGATGGGCATCATGAGCTCATTTGTGAAGGACATCTTTGAGTGCATTGCTGGCAGTGAGATGTCTGGCCTGGTCCGTTGCACCAAGTGCTCCATCTTCATGTCTTGTGAAATCCAGACAGCCATGTGCCTGCTGCTGCCCACGGAACTGGCCAAGCACACCATGTCCAAGGGTACCAGGGTCATCACCAAGTACACCAGCTCCAAGTAGACTTAGCAGTAAAGACTTTAAAACCAAAAACTCAATAGCACAATGATGCTTATTTGGAATATTGTGGAATACTACATCTAAAGGGAAATAGGGGAGGTAGTGAATGGTGGACAAGAGTAGGTTAGAGTCTGTTGCTCGTAAGGAATTATACTTGAGCAGTTGTCTAAATTGTAAAGGATATCAGATGAACAGTCATACAGAGAAGCAGGGAGGCCAGTCATATAGTAAGACTAAAGAATGGCAGTGAATAGCCTGAGAGCTCCAATGGATCTGCTTAATGTGTAGGTATTTAGAGATCCTCCCCCTGGCTTTTCTCAAGCCATGTTAGATAGAACCCTGTGGAATATGAACATGGATAAGAGTCAGATAATGCTGATAGAAAGAGTACTTGCATCTAGCAATGGATAGTATGCTTCTTGTCTTACTCACTAGATTGTAAACTTTTTCGAAATTTTAAGGTTCCTAAGTAGGTCATATTTGATACTTGTATCCTCTGTGACATTTGGCAGAAAGCCTTGTACACAGTAGGCACCTAATAGAGATAACAATAAAAATAATCTTTTTACTTAAAAGAAAACCCACTTGATCTCTCTATCTTAATGGGCTCCATCTTCCTTAAACATTTCTTTTCTTTTAAAAAAATTTTTTTGACTGGTCTTACAATTTTATTGGTGAAGGGAAGGTTTCTATCAAGACAGTTTAGCATATACCCTCTAATTTCTAGCCTTAGAGCCTTGATTGGGGCAATAAGAGGTTAAATTACTTGCCCAAAGTCACAATACGTACTCTGTGGCAGAGATGAGATTTGAATTAGGTCTTCCAAACTTGAGGGCTAGCTGAAGTCTGCTATTCCTGTGCTGTATTGTATTCATTTATCCTAGGTCCCCGGAAGGCATTCACCTATTGTCATCATTCTGTGATGCCTTCTTCAACGTTTAGGTGGGTGGGAAAGATAGTTAGGAAGGTAAAGCTGCTATAAAAGTTATTAATATATTCAAAACTAAAATATTAATTATTTCAGGGTATTTGCTTCTTTGAATGCCATTGTGAGTCTGTTTATGTGTTAGTGGTACTGACCAGATTTCTTCCTTAAAATAGACTAATTTTAAAAAAATCTCCTTTCTTACTGTCTCCTACAAGTTGGTTGTCTCCTCTGCACTCTATTTTGGATCTTTACTTTCCTTGGTTATATTTCCATATTGTCTTATGATTTTTCTCTTCCCTAGCCACAGTCTGCCTGTTCGTATTTTGTGTTTATTTCAGAGGCTCAAAGGAGATGACTTGTATATCTCAATTCATGGATGAACATTAGTTTGTGCCTAACATATTTTGCCTCTTTTTATCTTCTCTGGGTTAGCTACACATTCTTGTTGACTTAGCTTTCCCCTGTGGTAATCTTGTTGTAGAAATAGCTAAACTAATGTTTATTTCATATAAAACTTGAATAACTTCATTTCCTTAGTCTCTTCTAGTTTTCCTTCTATATATTTTTGAGAAATAAATGCTATATGCTAGGATACAGAAATAAAAATGGATCATAACATCACATAACACAAGAATTGGAGTATTGGATTAGCACAATGATCCATCCAGTCTAGTAATTGATCCTCTATGCTATTTAAAAATTTTCAGAGCTCTTTTGTCACGGGAAGAACTGTGATGCAGTGGAAAGGAAGACCTCGGTTCATAACCCAGCTCTGGTTCAGATCTCAGGACTGACATTTGTTCCCTGTGTGACCCTAAACAAAGCACTTAACCTCGCTGGGCCTCAGTTTCCTCATCTGTAAAATGAAAAAGTTGGATGCATGAACCTTAGAGATCTCTAAGGTTCCTTCAAACTCTAAATCTGTGATCATAAATATGATGATATCATTTAGTGCAACCACCCTGTGGGGTATTACTATCCCTACTTTAGAGGTGAGGATGCTGAAACTTAGAAAAGCTTTGATTTGCCCATAGTCACACAGCTAGTTAGTAGGTAGGATTTGAATCCATGTGTTATTCACAGCCCAGCAACTGATACATCATGCCAGGCTGCCTCTTAGAGTTATGTGTCTTTGACATTAACATTAAGGCATGTTTTTGTGGAAGAGTACTATTGCTTTCAGAAGATTAGGACCATAACCAATTATAAATTTATCTAACCCTTTCTTGAATTTAATTGTGTTTTTACTCTGTACCACCTCTTAGGTTAGCAAATTCATGTGCACTTTACTTGCTGTACAAAATAATGGTTTCTTTTGTTGATTCAAAAATCACCACCCAATAAGAGCGCAGCCCCTCTCATTGAAGAGTTTGGTGAGGGCAGAAGTCCGTGTTCAGTTCTATCTTGCTGATCATACCTCTCAACCTTCTATTTCCCGATTGACTAAATTACAGTCTGGCAATAGAGAATTCAAATGCTTTTGAGTTGCACTTTCCTCTTACTAAAATTCAGTGACAAGAACGTTATGCATTGGGATGCATGGATATCTGTATGAGAGTAATATTATGC
The DNA here is from genome assembly GCA_028646515.1 of Pseudochirops corinnae. Lineage (NCBI taxonomy): Eukaryota > Metazoa > Chordata > Mammalia > Diprotodontia > Pseudocheiridae > Pseudochirops > Pseudochirops corinnae. The sequence goes on from CM053587.1 coordinate 208,205,595, forward strand.
CTTCTATGTTGTTTTTCCTAAAGAAAAATCTTCCTGCTTATAAACAGCAGTTTGCTGGTATTTGTGACTGCAGCTTCATATTGGATTAAATCCTCAGCGTATTAACAGTATTCTGGCACAAAAGATCCAGGAAGAAATTCTCATATGCACAGGATCATGCATATCCATAGTAGAATATAGATATTTTTGATTTGGAAGGGAATTGTTGGTGGAGATCCAAAGTAGAAGAGAAATTTTTTAAAAAGCACAGAAAATTTACTTTTGTGTAATAAATTATGTATGTCTATATATGTAGTATACATACAAAGACTCCACAGTCTAAGAAAAGCTTAATATAAAAATGACTTTGTGTTAGCTAAATACATAGAGATTAATAGTGGGGAGAGATAGCTGAGAAGCATGCTGGGTGGCAGGAACAGACATCATCCTGGGATTACAAATTTGCATAGAAAATCCTCAAAGCAGGTAATTCTATGTGGATAATAGAGAATTCAGCTACATTTAATGAGCATTTATTAATGCTCATTTATCAATTTCCTACTCTGTACAAAACACCAGGGAAGACACACAGCAAATAAGATACAATCTTAGAGCTTGCAGCCCTCAGGGAACTTAAAATCTAGTAGATAGGGATATATTACATACAAGTCATTATAATACAAAGCAGACTATAATACTTGTCCTGGAAAGGTTCAAACAAAGGACTCTGAATTCTAGATATAAATTCTGACTGATTGAGTAATAGAAGGATCCAGAGAATCATGGGATCATAGATTTAGAGCTGGAAAAGGGACTTGAGAGGTCATCTCATCTAGCTCATTCATTTTACAGCTATGGAAACCTAGATTCAGAGGGGAGGTATGACTTGACCAAGGTCATATGGGTAGTAAGTAACATAGCCAGGTCCTTTGACCCCAGTGCCAGCCAGTGCTGTTTCCACTGTTTCAAGGTGGAAGTGGGGTTTGATGTAGAGATGGGGAGACAGGAAATCCAGGTGAATTATGTATGATGCCTAGTTTTTAAAAAGATATGAGAAAATTAGAGAGTCTAGTGAAGAATAGTAAAAAATAATTGAGTAAAAGATGAAAAATAGATGTGATGGAAGTAATAAATAGCTGGAAATGGCTTTTAAACAGTGTGGACAATAGAAGCGTGGACAAGGTTGTCTATATGATGTTCTAAGTATCTGGAGGATTAGGAAGATCAAAACAGAGGAAATAGGTTTAAATTGCAGCAAGAGATAGTTAAGCTACATGAAAGAAAGCATTTCTTGACTGTGATAGTGAATCAACACTATGATTTGCTGCTGAAGGGGGCTAGATGTTTACCTGTTCAGAAGGTGGGAGCTGGACTAAGTAACAGATTTGTGATTCTTTGATTACGTAGCCTAGAGAAGAGAAAGCTGAAGGGGAGAATTAAGGACTATTTTCAGGTATTGCAAGCAGTTGAATCATTTTTTTCCTCAGGAAAATAGAGCAAGGTGAATGAAATCAATCTATTTTCCTTGCAGTGAAGTCAATTAAACACTAGTATGTATTACTGGAGATTGTGAAACGCATAGGGAGGTCTGTAAAATACAAGCTCGATTATGACTTATGTGGGCTATAAAAGGCATTATGAGTCTGTAACCTGTAGGGCATATTGGCTTCAAATTAGAAGGATTAAGTTGTCTTTTATGGATTGAATAATATCAATTTTAATATTAAATATGCATTTTCTCTTTGGAAATTAAGCTTTCTAATCACAAATGTGGTTGAAACGAAAGGTTTCTTGCTCCCCCCCCTCCATTCCTTCCAAGCATCATTTCCATTTCATAGATGGGAGAGAGGTGTAGGGGTGGTATTAAATCAGAACAAAAGCGGGTGGTGAGTCAAGAGCTTTCTTGGGTGAAACTGGAGTCTCTTGTCTCTATATTTCTTGTGCAAATGTACACATTTGATAGAAAGCAAAACAACAACATCGACAGTAACCCTCTTGGTTGAATGGAATAGAAATGGCTACTGAGAACACATCACACCCTACCCTGCCCCTGAATAAGATTTTGGCTGTAGTTTCAGGAAGAAGCCACACGATGTCAGAATTGGACTTTCCTTTCCCCTCCTAATCAAATTTTTTTTTTTTTTTTTCCTTTGTAGATGAAGGCATTTTCAAAGCCGGAGCAGAGAGATCTGAAATGGAGGGGGCAGCAGAAGTACAAGAAGATGAAGACACTCAAGTTGAGATTCCAGTCGATCAGGTAATCTCCATGACTTTCAAGAAGAGCTAGAAAACCTCTCCCTGATGTTTCTTTTTTCTTTTAGCTATGCTCTTTGCTCCACGCTCTACTGTGGCAATATCAGTTAATTTAGATTATGTATGGTTACTTTTTAAAAGCCCCAATACTGACCAAAACACCTCATATTTTCCTGGTGTTTTTCTTCAAGTATTAACCACTAGTCTATTGTGATACTTTTCTCAAAAACATTAATTGGCATGGCCAAATTTATATAGTGATGAAGACGAGGACCAGACGATAACTAGGAGTAGAGAGGTAACATGTTTTGGAATGAAAGGAGCTAAAGAGAGTATTAAGATTAGATATTGTTTATTCAGGAAATTATTACTCTTCCTTCAGAGTAAAAAAAAAAAGAGCAAATATTTATATCAGTCTGTTACTTTTCCCATCATTATCTAAAAAGCTTTGGGCTAGTGTGCCCTTTTTCCTCCCAAGAATTCCTGGTTTCTCTTCTAGGCATGTCCATTATGTTCCTTCTGCTTTGAGAGGTTCAGAGAAAGAATTGCACGGTATAGAAATCTTGAAAAGTGATCCAAGTTAATTTTCTTCTTAAAAAGAGTCAAATAGCATTCCCAAACATCCTATGACTAAGACTGAAAATGGGTTGGTGAAGTGGAATGTTATGTTCTCAAAGCTGTAGAAGTGGGCAGATATAGGGAAAAGGGGATAGGAACTGACTTCTTTCTTTCTGTAGGACTTAAAAAACCAAGGTTATCTCCCCTTCTCCCCCAATACATTTCTTTCTCATTTCCATTTTTGTTTTAAATTCTGAAGTAATGCAATTTTAGCTCTTTTGTTCTTTGATAGTTTTTTTTCCCCCTAAGCACTGCCATACTTAGAGAAATGCAACAGTACACATACCTCAGAAATTAATTTGGGTTCAGCTTGTTATTTTTAAGGATTACTTTTAATGAACAATTATAAACTCTGATTTTAGATTTTTTCCCCCTTGATTAAGTATAAAAGTTTAAAATGCCTGTGGAGTCATAATCAAATACTCTTTCTCTTAGAGACAGGGAATCATTCCATATGTGTGAGTGTTAATAGTTTTGAAACTTGGCCTAATTCGCATTCCCAATTAACATTGCTAAACTGAAATTCAAACTTTTTTAGCAGACATGCATTCTGTGCTTTTGGTGGGAGGTACCAGAGACACAAAGTCAAAAAAAAAAAAGGAAATAGCCCCTTGTCCTCAAGGAGCATTCAGTTTAATTCATGGCATACAAGTAGGCTCCAGGGGCAGCTGGGTGGCAGAGTGTATAGAGTGCTAGGCCTGGAGTCAGGAAGACTCATCTTCCTGGGTTCAAATCCAGTCTCAGACACTTACTAAGCTGTGTGACTCTGGGAAAGTCACTTAACCCTGTTTTGCCTCAGTTTTCTCATCTGTAAAATATGATGGAGCAGAAAATGGCAAACCATTCCAGTATCTTTGCAAAATCACAATGGGGTCAGGAAGAGTCAGGCACAACAGAAACAGATGAACAACAACAGATAGGTTGATATGATGTGATTTGGCCAAATGACTGCTTTTAAGAAAATGTGAGTCAAGATGAAAGAGGTTGCTCTTAGTTGAAGTATAGGGAAAGGAATCAGAAAAGAATCAGGAAAGGTTTCATGGCAAACGTTAACACACTACAGGCCCTATTAGTGGGGATAATAAATCACCCAGAATGGTTACATGTATTCAAATTCACACTATTTGAAGTTATAGTTGTGTAAAATGTGGTCATTGTTTCTGACCCAATGAAAATATGAAGTGCAAATTAGAATAATGTGACCACTTCAGGGACTTTGTGATTTGAACTAATTGGGACCTAGCTCTGAGCCTTAAAGGACTAGAAGAATTTTACCAGGCAAAGATGGGGAGAGAGCAATTATCAGATGTGGGAGAAAGCTTATGTGAGTACATTGGGGTATAAAAGGGCAGGATGAGCTTGTGGAATAGCTAGCATCCTATTTTGATTGGAACATAGAGTACCTGAAAAGGAATAATGCATAATGAAGCTGGAAAGGTATGTTGGAGGCAGGTTGTCAAAAGCCTTAAATGCCAGGTGAGGGGATTTGTACTTTATAGATAATGAGGAGCCACTGAAGGTTTTTCAGGATGGAAGTAATATGGTCAGATATATGTTAGGAAGATATGTTTTAATTTTAAAAAGTGTTATTGATGCCTTTTGTTTTAACGTCATATTAACCCCACATTTCCATTTCCTAATATATCCTTATCCTGTTACATATCCTTACTTCCTTCGTTCCTTCCTTCCTCCCTTCCTTCCTTCCTCCCTCCCTTCCTTCTCTCCTCCCTTCCTCCCTCCCTTCCTTCCTCCCTTCCTTCCTCCCTCCCTTCCTTCCTCCCTTCCTTCCTTCCTCCCTTCCTTCCTCCCTCCCTTCCTTCCTCCCTTCCTTCCTCCCTTCCTTCCTTCCTTCCTTCCTTCCTTCCTTCCTTCCTTCCTTCTGTCCTTCCTTCCTTCCGTCCTTCCTTCCTTCCTTCTCTTCCTTCCTCTCCTGAAATTCAGATACTCAGATAGATCTATGATGACATTGATTCAGAAGTATTCATCCATGCCCGTCATTCAATGAGACTCTTGTCTGCATCTTTCCAGATTTTTAGGGAGTTCATTTTGTCAGCTGTATGAAGTCTGGATTGGGGCGGAAAAAGAATATAGGGAGACCCCTTAGGAATTTGTTACAGTAGTTCAAGAGGAAGAGTCATGAGAGCCTGAATAATAATAGCAGCTAACATTTATATAGCACTTACTGTGTGTGCCAGGCACTGTGTAAGCACTTTACAAATATTATTATTTATTCCACTTTTAGAGGTGAAGCAACTGAGGCAAATAGTGGTTAAGTGATTTTCCCAGGGTCACGCAGCTAGTAAGAGTCTTAGGCTGGATTTGAACTCAGGTCTTTCTGACTCTAGGCTTGGCATTTTATCTTTTACACTTTGGACTGAACTCAGCAGCTGTGTGAAAGTAGAGGAAGAGATAGGGACAAGAAATATTGTGAGGTGAGAATCAGTGGGATTTGCCAGCTGTTTGGATGTGGGAGCCATAAGGAAAAGGAAAGAATCACAGAGGACCGTGAGGTCCTAAATCTGGGGGATGAGAGACTTTGCAATCAATAGAAATAAACAATCTACAAGGGAGAGAACACAGTAATGTCTGTTTAGTGTTGAGTTTGAATACACTAGGAGGACTTCCAGGTAGAAAAATGTCAACTAGGCAGTTGGAAATTTTGCATAAGAAGGCAGAGGAGAACCTGGAATGAGCCTTAGAATGAGCCTGGAAATTTAGATTTGTATGCTGTCTGAATATAGTTGCTACTACAAGCCATGGGAATAAATGGAATCACTAAAAGTAATAGTGTAAAAAGAGAAGAGGATCCAGGACAGAGCTTGGTGGTGGAGGATGAGAGAAAGAAGGCCTAGTGAAAGACCAATGAGAAGTGATCAGATGAGAGAATTTTTCAAAAAGCAGTTGTTACTGAATCAAAAATAAAAAAAAGAGAGAAAAAACTCCTAATGAGTCCCAGATTTCACAAGGTACAAAGCTTATGCTAGGCATTTCTTTACACAATGGTTTGATAACAGAGAAAAAGTGAAACCCTTTTTTATGCTGTGAGGGTACAGGTGAGGGAAGGGGGATTGGTGGTCAATAATCCTTGTGTTAGCCTGTTTTCCCAGAACAGCCTTATTTTTGATTTGATTCAAAATGATTATTGACAGTCCCAGTTTATTAAATAGAGCCGTGTGTGAAAGGGTGATTAAGAAGGATTGCAAGAGCCAGAGATTGTCAACAATTGAGTTTCAACGTGAAGGAAATAAAACTGGCTAACAAATGGTCAGAATTAGTTTCTCCTTGAACTCTTTGGTTATTTGATTCAGAAATGAATCTTTGGGGGGTTTTGTGGCTTTCTCCCAGTTAGTTATTGTCATGCTAATGAGACCTCAGTGTAGGGTTCAGGCCACATATGAGCTGGTGAGTTTTGCTTCAAATCATTGCCACAGGCTTCAGCCCTAACACTGACTAGCAGTCTTACAAATGTGTTTCATTGGTCCTGGGGGGAGATTGAGTGAGAGAATGGAGTTTCTATTTTGTCAGGGAAAATGCTGCCATTCTAGTGGGAAGGAAAGGTCAAAGAACAAGTTATAGGAAGAGTGGGTCAGGTCAGCCGTCTCATCCTCAAATATCAGGTTAACTTTTGAAGACAGGTATTTTTACCTCCTCATGATATATTGTCTTATCACCTGGACTCCTACAAGAATAGACAAAGGTATATTCAAGAATGGCAGTTAGGTGGCATAGTGAATATAGTTCTGGGCTTAGAGTCAGAAAGACTATTTTGTGAGTTCAAATCTGGTCTCAGATACTTACTAGCTAGGCGACCCTGGGCAAGTCACTTAATCCTGTTTGCCTCAGTTTCCTCATCTCTAAATGATCTGGAGAAGGAAATGTCAAACCACTGCCAAGAAAACCTCAAATGGGGTTCATGACTGAAACGACTCAACAACAGTAATCAAAAATAGGGTTATGCTGGCCTTGTGACAAATTAATCATCATCCAAACTCTTAAGTATATTTTGTGCGTAAGACACTGGGCAATTTATAGCATGGTTTGACACAGAAAACTATCCGGGATACACCTGATGCATTGGCACCCAGGAATAGTACAGGTCCAACTCTGCCCTGCTCTGCTATAAAGAGTCTTTGCTGGATTTTAAACCTATAATAGAATTCATTCACCTCTTAGGGTATTAAATTCCTATTGCTCCTTTAAAGTTCCACTTAATGCCACTTCCTATGTGAAGCTTTTCCTGGTGTCCTGGTCAATAAATATTCCCTTTGGACATCATGCAGTCCTATGTTTTACTACTTTCTACTGTTCTTAACATGTAATAGATAGCTAGGTGATGCATAGGATAGAGTGTTAGACTTGGAATCAGGAATCCCTGAGTTTGAATCCTGCCTCAGACACTTATTAGTTGTGTGACCCTGGGCAAATCACCTAACCACTCTCAGTCCCTATTTTCTCAACTATAAAATGGGAATGATAATAGCACCTACCTCATGGGGTTGTTTTGAGGATAAAATGTGATGACATTTGTAAATCACTTTCAAACCTTAAAGCACGATATACTTGCTAATTATCATTATTAATATTATAATATGTCAATATACCAAGGATCCACTTGAACTGCAACTGATTTATAACAAAAAATAAAACTTAGAGTCTAGCTCAGTCTCAGAGAGGTGGTAACTTTCCTAGGAAGACACAGCTAGTAGGTATCTGAGGTAAGATATGAATTCAGGTCTTCTGGATTCCAAGTTCAGCCCTTTGTCCACTATGCTATGCTCCCTCAAAATTCACATGTAGTATTGTATATTATAGTTCCTGTGTGTCTTTCTTACTGGACTGAGTTGCCTAAGATCATGTCTTATGCTATTACCCAACCTCTCTATCTTCTTGAGAATCTTTCACAGTACTCTGTATACGTTAGGTGGTTAGATGTTTTTCTGGAATAGGTATTGAATAAAACACCAACCAAAAGAATCTACTTTTGCCGGCTTTGAGTTGTGGCACGTAGGCAGTTTCAGAGTAGGAGAGATGGTTTAATGTTGGTGCTGGTGCTATTGTCCATCACTCCTGCTTGATATCCTCATAGTTCAATTCAATTCAAGCAAAAATTGTTGAATATTTAGGCACAGAGAAGACAATGTGCTTTAGTAGAAAGAAAACTAACCTTGGTGGTCAAGAAAAAACAGTCCTTCCCTTCACATACATTGGTTGAGTGACTATGGGCAGTTGACTTAATCTTTCATTACCCCAGGCAGTGCTCTATGACTCTTAAAGTTACAGATTGTTTTAAAGAAATTTAATTAATTTAAATTTAACTTTTGATGCTTCTTCCCTTGAATTCCCTGTGATGGTGAAAATTCAGATGCTGGACCCCTAAATACTACTCTTCTTCCCCCCACAATAAGTCACTGTCCTAGGTACTGAAGCAACAAAGACAAAATCATACAGTAGCACATGTAACCCTCAGTGACTTTGCATTCTATTTATACTTGGGAGAAATAAATACAAAACGTATATAAAATACATACAAAATAACATCACCAGGATGGGGAGAAGAAAGGAGAGAACCAACAAAGGGGAGATCAGGAAAGGTGGTATGTTACTTGTGCTTAGCATTGAAAAAAACATTCTGGGAGGGGCAGGGGCAGGGGCAGGGGCAGGGAAGACAGCCTGTGCAAAAGAATGAACTTGGGAGAAGTCATGTTATCTATGGAATACACCAAGTAGGCTGGTCTTGCTGGAACATAGAAAAGAAGGAGTGCTGTGGAAGCAGTCTATGAAGATAGCTTGGAGCGAGCCAGTGAAGGATTTTACAGTTGAGGAAACTGAGGCAACTAGAGGTTAAGTAACTTCCCCACGGTCACACAGCTAGTAAGAGTCTGAGACTGGATTTGAATTCAGGTCTTCCTGACTCCAGGCCCAGAGCTCTATACATTCCACTACCAGCTGCTTCCAAGGGGAAGAAAAGCAAAAGATGGGGTGGAGATACCATTCTACCTCCCTGGTTTCCTTAACAATTAGTTCTATAGTTTGAGTCTACATATGATGGAGTAGGTAAATATGTTTAGGGATAAACATTTTCCTAAGTATTACTTATGAACTCACGTACTGCTGACTGAGAAGCCTATCTACATGGTTCTTTGATAGGGAAGTCAAAATGGCAAAAACTTGGACTGCCCATTCAGAGTTCACTTGTCATCAGGTTGTCCTGTGTTCTGATTTGAGTGACCAAAGAAGAAGCTGCAATACCTTAATGTATGTGCTTCTTCCCTCAGCTTTAGAGGATTTTAATTAAATCCAACAAATTTCTATTCAGTTTTTCCATTATGTGCAAGGCACTCTGCTAGGTCTAGAGGATAACAAAAATGAAAAAAAAAAATATGGCTTCAAGGAGGTAATAGAGGGAGTATGACCACTACACAAGTAAACATGACACAAATAGAATTGTGATTGGTAGAATGTGATGGTGGCAAAGGAGACTTTCATAGAAGATCTCTGGGAAAGTTTGTGGAGAGAATCATGTCTTTTGGCTAATTTTCCTGGGTCCACTGCCACTCCATGGCTATGGGAATATTGATTTCAGACTTGCTTAAATGGAAACCTCTCTAATGGGAAAAGTTAAGTTTTACAGGCGTGAGGTGCTGCTTTCTTTTAAACATAAACCTCCTAATCTACTTTGGCATTCCCAGTTGAACAAATGCCAGGCTAGCCAATGACTGTAATTGTAGTGTATTATTGACTAGTTATGTGCTGATCTGCTCTGTTTATAAAGAGCTGTCTTACAACAGAGGAGGCATGAAAAGTGCCTGTTCAGTTTACTTTAGGCAAGCTGTTGCTTGTAAATAAGAGTCAGGCGGAAGGAACTACCATTTCAGGAATACAGACAAGTAAACACCTACAAAAAAACCTCATAAAACAAATAAGTAGTGCACTTTGGATTCATCACTACACTGGCTTGGCAGTTAGAAGTACACAATAGAGAGTGGCCTAGAAGATGCCAGTAGCTTCCATATTATTTTCAGTTGTTCTATGACTTTCCCCCTCACTTAATAGTGTTTTTTCGCAATTACATGTCAAGCTGGTTTTCAACATTCACTTTTTTTGCTTTTTTTAGAGGGGAAGTTGGGGTTAAGTAACTTGCCCAAGGTCACCTGGCTAGTGAGTGTTAAGTGTCTGAGGTCGGATTTGACCTCAGGTCGTCCTGATTCCAGGGCCAGTGCTCTATTCACTGTGCCACCTAGCCGCCCTGCAACATTCACTTTTATAAGATTTTTAGTTCCAAATTTTTCTTCCTCTCTTCCTCCTCTCTCTTTCCCAAAGACAGCAAGCAATCTGATTTAGGTTATACATATACTAGCACATTAATTGTTCTATGGCTTTAAATGATCGGTCTGTTAATTGCATTGTGAGTAGGCAGATAGTCAGTGAGAACTGGGATATGTTTATTTTCTCTAGAGTTCTTGTATAAAATTTCACAGTATCACATGCAGTTAGTTGAAAGAGGCCTTTTGGTAATGGTATGGGTGCCTGATGACCACAAGATCCATAGAAATCATAGTCCACAATCTGCATTTACACAATTTGCTTCATGTCTAACACAGTGAAGTACAAATAGCATTTTAGCAACCTATACTTATAATATTGTAGTAACAGAATGAATTTAGCTAGCTGAACAAAGTCCTGCCTTCAGGTTTGTCATTGGTTATATCTTTGATCAATGTCCCCTTTCCAAAATCTCCAAATCATCAAGTCAAAGCTATATTTGACCAAGAGTCTCCTCTGCAACATGCCAAATAAATCCAATATTTTCTAAGAAACATTGATTGAGGGGTGACTCACTGCTATTAATCCATTCCATTTTTAGTTGCTCTAGTTGCTAAAAAGCATTCCTTACGTGGAACTGAAACATGCCTCTCTGCAACTTTGATCCCAAATGGAGAGACACCGTTTTGAGTCCCTGACTTAGAACTCCTTGATACTGCTTGCTCCATCACTGAGCACAGCAGGTTTTCTGCTTCATCCTCAAATTTCTAACCAGTCTAGAAGTTCATGGGTGAGTAGGAGATGGTACATGCTGGTGTAAGAATGATATATCAACTTTCAAAGAGGCTACCTTATGTGTCCCTTCAAGACCATAGTTTCCTACATATTTCTTACCATTTGGAAACAACAATGATTGCTGCTTCAGAGATGGATTGATTGCTCAAACAAAGGAGCAAAATCTTTGACTAATTTGCATTGTCCATGAGTCCATTAAATGTAATAAGCATTAGTCCCATATTTATACTATGTTCAAGACATTGTGATAGGTGCTGGGAATAAAACAAGCATTTACATAGAATAGTACAATAAAAAAAGATGATACAGACATATAGACAAAATACCTTCTGGCCTTAAAGAGCTTACATTACACTGAGAAGATTGTTGTTGTATCATTTCAGTCACGTCTGACTCTTTGTGACCCCATTTGGGGTTTTCTAGGCAGAGATACTGGAGTGGTTTGCCATTTCATTCTCCAGCTCATTTTTACAGATGAATAACTGAGGCAAATAGGTTTAAGTAGCTTATCCAAGGTTGCATAGCTAATAAGTGTCTGAAGCCATATTTGAACTCTAGAAGGTGGGTCTGAGTTCAGGCCCAGTGTTCTATCCACTGTGCCACCTAGCTGGGAAGATACATGTGTACAAATAAGTATAGTACTAGGAATACTGAGGAGGAAGAGAGTGCATCAATAATTGAAAGGTGTTAAGAAAGAGAATGTGGCATATGAGCTGAGCTTTGAAGGAATAAAAGAATTCTGAGAGTCAGAGGTAAGTAAAGGTCAAAGGAGACAGCCTACATGATGCCACAGAGGCAGGCAGTGTTGGGTTTGGGGGAGCAACTAGTTAGCAGATTTTGCTGAAATGTAGAATCCATGAGCATAAGAAATGTGAAATAAGCTGGAAATATAGGTGGAATTCAGACTGTGAGGAGACCTAAGTGTTAGACTAAGGACTTCGTGTTAATTTATTCTGTGGGTGATGAAGTTATTTGATCATTGGAGTGACATGATCAGGCCTGTGCTGTAATAAGATTTATATTGGTGTCTGTACATAAGGTAGAATGGTGAATAGAGGGATTGGAATCAGGGAGACCAATTAGGAGGGTTATTATAGTCATTCAGACAAGAAGAAGAAAAATTCTAAACTAGGATGATGGCTAGATGAGTGGAGAAATGAGGATATTTAGATGTAAGAGATATTGTAGAGATAAAGTTGGCTAATGTGGCAACTGGCTATATGTGCAGGAAGATGATGAAGAGGTGAAAGGGCCAAGAATTACTCTGAGATTCTGAACCTTAGTGTTTAGGAGGATCATGGTAGAGAAAACCACAATCTTGAGGTTTGAAAGAGCTGTGGGTTTGGAGGAGAAATAATGGCATAGTAGAAAGACTATTGACTTGAGTCACTGGATGACTTGAAATCCTAACTTTTACTAGCTATGTGACTATAGATGTTACCGGAGCACCCTGGGATTCAGTTTCTTCATCTGTAAATTGAGACATGGTTGAGGCATGATGATGGAAAGAAGTCCTGTAGCCACTTCCAGCTGCCTCATATCCCACTGCTGCCTTTCTTGTACCTTCTAGCATCTGCCTTGAGCAAAATTTTGAAGGCAGGGTTTGTTTTTCCACAGTCCCTTCCTTCTTTTGAGGTTCTCCTTGCATGAATTATCTTGACATCATCATGATGCAAGAATCAAAGGCATTAGGAACAAAAAGGCATCTCTCTGTCTCTCTCTGCCCTCTCACCCTCATCCCAGGTTTGACTGAATGACCAGGACCCCTGAGAACAAAATCTCATACTATAGTCCTTTCTCACTTCTTTCTAGTCCCCACAGCCAAACTTACTTATTCTATGTATCACCATTCCAGAGCCCTGTTCTCTGAGGTAATATGGTATGGTGGGGTTTATTGGACTGGGAGTTAAAAGACCTGAATTGGTGTCCCAGATACTAGCCATGATTCCTCTGGATTTGTTTTCTTCATCTGCAAAATGGAGATAAAAATATTTATATGAATTACCTAATAGGGTTATAATAAGGAAGGTACTTTATAAAATGTAATATAAATATAAACTATTGTTACTAGTAACAACAGCAAGCTAATCTGAAGAACTAACTTATCCTAATGGTTAATATGTTATCCTCCCAGGTCACAGGTGCATTTTAAACAGGACCTTTTAGAGTCATTCCATTATTCTAAAGGGGTATCTCTAAAACACTAAACAGGGAGATAGGGAAGATATTTTTGTGCAGCTAACTCCGTTTGCCATCAACAGCTCTCCTTGGCTTTATGGAACACATTCCCTGTGCTGGCATGTTGCCACTGCCCTCCCCCCACAGCAAACCCCTTAAAGTGATCACCTGAAATCCCATCACCACACAAAGTGATTCTCATTGATAATCAACACCTTCTCAGCTCACCCTTGTTGCCTCCCTCCTCTCACTGGAGGGCTGGAGGATAAAGCATCCAACTCCTCCCAAAGCCTTCCTTTATGAAGAGCTTACAACCTTCTAAATAACTGCACTTTCCTTTAGTACTTTCCTTCTGCTTCAATTCAGCTGTTTCTTTTTCTTATTTGCATCTACACTGCTTAGAACAGTGCCTGGAAAATTGTAGGTGCTTAATATTTATTAATTGAGGCAGAGATGCAATGGTACTACATATATAGCATAATTCTACTTAACAAACATAATATATGCTAATCTTTGCAGATTCAAAGAAGGAAAATGTTATATTTATTCTCTAGTTTATCATTTAATAAGGTGTTGAGACTTAAGTAGATAACTCTAACATGTTAGAAAATAATTAAGTATATCGACGAGGTCAAACAGTAGTCTAAGAAACTAAAGGACCAAGGGGTCACTTATAGCTGGGGGGATCAGGTAAGTTTCATAAAAGAGGTGGCATCTGAGATAGGCCTTGGAGGAGGATGTCAGGAGGTGGAAATGGGGAGGGCAAAGGTTCATTCCAAGCATATGAGAGATAGTTGGACCTGCCATGCTGATACCCATGCTATTGTCTTCAAATCATAGACTCCTGTTCTGATATACTAATTCTTGATAAATCACATTCAGAACTAATGATAAGGTAATGTCAATTGTTGACTCCCTCCATGACTGCCTTCTGTTTATGGATTTTTAGGTGACAGGTCAGTAATGAGGGTAAACTTATCACATGACCTACAGGACTTTATGACAAGAACTGTCAAAAAAATCAGCATTTGCTTGTAAACTGAGAGAATGTGACATGAAGATTTTTTGAATAGGAGTGAATATGTCAGTGCTATTTTTACAGGGTCACTTTTCAGACTATAACCATACTCTTTTGTACATTTGGTGCCTGCAGACCCTTTTGTAGTTAATTCCCTTATTTTCCTTAGAAACAAATATACAAAGGGTGAAAACAAGGAAGAGTACGTTAAAATAATGAAAAATTGAAACTTATTTTAAAAATCACATCTAGCTTGAGTGAGAATTGGTTTTAGTTTCCATAGAAATGTGTGTGATGACATTAGTCATTTTCAACATATACCCTCAACTATCATCTGGATAGAGTGGTATAGATGGATTGATTGAACTTCGAAAAACCTCAGCAGAATGATGGTGTCAGAGGGAGAATAGAAGAATCTCCATAATTAGAAGAGGTTTTAGTTTGTTTAGCCAAACTTTTCTTAGGAGGATGTTGCAAGAGTTTAGGCAAGGAGCAATAGATATTTGGACTGGAGCCATGGGTATGTTAATGGTGAAGAGAGCCCTAATTTGAGAGAAATGGTGCAGGCACTTGAAATATTAAAGGCAAAGAAGAAAGAGTAGAAGATGACTCCAAAATTTTGAGGATAGGCTTCTGGAAGAGTGGTACCATTGACAGAAAGAGGAAAGGCAGGAGAAGAGGGGACTTATTTGGGCAAGAAGATGATTAGTTTTATTTTAGACACATTGAGTTTGAGAAGCTAGGAGGAACTCCAGGTGGAGGTGTCTTCCACTGTATGATTATGCTTCATTAATAATGGATTAATTTCTATCTAGAACTTCAACCAACCTTTCATACTCACCTCCAGAACTGAACTACTTATCTCTCTGCCCAAATGTGAGACTGGCACTCAGGAGAAATGTTTAGGCTATATGTATACATTTGGTAATCATCTGCATTGAGGTGATGATTAAAGCAGAGAGTGTAGAGCAGAAGAGAGCTGATGACAACACACTGGGAACATTATAGAATATAACTTTTTCTGATAATGGAAAATCAGGAAAAATTTTATGATAGTTGAATCTCCTCCCCCGCTTTTAAAAATGGATTTTGATAATTTTTTGTGTGTGTCATGGAGCTCTTTGGCAGTCTGGGCCTATGGACCCCTTCTCAGAATAGTGTTTTCAATTGTAAAAATTAAAATACATAGGATACAAAAGCGCAAATAATGTTGAAATATAGTTGTCAAAATATTAAAATAAACAAGTTCACAGTCCCTATGTTAAGAACTCCTGTTGTTTTAAAGAAAAAAAAAGCCATGTTTTTCTTCACATACTGTCTTGTTATTTATATAATTTTGAAAAGTCTGATTTAATAATATTTCCTCATCTGAAAGTGGCCAGGTTGGACTAAATGACCTCTAATATCCCTTCCAGTTCTAAATACTCAGATATTATGAAACTGAAAGTATAGTGATCTATTTTACATTATCATTGCTGTGCCTGTACAGTGAACATCATTAGGCCAGTGAAAAGCTGGGCTAAAGGATAGTGAATCCAACCTTGTTGGACTCTAGTGAAGCATCATCATCATCATCATCCGTCACCATCATGATAATAATAATTCCCCCTTTAATCTAATTAAATATTATCTTTTGTTGTACCACAATGGCATATAAAAGTAAACTAGCTTGGACTGAAATGTGACATTAATATCTTCAGTAACAAGGAAGAAAAAAGAATATACATATAAAAAAAATCTTCTTGATTTATAGCCCTTGCAGTGATGTGTCTTTCTTTGAAAATATGTCTCTTAATGAACTGTGGCATGATGATGTAATTAAGATCAATCTTGTTGGGCTGTCTTTATAGCCAGTAACTATACTGCCACTAGCAGCCCTTTCCTTCCTCTCTCAGCTTTCATTAAATTATTAACTACTTTTCCCTCCTTTTTAGATAAAAAATGTAGCCTTATTTCATTTTAAGATCACTTTATTAGATTTTTTTTGCATTAGGAATTTTGCGTTCTGAAATTGTTTTTTTTTACTGAAAATGCTATCTTATTTGGGGAAATTAGGCTATATGTGTGTTTTGGGAGACAGTGAATTAGAAATAAAGTGATAGAATTTTCGAGAATTATGAGTTAAAAGGAAAAGCTGGAATAGTCTTTTTTGCTACATGGATAACAACTTTCTTTAGATCTTATGTCCGAACTTCACTGGACAGCATAGTGTTTTGGAAAGAACAGTAAACTTGAATTCACTTTCTTACAATTCTCTCACTTTGTGACCTTGGACAAGTAAGTAACTTCTCTGAACCTGTTTCCTTACTTGTGTGGGGGGAGGGTGATAATATCCATC
Source organism: Pseudochirops corinnae (assembly GCA_028646515.1). Classification (NCBI taxonomy): domain Eukaryota; kingdom Metazoa; phylum Chordata; class Mammalia; order Diprotodontia; family Pseudocheiridae; genus Pseudochirops; species Pseudochirops corinnae. Next base: position 208,222,037 of record CM053587.1, read on the forward strand.
CTAAACTACTGCATGGGGTTGTTACAGGAACAAACAGCACAAGGGGTGTGTGTGTGTGTGTGTGTGTGTGTGTGTGTGTATACATACACAGTAGCGATAAAGCATTCTAGAAATGTAGGTTATTCATATCATCGTTGCCTGTCCAATGTAGCATTTTAATCCTCTGAGGCAGTATTTTAGTTCTTTAGTTCTACAAAAGATTTGGTGTAGAAAGCTCCTGTGACTCAGTGGCTGCCTCTTAAGGATGATAGAATGTTATGCTTGTCAAACTAGCTAGCTCTCAAGATGATTGGTTCTAGAGACTATTCCATTTTTAACCACATGAAACTATGTTTATTTATTTTTGTGTAATGAAATTACTTCTTTGCTAAGCTCTACCTTGTGCTTCAGATCAGCGTGGAAATGACGATGGCTTCTCAAGGGATATGCCAGTAGACTTCAAGCTCTGGGAAGCCCTGCTAGTATGTAAGTTATTCAGATATGGGCCTGGAAATACCCTGTGTTGTAGCACCAGCCTAATTAGGTGCAGTGAGGCTTGTTTGCCAGAAGGTGGTCCAAAAGGTGATAGTTTTTTGTTTTTTTTTTTTGCTTTAACCACACAGAAAGACTGTGATCAGTGTTGGGTGAGGGAGCACTCTCACTTATGAAATCATGGATTCTTGAAGTGCTGGCATCTCTGAAGCTTGGATTCTCATTCTGACTTGGTCACTAACTCTGTGACCCTGGGAGTTCATTCAATTAGCTATCTCTCAGTTGCCTCTTTGTAAAGTGGGGATATCATATATTTAGAGTTGGAAGAGATCTCACAGGTCAACAGTTTATAGATGAGGACACTGAGGTGAAGAGGCTTGCACAAGATCATGTAGTTAGTTAGAAGCAGAACCCAGTTGGAAACTCAGGTCCCATAACTTCAGCACTACCAGTTCAATAATTTGTCCATTGCATCAGATTAGAGAAAATAACATCTGTATGGTTTTACCTTAAAGTCTCAGCTATGTTACTAAAATAATTTTCTTGCCTCTGTGTATGGTATCATAATCCGTCTAGCCACCCAAACTTGAAACCTTAGAGTAATTTTTCACTCTTCCTTGTGCTACATATCCAATCAACTGTAAAATCTCTCTCACAATCCATCTGGTCCTTTGTACATCAGCCCTTCATCAATTCTCTCCTGACTAATCCTCCTGGTTCCAGTTACTTCCCTTTCTAACTTGTCCTCACACAGCTGTCCAGGTAATCTAATTTTATACTCCCATCCTCCCGTATTTCCCAATTTCTCATGAAATAAAATATACACCACATTCATAGAATTATAGGATCACATATCTAGACCTGGAGAAGATGACGGAAGTTACACATTCCAATCTTCTTATTTTACAGATGAGGAAATTGAGGCTAGACAAGTTAAATTACTATGACCCAGCAAGGGTCATAGGTGGGATTTGAATTCAGATTCTCTGAGTTTGGCTAGTATTCTTTCCATTGTATGATACTATCTCTAAACTAGATTAGTGAGTATTTTAAAATGTCAGCATGTCCTCTCCTTATTTTTGTATGTTCACAGAGGTCATTCTCAGTGCATGAAATGCATTTCCCTGTAACTATTATCACTTGATATGATCTTCTGCTTTTTTCTTGTTTAGATGCAGTTTCAGTGATCCTTGTATGACCTAAGATGAGTCATATATGCTTCTTGGGCCTTAGTTTCTTTATCTGTAAGATGAGAGTTTTGGGTCAAATTATCTACCTCAAAGAATTCCTTCCAGCTCTAAATCCAAGAATCCTTTAAGATCCCCTGGTCAAAAATCTCTACAACCTGTGATTTTCATTTTCTTGATCTTTTCTTTGCCACTATTACATTCTGACTTCATTATTTGTCCATGATGTCCCTGTTAGAGTATAAACTCTTTGAGGGAAAAAGTTATGTTAACTTTCATTTTTATATTCCCAGCACCTAGCATAGTATCTTGCACATAGCAGGTATTTAAGAACTATTTGTTGAATTTAATTTGAATGAATAGTATGTACACAGATATACACAGATATACATGTAATATGAGTGTACATGTCTATATCTGTATCTGTATATACTTATTATTCCTATGTTGATCATGAGAGCAGTGTGGAATAGTGGATAGAGTTCTAGATGTGGATTTGGGAAGACTTGCATTTGAATCTTTCCTTAGACAGATACTAGCTAGTCTAGTTACTTAGACTAGTCACTTAATCTCTTGCTTTAGATGGTTTGTGATCTTTATTAGTGGAAGGAATTTCTACAGTGATGACATTACAGATCTTTGACATATTGACAGAGATTTGATATAAAAATTCATAGTGTATGACCTTAGGAAGCTTGTTGTCCGACAGTCCTACTCTATGTTACATAGCAGAAAAAATTGGATTGGATTTGGAATTGGAGGAGCTGGGGCTGGTAATGAATGCTAAAGCAAACAAAAAGGGCTTTAAAATAGTTATATTGAAAGAAAGAAAAGGGTCAAAGAAGGGATAAGATTGCTATTTGGAGTTGTTGGAATGATGATAATAGACAATGATACTGATATCATTTTATTAGTGGCAAAATATAAATAAAGCTCTTGCTTCTACAAGTAAACTAGTTGGATTCAGGGTGGCGATTACAGCACAAGTCCCATTCTCCTTAATAAATCATAGTATGAGTGATTCCCACCAAAGGAAGTTGAATGAAGAGAAGAAAATTGGGCTCCTTCTCAATAATTTTCTTACCTATAATTCTTCTTTTGACTTCTGTCCTTACTTTGGCCATGTGAAGGTTTATTCTTCCACTGTGGTCACACACCCCTTAGTGAAAAGACTGCCCTTTTGACTTCTCATCCAAGTATAGATTTTCTGGGTATCTGTATGAAAAAAGTATATTCCTTCTGGGGATGGCTTGATTGATGTGCACACTGGAAACATCTTTAATAATTGAATGCCTCCTTCAAAGGAGATTACACCAAAAAGCACATTGCTTTTCATTTATTCATTACAAATATGTCATAGCAATGTTTTTGCCTTGAGTTGTTAGAACTGTCATGCCAATATATTTTGTGCAAGACCTGGGATATTTTAAAGGATTATAAGCCTTTTACCTCATCTTACTGCTTCATTCAAATTGATCAGATCAGACTTTTAGCATATCCTTGTCTTTCTGGAATCAGAGCTAATGAGATGTGGCTTTACTGATGACTGTTCAAATAGCTGTCCTGGGAAGAGTTCACAGAAATAACAGGGCAAAAGGATAAACCTGCTTGTTAATAGTTGCAGTGATTTTTTAGCCAGTTGTTGAGGGATTAGAAATGTGAATTCGGAGAATGAATTGTCCAAACTTGGCGGTTTTTATTCTTTTCTTTTTATCAAAGTTAGCCATTTATAGTTGACTCCAGACAAGATGTGTAAAATGAAAGGAGAAAACATATTTGTAATAAGGTAAAGTACTTTCTTTTGTAATTTCGAATGCAGCGTTTCTTGGCACACTTCTCTCTTGTGTCAGTGCACCCTTGTGATTATTGTTTTTAATTCACGTTCAACTGTTAAGAAATAAAAAGAGATTTTTCTTTTATTTTGATATATCTAGTAACCTATAGAGTTCTGTTTATTGATGTGATAGTACATTTTCTCTTTTTCTTTCTCTAGTGTTTAGCACAATGCCAGGCACATAGTAGTTGCTTAATAAATATTTATTTATTGATTTACTTCTGTAACATTTTGAGGATCTAGCTAGACAGTTACATTGTGAGTACACAGTAAAATAAGCTTTCAAATATTTCTGTTCTATTATAGTCTAGTTTTTGGCATGCTGAATATTTTACTCTCAAGAGGATTTCAATGGGAGGTGGCATAATGGGAAATAAACCTTTCAATAGGAAGAGAAATACTGTAAGACTCAGTAGTTAGCATAGATGTACAAGAGTGTAAGGTTGCCCTTGGTTATCCCCAGAGCCACCCAGTTATTCTTGGCTTCTTTTGGTTGCTTGTGGTCAAGTGCCTTCTTACCATAAACTTATCCCTAACTGAATGGAAATATGGAAGCAACTTCTTAAAAGAATTTGGATGCAATGTATTTAGCATGAACTGAGTGGTCAATCTCAAACCTTGCAATTCTGGAAAAACTAAAGTTGTAAGCTGTGTCAAAGCGATGTACTGTAGTCAGTACCATTCCTTGGAGACATCATCAGCCTTGAGCAAGTTAGGCTGTGTTACATCCTCTACTATCTCTTTTGTATGAGTGAAATAAGGTTAAAATGAACCTTATAGGCTGCCTTGAAGGAACTCTGGGAGTTCATGAAAGGGTAACCTGAAGTCTGATGAGCATGTGTGGAAAAGGGAGAGAGAGTCTTGATCTGATTTTACTTAGGGTTTGGAGGAAAGAACTTTAGGTAAGGTGATGGCCTGATTTTATGCATGCCTAAGAGCCTTGAGTCTATTTTATTTTATTTTTAAAAAAATAGTTGAGATGTTAAAATAATATGCATAAAACTTTTTCTGCTGAGCACTGAAATAAGCTTTAGGGTTCCTAGCCACAGATTTTTAAAAAAATTATTTATCTCAATTGACAGATAATAATTTTCTCTCCTTCCCATTCCTACCTCAACCTCCCCCACGCCCCCCAAAAAAACAACAGAAAAAGAAAATCCTTGTAACAAATATCTATAGTCAAACAAAACCAATTCCCATATTGGTCATGTCTAAAAAAGTGCGTCTTACTGTGCATATTGATCTGGTAGCATTCTTTATCCCTGGGCCTTTGGCATCATACCTCATTGGTCCTTATGCTTATCATTGTGCTGTGAAGTCTTTAAAAGTTGTCAGTTTTTACACTCTTGTTGTTAATAGTATAAATTGTTTTTCTGGTTCTGCTCACTTTACTCTGTGTTAGTTGATTCAAGTACTCCCAGATTTCTCTAATATTGCACCTTGCAGCATTTCTTATAGGGGAAGGGAATAAACATTTATATAGTGCCTGCCATGTGCGAAGCATTGTGCTAAATGCTTTACGGATATTATCTCATTTGATTCTTAGAACAAACCTTGGAGGTAGGTGGTGGTATTATCCTTATCTTACAGTTGAGGCAACTGAGTCAATTGGAGGTTGAGTAATATGCCCAAGGTTACATAACTAGTGAATGTCTGAGGTTAGATTTGAACTTAGGACTTCCTGACTCCAGGCCCAGTGCTCTACCCACTGTACCACCTAGCAATAAGCATAGTAGTATTCCATTTTATTCATAGATCCTACTTAAGCTACCTCCTTTTCCCCTTCTGACTGGTACTCAGCTTCTTGTTTTCTTCCCAAGTCACCATAGAATATCCAAAGAATTGCATCCCATTCCCCTCAAAAATAGAACCTAAAGAGATCACTCAGCTTTACCATGGTGACTGTATTGTATTATTATTATTATTATTATTATTATTATTATTATAATAATTGTGTTTACATAACAACAGCTAGATGAAAACAGAGGTGTAATCGCGCAGGTAATTTATTTACATTATGCTGAACAGCCTGGCATTTGGAAATAGCTGACTGATTGATGGTCATAGTCTGGGAAAGTTGGGTGGTTTGAAGATGTATCACCACCAGAGGTACCTGTCTCCCTTGGCCTTCTCGTTTCTCCTACTTCTCCGACTCCAGTTACCTCAGAATGCATCTGTGGTGTTTCCTCTGTTAAGCATTATGTGAACAAATTTGATGATGTTTCATTTAGGGTCTGAAAATGGAGATTTAGTAAAGCAGCAATTCTCTCTCTCTGTCTCTCTCTCTGTCTCTCTCTGTCTCTCTCTCTCTGTCTCTCTCTCTCTCTTTCTCTCTCTGTCTCTCTCCCCCTCCCTCTTTTCTTCCTCTCTCTCTCTTTTCCTGTCTTTCTCTCTCTCTCTGTCTCTCTCTCTCTGTCTCTGTCTCTCTGTCTCCCTCTCTCTGTCTGTGTCTCTGTCTCTCTGTCTCTTTCTTTCTTTCTCTTTCTCTCATTATATCTCATGTATAATTTAGATCTGGTAGGAACCTTCTTCAGTGGTTCTCAACCTGTGGGTTATGTTCAATTTAAATACATCCTGCACATCAGATATTTACTTTATGATTCATAACAGTAGCAAAATTACAGTTATGAAGTAGCAACGAAAATAATTTTATGGTTGGGGGTCACCACAACATGAGGAGCTGTGTTAAAGGGTCACGGCATTAGGAAGGTTGAGCACCACTGTGATCATCTGCTACAACCCCCTAATTTTGTAGTTGAAGAAACTGAGACCCATAGAGGTTAGTGGCTTTCTCAAGCAACAAGAGTAGTAACTAAGATATTATTTCCCTATTATTTGAGATGTTATATGAAACTTGAGTCTGAGATTTTTGGCTTTTATTTTTTAAACAATCTATTTTTAAATCAAAATAAGGTAAAAGAAATGATGATAGTTTGTAGTCAATCAATAAGCATTTATTAAGTGTCTGCTACGTGCCAGGCACCGTACTGAGCGTGTTTGTTGTTGTTGTTGTTGTTGTTGAATTGTGCCTGACTCTCTGTGACCCCATTTGGGGTTTTTCTTGGTAGAGATACTGGAGTGCTTTGCCATTTCCTTGTCATTTTGTAGATGAGGAACTGAGACAGATAGGGTTAAGTGACTTGCCTAGGTCACAGAGCTAGAAAGTGTCTAAAACTGAATTTGAACTCAGATCTTCCTGACTCCAGGCCCAGTGTTCTATTTGCCACCTAGCTACATTAGGGATACATAAAAAGGGCAAAAGACAGTTCCTGCTTACAGTCTAATGGGGGAGATAATATGCAAATAACTTGGTACAAAGAGGCGATATATATGTATGTATGTGT
>CM053587.1:208229372-208244446 GCA_028646515.1 Pseudochirops corinnae
ACTGATATATAACATTATACAATGTAGCTATTATGTATCACAGAAAGTCTTAGTACAGTTTTAAGCAATAATTAGAAAAAATATAATAATCATTGCTTAAAACTGTACTAAGACATTTTGGTACACCTTGTATATTTGCACATTAAGGAAATCACTATGTTTCTTTCGATTCTTTAGAGGCCAGCAGAAATAATAGATGAGGAAGAAGGTGGAGGGAAAGAAAATGAGGATATAGAAGAAGAGAAGGAAGAAGAGAAGGAAGATTTATCAGAAATAAATGGTGATGCTGAAGAAGAAAAAGTGGAAGAAAGTCCTGAACAGGAGAACGTTGATCCCCCTAGAGTGAATGGTGGCACAAATGAAGAAAATGGAGAGGAACTGGATGAGGTTGACAGTGATGAGCATCATCAAGAGAAAGAGGAAGAGATAACATTAGCAAAAGGTGATGGTGATGGTGACAGTCCAAAGGAGGTATTAGTTTTGCATTTTTAAAATATGTTTGTGGGTATGTCATGGGAGCTACAAAAGAAGACAGGGTCCCTGCCCTCAAGGAGCTTACAAACTTGTTTGGCTGCTCTCTTTTAATATAGTGGTGAATTTGATTCATGTTCAGGCAGAAAAAATATCACCTATTTACCAAGTCAGATTTTTATAGATGATAAATTAGAAGGCAGTTATTTATTTAGCCAGGAAGAGACTTGATTTTGCCAAAGAATTAATAATAAATGATTTTAATTTTTACAGAATAGGTAGGCCTCCAAAGACATTTGAAAGTTGAACTGAATTTATATATATAATGTATATATGTATATACACACACACCTATATCCATATACATACCTTCTACATCTATATATACACATACATAAATTCTTACACACATTTAAATGAAAAAAGTAGGGAAGATAAAATAAGTAGGCAGTAATATTTATTGAGTTATCATTATATGCAAGTCACTATGCACACAGATGTAAGGTACTAAGCAACTTGAGGGGATCCAAAGAAGTGTAAGACACAGTTCCTGCTCTCTGAGAACTTACTGTCTAGTTGAGGAGAATAGGACCTGTAGTTACCTAAATCTGACTAGCAATACAGTGGGATTTGCAATGTACAATATGAGACATATGTATGTAAATATAAAAGTGTGTTTATATATACACATATATTTCTGCAGGGCAGTGTAGTACAGTGAGTAGAGGGCCAGCCTTGAGTCTGGAGGACAAAGTTCAAGACCTGTCTTTGACTCATATTAGCTTTGGGACAGTGGATGAATTGTCCAGCCCCCGATAACTTTCTAAGACTATGAATTGCAGAGTAGTTGCTGGTTGGCAGCACTGGAAGAAGTTTCCATACAGAGTCCCCCACACTGAGATTAAATCACTCGACCCCCAACAGATATCTGTATTTCTATTTTTATCTAATATATCTAGATCATAGATATAGATATAATTTACCCACATTTGAACACACATGAACACACAAATGCCCCCTATACAAGATAAAAACCAATAAATGTGCCAAGAAATAGAAGCTTCAAGTGCTATTGGGTTATTATGTCGATACATGCTGATTTTCTATTCTGTTCTCATTAAGCAGGGCAGCAGATTTCAAGGAATACTTATATTCGTTTCTTTTCTTTTTCTTTTGGAGAGCAATTGTGGTTAAGTGACTTGCCCAAGGTCACATGCCTAGTTTTTGTGTTAAGTGTCTGAGGCTGCATTTGAACTCAGGTCCTCCTGACTCTGGGGCTGGTGCTCTATTCACTATACCACCTAGCCACCCCTGAATACTTATATTCTTAATGGACAAAAATGGAAGGGAATTGAGTGTTGGGTGGTATTGGAGCAGGGCTGAGGTGTTTGAGAATGGGATTGCAGCATATTTTCCCCTCCCCTTTCCCTAGAAATGTGTGAAGTTCAGAAATCTCATTGAAAGAGAGAATTTTAAAGGGCAGAAGAAAAAATCAGGAAAACTGAGGCTGATAAATAAGAAAGAGGAACTGGGTAGGTTGTGGTCAGGAAAAGGAAAGTTGAAGAAGAGAACATATTGCTTTCAAAACCTGGCATGTCGCCCATGAAAATGAAAGAATAAAAAAAAAAACAGTGAAAAGAAGACTCATGGGAATTTTTTAAAATGGAAGGTTTGTATAAAGATTTTTTTTAAATGGAGTGGTGAATGCTTTAAGGTCCCTGCATATGTATCCTTGTTTATTATCTGTGCAACCTAAAGGGTTAAATAATTTTGTTTTTCACTAGGATGAATCAGATCCTCAAAGACCACCAAGGCCTGAAGTAAAAATCACTAGTCCACAGGAAAATGATAACAATGAACAAAACAAGGAGTATGCTGCTGTGGCATAGATGCTTTAAAATGTGGATTATAAGAAAAATTAAGGGTTTCACATGATACTTGAATTCTAAACACTGTTATTTGTGGTTGTTACACATAATGTGGCAATATGGCTGAATACTACCTATAGAGTTTCAAAAATATAATGAAGAGTGGAAAGTATAATCACATTAATATCTATTTCCCCAGCTGGTGTTTTTTTAAGCCATCTAAAAGAGTTCAATGTAAGAAATTTGGGTGGAGCTCATCTTGGAAGAAAACTAACTCTTCGCTTCTTCTTTGTAATAGGGTAATAATCATATCTGATTACATTTTAATGTGCCCCAACTTTAGAATTTTAGTAGTAAGATTGTTAGATGACAGAATATTTTTAAAAATCTTATTTAAAAAGGCACAGCATATTTTGTGAATTTTAATGGAAAATACATGTAATATTCCTTAGGATAATAAACTTTAGAAAGTATGAGTTGAAATTCATTTTTAGATTTGTAATTTCAAGATTTTATTAAAATCAAATATTCTTGCTAGATGCTTACATTTCCTTTCTCCCTCTCCAGCCAAAACCTTGATTACCCTTTCTTATATTCTAAGCCAAGATGTCTATTTTGCAAGTAGGAGACTTACTTAGCAGAGTGTTATAAGTGTCATATCATACCATACCATATCACATCATATCATATCATATCACTAGGCCTCATTCTTATGGCCCTTTCAGGTATTAAAACCTTGTAGGCTAACTGGTACCTAGTATAAAAGCAATGAGGATTTGGAATTAAGGAAGGAAATAAAATTATCTAATTCAGCCAATTTGCATTATTTTCAACATCATTTGGTCTGTGGAAATTTTATTCATCTTGTAGAAGTTTTATTCTGCTAGCCCTTATCAGTCCTTCTCCTATCTCTTGTTTCAGGTTCTCAATTATCTTCATGTTAGAAACAAAGTTTCCCACAAAATACAGATTCTCAGAAAACCAAGGGAAAAGATAAAGAAGGTATAAAAAAAAATTTTCCCACTGCCCAGTTTCATTAGGTTTGCTATATAGTGTCCACTGGAAAAATAAAATTTGATACCTAGAAGGGACCTTAGAGGGTTGGTCCAACCCCTTCATATTTCTCATGAGGAATTTGTGGCAAAGAGTGGAAAAGTGGTTTGCTAAAGATTGCATGACTAGTTAGTGACAGGACTAGAAAACAAATCCACTGACTTTCCATTATACTATATTGACCCTAATTGCTTTATGTCTCAGCTTGTTTTCACAAGTGGGTCATTAAAGTTTCAAGTGAAAAAAAGGAAAACAACTTTCCTATTTTAGTTATGGGTAATGTTTGCCTCTTTAAATCTTCAAAATATCCAACTGTTATGGAAAAATTTGGGGGGGAAATGCTAGAACATGAATGAAACCTGTTTCTGATTAACCTCTCACCTTAACTTTTGTTTTGTTATTAACTAAATGTGAAATAATCAGAAATTGAACAGTCCAATTGGCCTCAAGATTGCATTCACTTTGGTAGATATTTGGAAAATATATTTTGCCATTTGATTTTTGAATGACTAAGGAATAACATTATTGTGCTAATAGAAGCAATGCATTTTTTTTTGTTATAGGAGTATTTTCATTAATTAGACATAGAAAATAGATGCAACTTTACTTCTTGGATACCACTATTGTTACAGCTATTGCATCTTATGGTTGTAAGTGCCTTTAATTGTTTAATTATTAAGTCATTCATTCATGCATCCAACCAAGGAATATTTGTTAAATACCTATTGTATGTGTAAAACATTATACTAGGCAGGAAATGAGATATAAAAGCTAGGTAAGACACTTATGAAGCTTATGTCCTTATGAAGTTTAGGATAAGAAATAAACACAGATAAACCTTATGCTTAATATTGCACAGATCCACACATTTAACTGGTTTCAAAAGAAAGTGCTGTGTAAACTCTGAGGTTGAAGAGATGACTGGAAAGATAGGGGATGCCAGATTGTGGAGGATCTTGAACGCCAGGCAAAGGAATTTCAACTTTAATCAGTAGAGAGAGTAGGAAGCCTCTGAGGATGATCAGGTATCTTTGTTAAAAAGATTATTCTTCTATGACCATAAAGGATGAATTGCAGGATGGAGGCAGCATGAAGGCAGGAAGGACTTGCTAGGGAGCCCATTGCAATAGTACTTAGGATGGCAATGGGAGGGGGAGTGTCTGTTTTTTAGGGATATGGGTGGAAATGGGATAGGGGACATGTGAGACAATGTTGTGGGGGGAAGAATCCACAGAATTCTAGTAACTGATTCAGTGAAAGTTGAAGGAGAGACAAGATAAGGCTTGTTACCTCCAGAAATTTAACAAAGATATGTTTCCCCAAGTAGCTGTTTTCATATTTTCTATAAATAACAAATACAAAAAACCCACCTCTAATGAATTTAGCAGTATTAGAAAGATATGAGGATATAAGGGCACACTATTCTGGGAACAAATAGATTAATTCTTAAAATGTTTTTTCTGAGACAAAATATAAGCATGTAATTTCTATTTGGTCTTTAAAAATTAAATAAAACTAAGCAATAAGCCTGTATTCCTAGAAAAATAAATAAGATGGTATAATAGACTGAAGTCCTATAACAGTACTGATGTTTAAGGCTTTAAAAAAAAATTTCAGTTAATTAAATGAAAAAATCATATGTAAAAATTTTGACTTGTTAGTAAGTTGATTCTTTGTCAAAACTTTTTATCCTCTCCAGTAATTCCCCCTTATTCTTTTTCCATTATGTTATCTAGTTTAAACAGTTGGGGGATCATTTGAGGGTCATTTCAATGAAATAAAAATTGATGATTTTCATGGAAAATAATTACATTAGGTATTCTAAATATGTAGTACCCTTCAGGGATCTTTAGAACCCACGAGGAACAACTGTGTTTTAAAAACACTTTAAAATATGTATATATGTAGACACCCACACTATATCATATTCCTAAAATACCTTATTTTACCATGGAGAAAATTACTCCCAGTGAATGAAAAAAATGTGCATCACTTGGTGATGATTTAAAATAGCTTGTCAAAAGTTAATTATGCTCCAAAAGATAAACTTTTCATGCTGTGGAAGAGTTTATTCCTTTACAATCCACTATTTGGAGCAATCTTACTGACAATTTTGGGTACCATTTATATTTGTGTGGGACAAAATCCAGACCCCTATATTTATCTCCAGATTAAGTTCTTTTGTATTGTTTTAAAAAAGAATTTGCTACAAATAACTGACAACAGATAGATTTCTTGATACTTAGGAGTCAAATCTATAGTCAGGATAACTGTCATCATCCAAGTATGTGGCCATTTACATGGGTTCATCTGCATAACTAACTCCTCTTCCCTTCATTTTGTACCTTGTGATTTTTACTATTACACAAATCTTGTGTCAGACTAAATTTGATTCAATATAGTAAATAACTTTGTGGAATTTGAACATGAGGTTATACAATCAAATAAACCTGGATTTAACTACAATTTTATTCATTCAAATAATTAAACTATTCCTCCTGATTTTCCACTTACTTCCTGTTTATGCCTTTTAAAATATCATAACTGGTGCCATAAAATGACATTATATTTTTAATGAGAATTTTCTTTAATGTAAACTGTATTGGTTCCTGCCATTTTCTAGTTCCTGAAAATCATTGTTGGCATTAAATGGCACCATGTATATATGGTGTCATTCCAGTCACACACAGTGATAGCTAGATATACCCAAAATCTCATTAATGGGACCTAATGTTCTAAAATTATTCATGAATTAACTGGCCCAGCACATAGCAAGTAAGCCAATGTCCTAAAATCTTGTATGTGCATCTGAAACAGCCTATAATATTGACAGCTTATTTTTGTACTTTAATTTTTGTAAAGCCCTTTCCTCACAACACCCTAAGGAGGAAGATAGTACAAGTATCATTACCATTTTATAGATATAGATGAGGAAATAGAGGCACGGAGAAGTTAATGGACTTAAGGTCATAAAACTGGAAGCCAGGGCTCTTGACTGTAAGACCAATGATCTTCCTCTACTAAGAGTTTGTGTGTGTGTATGTATGCATACACACACATACACATATATACACTCACATATGTATGCTTATACATACATACAGAGAGAGAATTTGTCAATTATATATATATATATATATATATATATATATATATATATATATACGTGTATCTACTATAAAGTTGATAGCTTAAAAAAGTGAGATGTCATTTTGGCTGAAAATATTCTAGTTTTCTGCAATGTACTTAAGTGAGGGGCTACTTTAGCATAACTGATGGTCCTTTTAAACTATTCATATATTATTAATTTACCATTATTTCTTTGCATAGTAATTAGGCAAAGTAGGGCTATAGTAGATTAACTGTTCGGCCAGAAGCATCACAGCTAAATTGTTGCCAACATGAGAGAGTTGCAAATACCTAAATGTGTTGTACATGAAGGTTTGTAGAGAGGTATAGAAACATCATCTCTCTAAAAAAGTGTATGCACACACACTTTAAAAAAAGGTCACTAGGCATAAAGACTTATAAGGGAAGAACTGTATTGTTTGGATGTGAAAGAAAATATTGAAAAGAATGTTGAGGTAGGATGGGTGTCCTGGGCATTGATGTGGGTCATGGTGCTTTAATGGTTTCCAGAGACATTAACAAAGACTTTAATATATTTTTCAAGGTATGGAAGCTATCAATTTTTTTTAGAAAGATTTTATTTTAGGAAGGATGTTGAAGAAAGAGTTTTAAAAGAAATGTCATATAAGGAATGTCTGCAAGAAATACAGATCTTGAGTTAACCTGCATTTCTGAGGTGACTACAGAGTATAGTACTTTCTCATTAACCTTAAGCCTTATTTATATGATTTTAACTGTGATAGTATCTGTATAGACAGTACTGTTATCTTGCTTGTCTTTTACAGACTTTGTTTATAGAGTATATTGTTTGCATTATGTGTTTTTCATGAATTTTGCTTAAGTTTCAATTTAGAGAAAAATGGAATCCTAGAATTGGAATTAGTGTTAGAAGTCATTTAGTTCAGCCTACCATCTGATATTGGAATCCCCTGTAACTAATAAGAGAGTTCATCATCTTATTTTTGTTTGAATGCCTCCAGTGATGAGAAACTTACTACCTCAGAAGGAAGTACAGTTTATTTTTGGACAGGGCCAATTGTTAGAAAGTTCTTTGTCATATTGGACTGAAATTTGGCTCCCCTATACTTTCAGCCTTTGGGTTTAATTTTATTCTCTGGAGCTATGGAAAATTCTTGATATCATTACTTGTAATATTTGAAGTGCACCCCTACCTCTCATCATAGTGGTTGCTGTCCTCTAAAGATGCTTCATTTTCCAGTTTTTAATTTCCCTCTTTAAAACATGGCACCCTGAACTGAACATGAGAGTTAAAGATGCAACCAAAAATCTGAGCAATACCCCTGTTGGTAACCAATAACCAGGTGCATCAAAATATGGAATACAAAGCACACATTTGGTCCAGGAACTTCACTGCAGCAGTGACAGTTAAAGTTGGAAGGGAATTTGCAGATCATCAACCATGGATTCTTAACTTTTTTTTTGGTCATGGATCCCTTTGTGCACATGATAAAATCTATGGTGCACTGAGAACAATGTTTTCAAAAGCATAAAGTAAAATACATAGGTTTGCCAAGGAAACCATTTATATTGAAAACAATTATCAAAATCATTTTTAAAAACAAAATTCAAGGACCACCGTTTAAAAGCTCTTGAACTAGTCCAATTCCATCATTTCTGAGGGGATGAAACTGAGGGCCAAGAGGTTAAATGACATGCACATGGCCACGTAGCTAGTAACGAGTAGCAGAGCCAAGACTCAAACCTTGGTCTCCTCCTTATCTAGTCTTCTGCTCTCTACATTATACTGCTTACTTGCTAAAAATAAATGACTCAGTAATTTTTCATTTGTTACACAAACATAAATTCTCACTAATATTTTGCCTTTTAAAAATCCTTTCCATATATCTAGTAGTTTGTTGGGATTTCATTTATGCATTTCCTACCATGGACTTCCAAATAGGAAAGTCTTTGATAGTACAGTGAAGCCATTCAGATAATGAGAACCAATTAGTCTAGCATTTGGGACCAGGCATATGTTATTACAGGGAAATTGGGGCATCATTAAAGTCCTATTACTAAAAAAAAATTAAAAATCATGAGATTTTTGCTTTCTCGACGTTAGTCAGAAAAGACTTGAGTTGACTTTGGATTTGTGGTTGTGAAAGGTCTCAGAAGTTCATCAGGTGCCCTCTATTCTTTTTTGAGAAGTTGAAACATTTATTGAAGTTGACTGTTAAAATCACCTTTCCGTATGTAATAAATATATGAGAAGAGGAATGACTGATGGGACTTTTCGAAAGAAAGGAATAAGCCCTAATTCTTTCAATATTTCTTCAGTAATATATTGGCTGTTGTTTAGTTAGGAGTATGTAGTTGATTAATTTTGTTGTAATTCATTTTGTTGACAAGCATCTTCTTGTTCTGGAAAATTGTTGCTCAAGTTTTCACAAGATTACAAAAATTCAAGTTGAGTTATTTGTTTTGTCTTAGAATTCTGGAAAATGCTCATTTTTTATAATACAAAAATTGACTGTCTCAAGTAAATGGATGTTATTTTATGCAATTATAGAAATGTGCTTTGATGGCTCATTGTTTATGTACATGAAATTATGTTACTATTATTTTGTATTATAATACTCCACATGAAAATTTCAACAGCTGTAATAGGTGCCACTGGACTTAAACCCTATGGAAGCCTGACTCATGACAAAGAATCTTAAGTGATTATACAAAGATGAGAAGTTCCATTAGGTGTGCATGAAGCTGTGGTTTTTACAGTTTCCCAAACTTTATAAATGTTATTTAGTTCATAAAACATGTATAACTGTACCAAAATAAATCTTTTTTTCTTTTCCTTTTCATGAAGCTCCAAATTTATAGATACTAGAGGGTAGACGTTTAGCTATAATACAAAGAATTAAATAAAGAACATTATATAGGACTGTCCTTCAATAGACATGCTGAAAACACTTATGGAACCATGCAAAAAGGATATATCTAGAATTTTTGCCAGCATGTTAATATTTATGGAGGCTTGCTATAAATCTTCCATTAAGTGGGCTTTGTGCTACTGCAACTTTCATTGAATTAAAATATTTTGCTTTATTTTCTGGGTTTTAAAATCAAGCACCATGAGGCAGAGCTGATAGCCCTTTTGGTACTTAATTACCAAAAATGAACAACTCTGAAACCATGACTAAGGAGTTTGTTAAAGTATATTTTACACACATGAACAACATCCATTGGATTTTATTCCCAGCATATTAGAATGAAAAAGTAACCCTTGACAATAAAGGAAATATCTTAGTTTACCAAATTATATCTGTATACTAGATTCTTCAGCAAGCATTATGTTCCATATTCTACAACCAAAATTATTATAATTCATATATTGTATTGTAAAATGGTAGTGTTTTTATTATGACATTTATTTATGGAAATAAACGTATAGCTTTACTTCAGATTTTTGTGTGTTTTTCTTCCCCACTTCAATGAGGATCTTAATTTTCTATCTCAAAATATCCCTCTCAAAGAATCTATAATCTTAGCTTTGACTGAAAGGGCCAAAGATGTCAGACTCATCCTTGCTTCCTTTTTTAGTAATTTGTCAAATTTAGTAGTCTAATTATAAATATTTCAATGGATATGTAAACTCATCAATATGAATAGTATTTCTATCAATCAATCTGACAATCAAGAGCATTTATTAAGTGCCTACTATGTGCCAGGGGCTATCTTAGGGACTCGAGATAGAAATATGACAGTACCTACCCAAAAAGAAGCTTACATTTCTCTAAAGGGATACAGCATGTTCATGAATAGGTAGAGTGTCTATTTCATCCCTTCTCCTAATACACAGTGATAGGAAGAACACTAATAACTGAACAAATCAGGAAAGTCCTTTTGAAGAAAATGATACTTGAGTTGACCCTTGAGAGGAGTTAGGGCTTTAATTGAAACCTACCCTTGCCTCATATATATCCTTTCAAATATCCTTTCCTATATCCTTTCAAAAATCCTCTCCAGGGAGTCCACACAATGTTGTGAGGGTCTTCCTCCATATTGCTTGTCCTGATAATGGTACCAGTGGTATGAATGGGCTGTTTATCTGTTATCTCTAAGTTTTGTTATATTACTGAGCCACTGCCCTTTCCAGTTATATATCTCCTTGCTATGATACATTTCTGACATATTTACATTATAAGGATTCTGGTACATAATTCTTTATTAGTGAGATGCCTAAGCTCCTTTATGCCCACTGTGTTTCTCTCTTGCTTTTTTGGGTGGCCTCCAGTCTAATTATAACATTAGAAAAAGTAAATTCATGATCATCTAACTCTTCAGATGTCACCAAATAGGAACCTGTCCTTCCAAAACAAATTGGATTCTCAACACAACAAATACATATTAGATTTAGGTCTAATCCTGGAAGGAAATGAGGGATTCCACTGGGCAGAGATGAGTGGAGAATGTGTTACAGTCATGGTAAGCAGCTTGCACATATTTATGGAAGTGGAGGAAGTTAGAATGAGATGGGAAGTAGCTGATCATCTAATTTGGTCAACATGTAGGTTACATGGTGAATGAATGAATGATAAAGAATTTATTAAGCACTTACAATGTACAATGCACTGTTATAGGTAATGTGAAAGACAAGAAAGATAGATTGGGACCATATGTATAAAGTCTTAAATGCCAAGCTATAAAGCTCTACATTGTATCCTATAGATAATATTGTTCAATCATTTTCAGTTATGACTGATGCTTCATGAGCCCATTTAGGGCTTTCTGGAATGGTTTACCATCTACTTCTCCAGTTCATTTTATATATGAGGAAGCCAAGGCAAACAGGGTGAAGTAACTTACCCAGGGCCACACGGCTAGGCTAGTAAGTGTTAAAGATTTTTAAATGTTAAGATTTGAACTCAGGAAGATTAGTTTTCCTGACTGCAGACCTGGCACTCTATCACTGTACTGGCTAGTTCCCCCCTCAGCTCCCCAGATGATAGGGAGCTACTAAAGATCTTTGAGCAGGGGAGTGATGTGGCAATCCCTATGCATTAAAGAGGTTATATTGGGAATCCAGTATAGGCCTCTCTTGCCTCATTCTTTTGGCCTTGATTGATCCTAAGTTCTTCATAGTCTAACAATTTAGTTAAATCTCTGAAGATTTTGCTACCCTGATATATATGTTGGTTTCACAATCCAAGTGGAGATAAAAAGCATCTGAAAATACTTTAACCTTATCATATTTTCCTTCTCTTGTATGTGTTATATCTTCTTTGTACAAGGTGTTTTTTGGTAGCAGTCTAGTGAAACTATAGACCCCTTCTCAGAATGCTTTTAAATGCATAAAATAAAGTGAGATTATCAAGAAAACAAATAAATTATGATTATCAAAATACTTTAAAAACCTCTCCTTCACAGTCTTCCTACTACCCCTCTTTAACCATCTAGATATTTTGTTTGGAATAAATATTCTTCATAGGAGATGAAATGGTAAACCATTCTTAATGGCCTAACCAAATTTGAAGAAGAAAATATTTCACCATTAGGTCATTTCACCAGGGCCAAGACACAGGGTTTATTGAAAGTGGTAAGAATTTTTATATACCAGGTTTTCTTGAGGTCTTACTTATGGTGGAGAAGATGTTCCACTATAATAAATTTTAAAAATGCATTTTCTTGGGCAGTTTCCATAGAATATATGGAAGAGAAGGGAAATAAGCATTTATATAACATCCACAGTGTGCTAGACACTGTGCTAAGCACTTTTACAAATATATCTCAGTTGATCTTCACAACACCAGTGTGAAGTAGGGGCTGTTATTATCTGTTTTTTTTGCATTTGAATATGGGTATTTGCTGGTAGAAGTTTAGAAGATAAAGTTGGAAGAAATCTCAGAGGTCATTTTAGTCTATGGATGAGAAAAAAGAAGCCGAGAGATGGAATGACTTGCCCAAATCATTCTGCTAGAACTTGGCAGATCAGGGACTTGAACTATGGTCTCCTGATTCTCTAAATGGAATTGTCTTTTTGGCCATGTCACTTCTGTGCCTGAATGTTGTTTTATTTTGTGTATTTAAGGGCTCTGAAATAAAAAAAATTGGCATTAATAGGTAAACTACTAGTTTCCTAACTACTTGTATTTTAAATAGTATTTCTTTTGGATGGTCTTCCCCTTCTCCCCAACCCATTTTTATCACTATGGCACCCTGGTTAAAATGCATTTTGAGCAATGGAAATACTAAAAATCATGCTTATAAATCCTCTCAGATAAATATTAAGATTCTTGAGAGTTAAGACTTCGAAAGTTTTTTTGATGAGGAGAGTCATTCATTGTAGACAGCTCATGAAAAAGGATATTGCCAGTTTCCATTTTCTTTGTTCATTTCCCTAAGAGCTGCTGAATTGTCAGGTTGCTTGATCACATATAACAAAATTCACATTCTTTATAATTTTCTGTTGAAGGGTTGATTATTGTACGTTTTTGTTTGTCAAGGTATTCTCAACCCCTGATGCTTTTCCAGCAGTGATTCACATGGAAAACTCCTGGATTTGTCTGCCTTAGTTGTATGCTACTCTACTGAATATACTCATTTCGTTATCCATATTTAGATTTGCAAGTAAAATTTGGTTGTCTTGCCATCATGTTTTTCTCTTTGACTTAGAAGCTGTCAGGTTAAGCCCTGTGGTAAAAATAGGATAATCATAGGAATTGTAAAGACCGTCAAATACATGAGTATTTATAACTATCTGTTATGGAGAAACTGCTATATAATTCAGTGGCCAAGCCATTTGTGCTCTTGGACATTCCAGTGGTAAACCAATGAGCTATTTGTGGTCAATGTCACCTAGGCCAGTACCTGGATGAGATTTAAGAAGTTGTCATTTTCATCATCATCAACAAACATTGATGTAGTGACTGTCCCCATGAGGCACTGTGCCCAGTGCTACTTCATAGTGATGAGACACTTGGATGATGTCTAATGCTTTCAGACCTTACTATCTTTGTTCACAGGTAACTCAGTGTCAAGAGACATTGAATCACCAGTGTGTAGTCAGCCCTTTTCCTATGTGAGAGTTCCCATTAAATGTCTGACAGACAAAGTTTCTAGTGCCAAAATAAAATTTGAATTGAGGTAATGATTTCCTTCATCCAGGTACAGAAATCCTGCTTTGGCTCTCACTTCTTCTAGAATCAGCATTTCTCATTTTTTGCTGGATGCTATCACTCTCCAACCAATATCCTGTCTAATTTTTAAAAGAAGAATTGAAGAAGGTAACTGAAATATATATCTAGAAAATTCAAGATGTTGACAAGAGTTCATTGTCATCATCAAAACCTCTTAAAAGTGCTGGTTTGTAATTGGCACTGTGTTGGAAGTGTATAAAGCAAGTTTTAAACAGACATAACCACTGACTCTTCCACCATACATGGGATGGTCTGTCTCTTCGCCCAGTTTCCTTGAAAGCTCAGTTTAGTTGCTGTCTTCTACATGAAGTCTTTCCTTATCTCCCAGCTATTACTGTTATTTCCCACCCCCCAGTTACCTTATTTATACTTTGATATGTACCTTTTTTCTCCCCTGAAAGAATGTAAACCCTCTGAGGACAGGAACTGGTTTGTTTTTTAATCTCTCTACTTCCAGCACCTTGCACAGTGAATCTGGCAAACAATAGGTGATTAATAAATGCTTATTGATTAATTGAAGAGATTCAGAGACCATCTACCCAAAGCTAAACATCCCATCTAATTGATCCTCCATTTCCACCAAGTGGTGGATGTGACTTCTAACAATAATGAGGGTAGACAAAATGGACATATAATTGCCTGAACAATGAAGGAGAACATAAATGTGCCATACAGTAATGTTAATTACAGTAGTGCTAATTAACAACATTAATAATCAAAGGGGTAAATACATTTCAGTTTGGGGTGGGATGGAGAATGAAAGTGGACACATAGGAACTGAAGGTTTTGACAATGAGGAGAGTAGTAATTCATTATTCTTTTCTGGGTAAGGCTTCAGAGAAGAGGTGATGCACTAGAAGCTTAATTGAAGCAAAGAGGCTTTGGTAGGTCAGGGCAAAAGTGATCTAAGCATTATATGTGGCAGTAGGATGATGACATGAAGAGGGTACTGGATAGATTTCCTTGAGAGTGGAGGAGGAGACAGACAAGAGGAAATGAGAAGAAATAGAACGTTGATGGCCTGAGGAAAGATTTTGAAATGTAGAGTGATTAAAGCTCCATATGACCCCACAGGCATGTGATCTACTTGCTGAACAAACTTGAACAGAGGATTAGAAGCTATAAGTTATTTTGGCTCATGAGTCTATTCAGTGTTAATCCCTTAATGTGAAGAATGAGTCTTGAAAATAATTTTAAAGCATTTATCTGATTCTGCACTTGGGAATGATAACCAAAATAAGTGAAATCAGTGGGAAAACTTCCTTAAACTTTTCATCCTAATGGAGAAGCAAGGTGGTCCGCTAAATAAAGAACTAGCCTGTAATGCCATGCACCAGCAGATTCCCCAAGGAATGCTACTGTGAACAGCTTTTAGAGTTCAGATTACAAAATATAG
>CM053587.1:208244946-208277964 GCA_028646515.1 Pseudochirops corinnae
CCATTTAAACTCTGTTCTTTCTAGATCTTTCTCTCAATGTAAGTATCTCCTTCCATCCTAAGACTTTGTAGAGTTGTCTTATAACTGTGCGTTGCTGAGAAGAGTCCAGTTTTTCAAAGTTGGTTGTCACACAATGTGTCTGTGATTGTGTACAAATTTTTCCTGGTTCTGCTCTTCTCACTGAGCATCAGTTTGTATAAGCCTCTATGAGACACATTTCCCCTGGAATAGCAGTAGTTGTTCTGTCCTGACTGGAAATGAAAGACTGAAATAGAAGACACTGTAGGGTCTAGTTTCCTCAGGGAGTTGAATTTTGTAATGATTTGCTTTTAATCTATGAGCATAGAGCTATGGGTTCTGAAGTCATGCTTAGCGTATTGAGGGTACATGGTATAGAAAATTAGAAATGAATAGTGTTGCCTAACCTGATCTCATTGTTAGTATCTGTCTGTGTCATTCCTCAGATAAGCAGAATTGTTGTCCCACGTCCGTGACCCTCAGTGGTCATAGGTGCACCAGAGGACAGTTTATTTTGGTGAGACATAGTCATTTTTGAGTGGCTAAGAGTGGGGTTGAATCCACTCCATCCCATTTTATCTGTGATACCTTATCTGAGAACAAGTCTCAGTCAATCAAAAGATGTTAGACTGTGTGTGAAAAGTCTTTGAAAGCTTTTGGATGAAGCGAAATGAAAATAGACAGTGTGTTCTAATAGGCAGGGAGACTTGATTGTAACTCCGGGGATCATTATAGGTTATCAGGGGAGTTAAGAAGGAAGGGGATGGAGTCCCAGAAAGCGGAACATGCAGATTTCCAGTGCAGCTCAGAGGAGCAAAGGCTGGACTGAGCTGTGGAGGACAGGAGAAGGTTTGAGGATGGTCAGTAGTTGTACAAGAATCTCAGGCTGGAGGAAATTACAAGGAAAGGTTGACTTTTTTTCTTAACTTCTCTCCAGTGCCTGTTTATCTACAGATACTCAGATATAATCTACACATACTTAAAATATAATGCTGTTTCATTACGAACATGATTCTAACAAACTTTTTTTATAGGGGAAGGCAGAGCAATTGGGGTTAAGTGACTTGCCCAAGGTCACACAGCTAGTAAGTGTCAAGTGTCTGAGGCTGGACTTGAACTCAGGTCTTCTTGACTCCAGGGCCAGTGCTCTATTCACTGCACCACCTACCCACCCCTTGTTCTCTTCCGTTTCTACATGACAATTCTAGTTCCTACCTTAGGACAGCTCCTATACATTTCACTAGGACTCCTCTTATCACATTGGCCTGCATCTCCATTTCTGATTCTTAGGGGACTTAGGAAAATCCCAGTGCTTTATCCCAGCACCTACTGCTGCTGCTACTTCTGTACTCTGCAAACTAGACCTCGTTCTGCTTATTCATTCAACTAATCAGTGTCAGGCAATTCACTCAATGCAACAGTTGCCCTGTTTCTTGGTGTCCCCACTGCCTTAATCCCTCCCCCCCTCAAAATTCACAGTATTGTCCATCAGGCACAATTAACAGTCCTTGAGGATGCGGACTTCCATAATTATGTGGGCCTGTTATATTAACCCACAACACATTGGACAAAATTGCTCTAGACTCTTGCCTACCTTGGTGTTTGAAAGCATCTGTCCCAACCTCCACTCCCTCCAAACAGTAACTACAAGAAAAACAGCAACAGGAAAGTTAAAATAAAAACAAACAGCTATTAGCAAAAATAAGACATTTAAAGGATAAAACTTGGAGATGCTAGAGCAATAACCCTTAATGTTCATCTCAGAGACCCATATAAACTTCTGCCCCTATCCTGAAGATTTATATTCTCTTGCTGGAAGGGGATAATTACTTGGGTTTACAAAGAGACAATTGACCAAATGATTTACAGTAGTTCTATAGAACAAGATCCTACTCAACCTGTTTTGTTCCTCTTCTTAAGAATCTGGGACTACCTAAGAATTCCCCTTCTTTATCCCTGTGTAGCTTCCAGAGCACTCCAGGAAACTGATTCTTTAGAAAATTCCATTTCCTCTAGTTCAGAAACTCTTACCACCCGGTTAGATTAGTCCTCTCTATGGCTATCTTCTCTCCTTCTGAGAAGTCACACTGTCTTATGTAGCTGGGGCTAGCATTTCACCTTTTGGGGTTATGTGAGTGAGAACAAATGTAATTATAGTGTTCTCTACATCAAGACAACCATTAGCTGCTCCTGGCGTTGGTGGTGTTAGTGCTGTTGGTGTAGGATGAGGAGGTGTACATACGTAAACTTTTCCAGAATGGTATATCTAAAATATATGGCATTTAAAATGTCATCTGAATGCTAGTTAATTTTTTTTTTCCTTTTCTGGGATTCAGGTCTGTTCTAACTCTGATATTCTCTGGTTTGTTCTCAGCTCTTGTAGGACACCTCTCCAACCCCTCCCTCCAAGAAGGAAATAGCTAGTTCTAGAATAGATTCCCTTTTAAAGGTATAACACAAAGGGTTGATTCTATATCTATTCTAAGAGCTGGAGGCAGCAGTCATTACCAATGCCTAGGCTGAGTCCTTAATTTTCTAAGGAGATGAACAATGATTATGGTCCATGTTCCTATGAGTTACAATCAAAATTCATCCCAAATGTTCATCTTCCTCTAACCTCATCAGGTTTATCAAGGAACTTCCCTAACCAATCTTCTACACTTGGACTATTATGATAGCTTCCTAATTGGATTCATTCCCACTAACTTCTTCTTTCTCTTATCTCTTCTTCCTATCCTGCTAGTTTAACCATTTTAAAGCATAGGTCTAATTTTTTTCTTTGGGCAAGAAGAAAAAAAAAAGAGAAGGTAGTTTTCAGATTATAGATGGATAAGCTTGACTTCTATTCCTGGCAAAATAATAAAATACGCTATTTGAAGGATGGTTTGTGAAAGAAAAATGGGGATCCCTGAAGCTATAGGTCATGCTGGAGTCACTTTCCGTTTCAGTTATGAATCCATCCATATTAAAGTATATAGCCTACACTTTCATTCCATCTCATTCCATTTTCCATAAGACTTTACATTGTAGTGTAGAATGGAGTTGAGGTCATGTGGCAGATGTTAATGTTACAGAAACTGTCATCCTATACCCCTTCTCAGTTCCTCTACTTTCCTCCCCATACAATTTCCCCTCTGGCAAATTGGTCTTGCCAATAAGATGGGGTTGCTGCTGTTACAAGAAGGAAATGTCCTTTCAAAGATCCAAGGTGCTAGTCACTCAATGGGAAGCATTTAAACTTCAGGGCAAAAGGGAAAAAATGAAATGCTTTTAATAGTTAGCATTTTAAAATAAAATTAATAATTAATATTTTTCAAAGATCTTTTTCCACTTGCAAGCCTTGCACAGATTCTTACTTAAAAACTCAGATTAACCAATGTTAAGTATTGATACATTGTGAAGATCAGCATGTATACTTTTAACACTTTTAATATACTTTGATACTTTTAAGTATAATTTAATACTTTTAATAAAACTCCATGCACAACTAAACTTCATTAAAATTTGAGGAATTCTAAAGGTAATATAGGAGGCTACAGAGAAGCATGAATGGGTGTTAACTCTCTTATAGTCTGTAAGAATATGTATGCTTGAACATAACTTGCCATTTCTATTAGTCTGTTTGTAGGTGTGTTTTTGCTTTTAAATCCAGAAATATTCTTGGTGATCCTCCTCCATAGAGTGCCACCTTGATGGCTTATGGAACAATGGAGATGATCCTGGGTACTTGAAAACTATGATAATACTGTTTTAGAAACAATTTTGAGCAAATAAGTAACTTTGACTCCGTAAATACCTAAATTAACTACAAAGGACCTATGAAGAGAGATACCTGCATCCAGAGAAAGAACTGATAAATAGGAGTTGTGTATATATACATACATACATATATATGTATATATATATATGTATATGTATTATTTGTGTCCAATGGTAGCCATCTCTAGGGCAGGAGGAAGAAGGGAGGGGGAAAAATTTACATGATAATTTTATTAAGCAAATTGTATGCAATAAATTTGCAGTTTCATGTGCAATCTTTTTTTTTTATTATACTATGGAAATATATGGAAATACTTATGGAAAGTACTTATTTTATTCCATAAATTAAAAGAAAAAAAGAAAACTATGCCAAGGGAGCACAAGATCTACCTCCTTTTGGGCAAGGATATCACAAACATCTTTGGGTTCTGTCAGTATTTTTACAAACACACAGTTCAGTGAAATCTGTATATAGAGCAGGAGGCTGAGATAGTAAATGTCCATTTCAGAACTATTCTTTATTATTGCTTATCATGCTTTTTTCTTACTCTGGGCAGCTAGGGCAAGACTCATTTTTCACACCTACTTGAATCTCTGTACACAATGCATCCAAATCATATATATCATTCCAAAGACATTTAAGAGTCAGATGCCATCTCATGGAGCTTAAGAATGAATAAGGAATGAACTAAGGTGGAAAAAAAAAATCAAAATATGCCACCCTATATGGGTGCCAGGAGCATCTTTACAAGATTTTAGAGACTCTGGTAAAAGGAAACATTTCTATGGGAAGGTCAGGTAGCAAAGAAGCCAGAAAGAATCCTCCCAAATCTGGCCAGTTTTATGTTATGTCTGACTTATGACCCCGTTTGGGGTTTTCTTGGCAAAGAATACTGCATGAGGAAACTGAGGCAAACAGGGTGAAGTGACTTGCCCAGGGTCACACAGCTAGTAAGTGTCCAAAGCTGGATTTGCACTCAGGTCCTCCCGACTCCAGGCCCAGTGCTCTTTCCACAGCACCATCTAGTTGCCCTGACCAAAACTGTAATCCTAATTTTGAAACTTATGAATTTCCCACTCTATTCTGCACAAAATCACCAAAGTGATTTTTTTTTACTTAAGTTCAGGTCAGAAGATATCCATCTCCATCCCAACTCAATAAACTCCAGGGGGCCCTATTACCAAATTGGTGGCACAGTGTGTAAAGTGTTGGACTGCTTCAGATACTTACTAGCTCTATGACTCTACGAAAGTCACCTAATCTCTCTCTCAATTTCCTCATCTGTAAAATGAAAAGAGAGATTCGATGTCCTCTAGTATCCCTTCTACTTTAAATCTATGATCTCATTTATCTTAATTACTAGATTAGATAATTTACACTGCTAAATTAGACTAGATGCCCTCTGAGATCCCTTCCAGCTTTCAGTTTATGATCCTATGACCTTTGGGGTCAAATACCAAATGTTCTTCCCAACCTTGTCCCTTCAAACTTTTCCAGTCATCTTATACATTTGTTCCCTTCATACATTCTATGTCTGTCCATCTATGCTGGCCTATTTGCTATTTCTCACACACTACACAACATCCTCAATTTCATTTGCAAGGGTTGTCACATATGCCTGAGATGCTCTCCCTTCTTATCTCTGGTTTCCCTTCAGGTCCAACTTAAATACTTTGTACATGAAGCCTAGCATCTAGTGTCTTCTTTCTCTAAACTACTGTACCTTAATTTTATTTGGCATATATAATATATACATATATACTTACCTACATACGTGTTGTGTGTATTTATAGATGCCCTTTGGACCTTGATAGAGACAACCCCAAACTCTGAACCCAGGAGTCTTGGGAGGGGCAGTGCTTCCAGCCCAGTGCCTGAGGCTATTATTCTAGTGGGGAGTGGGTGGGTGCTAGTTGACAGCCACAGCTACTGAAGACTCGAAAAGAAAGTACTTGCAGCCAAAATATTTGGCACTACCAAATGGTTAAATATCAGAAGCTGATACAATTCTATCAGTGAAAATGACATTAAAGGAGAAGCTTTATCATCTGCCTTGCTGTGCTCTAATGACCATAGGACCATCTGATGTGCAGCTGAAACCTTCCATATATGTTGTTGCTCTGATTAGAAATTAGATTTTAGAAATTAGAAATTCCTTGAAAGAAGACATTGTCTTATTGTTCTACTTGTATCCCCAGTACTTAGCACAGAACTTGCCCATAGCAAGTGCTTACTAAATCCCTCCCTCCTTCCTTCCTGCCTTCCTTCCTTCCTTCGTTTCTTCCTTCCTTCCTTTCTGCCTTCCTTCCTTCCTTCCTTCCTGCCTTCCTGCCTTCCTTCTTTCCTATCATCTCCCTAATTAGAATATAAGCTCTTTGAAGGCAGGCACTGCTTCATTCTTCATATCCCTGGTGTTTTGAACACCAGAGGGCACAGTATTGGAAATGAATAAATGTTGACTGTTTTTTCCCTATAATTTATGTTAAACTGTGTAAAACAGTACACACATAGAAACATTTATTAGAATTTTTCTTCTCCTATTTAGCCATCTACTTACTCATCCATTGCTTATTTATCCTCATAATAGAAAACAGGCAGAGAAAGCAAGCCAGATGCTGAAGGAATGACAATGCAATTTATATTCGGCTCATTCATATATTTTATTTATCCATTCAAAAATAGCAATATAAGTTGGAAGGGATTTTTGAGAGGATACCATGGTCATATCTTCCATTTCACAGCCTAATTTAAATCCACAGATTAAATTAAAGTGCAAAGGGAGGAGATGACTTCCTTTCAAGGAAAATAAAATTTGTTGTCTGTGAAGGAAAAATCCTTTTCAGGTTAGTATTTTCACAGAGATTTCTTATTTGAAGATGGCTTTCTTTAGTCTCTATAAAAATATGACAGCATTGTGTAAACTTCTTTCAGTATCAAGTTAAAGTCAAGTATTGAGATACCTTGTCAATATAACATAACAAGATACAAGTTACTAATGAACCTCAAATCTGTGGCTTTCAATGAGTCAAGGTGTGAAAGAATGACACTGGTCTGTGGAACAAACACATTGAAACAAACTCCAGAGGAGGAGGATAAAATTACATAGGGTGTACAGTAATCAAAGAATTTAAAGCTGGAAAGGACCTTAAAGATTTATCTAGTCCAACTCCCCTCATTATATAGATAAACTGTAGTGAGACCTAGAGAAGTGCCCAGAGTCACCCAAGTAAATTAGTGGTGGAGTAGGGAGTAGAATTCCAGCTTCCTGACTTCCAAGTGCTGTTTTGTTTTGTTTTATTTTTACTTGTTTGTTTTTCATTTAAACTGTGTTCCCTCCCCAATACTATGAATAGAAATACCCATTTTCTTATATTTTTTTGATCATATTGTCTAGTGATCCTCAGTTTGGTGATTTTTAGCATTTTTGCACAAAAAATCCAAGGGCACATAGGATCCACAGGGGAGGGTGATAAATTTGAGTTTAATATGAGGAGCCTCATGTTAAATAATACAGTTAAAAGGTAAAGCTGTAGGTCAGAATAAGGAAAACCAGTTTTTCCATGAATATACTTGACAATATCTTATGCTACTCAGTAGGGATGGAACTGAAAACAGTACTAAGCAGAAAAATATTAGGAAAAAAAATGAAACCAGACCACACTATCCTTAGGTTAGACGTTGACCTCTAGTAAGGCTGGTCTAAAATTGTATAGCACTTTCAAAGAACACAGAAAATGACAATGAAGTCACAGGATGTCAACAAGTATTTCTGTGGGATCTCCTGGCTTAGTAAAGGGAAATACACATCATAAAGAGTGAGATGTATGCACTGTCTGAAGCCTGAAACAAATGGCTCTGAGTTCTGCTCAGCTTTCCTCCTGAGCTGGCGGTGGCTGCTGCCCAGTGGTGTGTGACATGCCATATTCTTGCCATTACCAAAGGTGATGTTCTCCCATCTAACTGATGTGTCTAAATTACAGAAGGGAGGCAGAATAAAGTTTCAGGTTTCTGATAAAGGCTGGATGTTATGAATTCTGGACAAAGTGACTGGTATCTTGGTTTCCCCTGGGGCTGGAGCTTTTGTGGTGGGCTGGACATGGGCTTTGATGTCTGCTATTCTCTCTTTGAACTTCTGCTGAAGGTATTTTTCTTCTTTGGAGTAGCTTTTTGCAAAAGCAGACATCAGTAGACACGCAGCCATGGTCATCCCTCCAACACAAAATAAAACAGCTCCTGATAGCTTACAGATGTCTAGTGCTCCATTAAACTGAATAGCCTGGGAATCCACCATTACAAAATCTCCCTCTCCAAAGGCTTCGATTTTGGGGGGCACCAGAAAGCCCACTGCCAGAACAGTCAACCCTAAGATCAGGAAGACTGTGCCAGAGATGAGTCCGACCTA
The DNA here is from genome assembly GCA_028646515.1 of Pseudochirops corinnae. Taxonomy (NCBI): domain Eukaryota; kingdom Metazoa; phylum Chordata; class Mammalia; order Diprotodontia; family Pseudocheiridae; genus Pseudochirops; species Pseudochirops corinnae. Next base: position 208,253,127 of record CM053587.1, read on the forward strand.
GTGAAAGATGCAACCAGGAACAACAGAAGGTGAGAAAAGAAGAAAACAAAAAGGAAGTTCAGAAGGAGACACACATTCTCTGTCTCTGTCTCTCTATCTCTCTCTCTCTCTCTCACACACACACACACACACACACACACACACAACAACAACTTATGCCAATTTTGTTATGACTGTGTTAAAATTAACATAAATATAAAAATAAATGGAATCTAATAGTTCATGATCTCATTGATCTCATACATATAATCAAAGTCATCTCTTTTGTTCTTTGCATATTAAAGTGCTTGTGTTTGTTGATTCTTTAGTACATAATGAAAAAAAAATTAAAATGTGATACTCCACCAAGGGACAGGTATAGTCACTGTTGTCTTTCTCACATAATCATGGCTTGGAAGCTTTCCCATAGTTACTGGGTAAGGCCAATTTAAAGAACGTAGGCCATAATAAAGGAGGAAGAGACTTATTTGCAAGCTGCTGTACAGCAAGTCCAGCAAGTATACTATCTGGAGCCCTCAGGTGAGTTCATCTTTTTTGTTGTTGTTTTAAGTTTACCATAACTAATCCCCCAATCATAGACTATTAAGGCTAGAAAGGAACTTTTGAGATAACCTAGTTCAAAATCTCTCTATTATTTTATTTAAATTTTAAAATTCAGTTTCATTTTCATTTCTATCCCTCCCTCTTCCTCCATCCATTGAGAAGGAAAGAAAAAAAAAACCCATTACAAATATGAATAGTCATGCAAAAAATTCCCACATTAGCAAGTGTCCCTCTGTCTCCCAAAAGAGAAGAAAATATTCATCTGCATTCTGATTCTGTCACTCTCAGTGATATCGGAGGCTCCAAGAGAACAATTGACTTGCCTGAGGCTATTTGGTTGCTTAGTGGCAGACCTAGTTCTAGAACCCTGCCTAGTCTCCAGAACACCAGCCTAAGCTGGTATCTACATTCAAACACTGGTGTGGGGATGAAGAAGATTTTGTAGTTTCCACACAGGGTTTAGGTTCTGAGCTTCAAATTAAGCCCAACCTGTGGAAGACATTGCAACAAATATACCTCTTTCCACATAACTGCATTGCTAACAGAACTGCAACCACGTGAACAGCTTTTGGATATGTCTACCTTTGCTGTTGTACCAATCTGCCTTTATTTAGAAATAAAAGGTAGAAAATTCTTTCATCTCAAAAAATCCCTTTAATCCTGAATAATAAAAACAAAAGGGCTAAGTTCATTCTTTTGAAATGGAAATATGTGTCTGTATGTGTGTATGTATGTGTGTGTATATGTGTGTGTGTATGTGTGTGTGTGTGTATATGTGTATGTGTGTGTGTGTGTGTGTGTGTGTGTGTGTGTGTGTGTGTGTGTGTGTGTGTTGGGGGAGTGTCTGGGCCTATTACTATCTGTTACTTCATTGGTGTGAGATAATCCCAGGGTGGAAACTCCCTTCACTAAAGCAGTTCTGTAATTTATAGAGAGTTGGATGAGGCACTGAGAGGTTAAGTAATTTACTCATAGTCATATATCTCAGATCTTCCTAGCTTCAAGACTAGCTCTTTATGTGGGTGATATATCATCATACCTAACAAATATGATATGTTTATTGAATAAAATAGAATTTTCTGTTTGCTGCAAAAAAGTGACAATTTACAAGACTAAGTCCTGATTATAATTGAAAAAAAAAAAAAGATAGCATTCTTGAAGGATACTGGAGGTTTTTATCAAATGAAACAAAAGTTAACCATGTCTCTGATGTCACATTTCCCAGAAAACTCTGACATCAGGGCTCTGGGCTCTGTTGGTCATAGTTAGTTCTTCTGTTCTTCTGTTTTTATTTAATCAACAGCAGGATCTCAAAAACTGAGGTAACATAAATGTGCCTAATTAAATTCCAAGATTTTAAAGAATGTAGGACATGTCCTATTTTTCTCTGATACCCACTTATTGTACCAAGGACAGGGCTATGCACAGAGTAGTGCTCAATAAATAGTGGTTGACTAATCTAAATTGTCGATACAATTGTGGTACAATGGATAGAGTGCCAGGCCTGGAGTTAGGAAGATTCATCTTCCTGAGTTCAGATCTGTCCTCATATACTTACTAGCTGTGTGACTCTGGGCAAGTCACTTTACCCTGTATGCCTCAGTTTCCTCATCTACAAAATGAACTGGAGAAGGAAATGGTAAATCATGCCAGTATCTTTGCTGTGAACTAAATGGGGTCAGAAAGAGTTGGACACAACTGAAAATGACTAACAATAAAATCCAGTTGTTGAGTATGTGTGAATTGCTGCTCCACTGAACAGAGCTTCCTCAACAAAAAATCCACACTGGGAACTTCTCTCAGAAGTTAAAAAGCAAAATACAAAGATGGCATCATTACTGTTCACTTAAAAAAGGAAAATGTGTGATCTCGTTGAGCCGTATGAGGTTTTGAATTTACAGGTGCCAGATATAGGCACTGCCTTCTATGATAATGTTACTTAGAACTAGCCCCTGGCATTCATAAATTTCAGTCAGTCTAATAGGAGAGAGTATGGCAGGAACAAGCCAGCTGCTTTGGCAGAAAAGAGACTGGATATAGTGGAGGGAAGTGAGAACCATTGCAGGAGGACTGAGAATACCAGTCAAAACTGAAAACAAGAATGGTGCTAGAGCCACTCAGGTGAGAACAACCTTTGGGCAGTTCATCAGTAATATCAATGGATTGATTTCATGTACAAAAGTCACTGCTTCTAACCTATCAGCAGGGCATGGCACATGCTTTTAGTTTTAATTCCAGCGGTGGTTATAGATTTGAGACAATCCACAGTCATTTTAGGGATCCCTCAAGACCAGTAACTGTGCTGACCTGCAAAACAACTGGTTTGCATAAAAGGTGGGGTCTGTGACCATAGAATTAAGCTGTGCTGAGCTCACATGTGGATAAGAATCCATGACTCTGGCCTGACCATAGTGAGAAGGGACAGAAAGAAATATTAGTTGCTCTAGTCATATACAGATATTGATGGATAAAAGAGAGAAGGGATGATAATACAAACATCCATATAACATGCTTTTGGGGAGTTATTGAAAGTACTTTATAAATGATTTATCATCCATTCTCAATTCTTCTCTAGGAGGCAAACAGAGGGCAGTTATTTTATCTCTACTGTAGAGATATAGACTTTGAGTCACAGAATCCTTAAGTAACTCAGTAGGCAACAGAAATTTTATAATTCCCAGTTCAGAGCTCTAGTATCTTAATATTAGGAAGGTAGAAGGAATCCAGGACTTGGATAGAAGCATTGGCTGTTTACAATAAAAGGCAGAGCATGCTAAATAATGGGTTCTATTCATTCAATTTGTCATTCTAGTCATTCAATTTGTGTGGAGATATCTTTCTTTCATGAGAAACCACTTGATAAGTTTATGTCCTCATCATTCACCGTTACTCATGTTACCAATTCCTAAAGTGCCTTAGATGTTTGTAACATTTGTTATGTGCTAAAAATTTTGCCAGGCAAATATTTGATATTTGCCAAATAAGAAACATAGAAGCTCATCATAGTACTTTAAAATATTTGTTCTGGAAAAGATATCAGAAGCCATCTAGTCCAATTCCCTGATTTTACGAATGATATTGAGGGAGATTAAGTGATTTGTCCAAGGTGATAAAAATAGTTGACATCTGAAGCAGGATTTGAATGTAAGTCTTCTCATTCCAGAGATGGGACTCTTTTCCACTGGATGGTCATGTAGTAGGTGAGAGACAGAGTTGATTCTAGCATCTGAGAACTAATCTAGCACTCTGCCCTATGCTGCAATATCTCTCACCTGCTTCTTTCACTGGCTCAGGTCAGTGAGGGTTGAATAGATGAAGCCTGGGTCAAGCCAGCTAGACAAGTTGAATTCTGTGGTTACCCTTGGATCTTGGGTCATCTATTAACGGTTGCTGTGCTATTTTGTTTATAGCTTATTAACCGAATCCTTTCCTATTTCATTTATAGAAACATTAGGTAACTTTGTGTTCTGTCTTCTAATACATCTTTTACTCATAAAATATTACATAATCCATCAGAACACCCCATTGTCCAAATGCTTAACAACATTGAGTTGTAAAGCACTTTTGGAAGCTGGAGGATATTAGTGATGGAAGGACCTTTAGACCTCATCTAGTTACTAAGTCCTAAGGAGAAGTAACTTGTCCAAGGTCAGACTATTAGCTAGATCTAGGAGAAAAGTCACATTTGCTGACTTTCAGTCAGTGTTCTTTCTACTATACTACTCTCCCTATTAATTAGCTCCTTCAGTTTTTTCCATTTAGTATTTCAAAAATCACATCTGCAATTGATACCTGAAAATGTTTCCTTTGCTTAATTAATGATTCATCTATTCATTAAGAGGATCTTGCATAAAAATTAAAAGTATAATGTTAGTAATGCCAGTTTATGTAAAATAATGTCAAAGACCTGGATCAGAGTTCCACAGGATAGATAGATAGGTCTAATTTGATTGAGACCTGTATCACTGGAGTGCATACTCACGTGAACAAAATCACAGATCTATCTGGGGTATTGAAGTATTATTTATCTAGTGATGTTACTTAGGGCTGAGCTTCAGACCCATTTTTTCTAAGACAAGCAAATAACACATTTAATGTCAGTGGGAACCATGCATTTAGTCAAAGACTAAAGACCTGGGCTTTATTTTTATAGCTGTATTAAACATTTTTCCTACTAATTCTCTCTTCATTAGCTAAGCTAACTGTGTACACACTCACACATACTTGTGCCCCAGCATTTTCCCTCTTACCTTCCAGAGAACTGAGCTCCACCTATTAGGTGATCTCTGGATCTGAAAATCATCCTCATACTCCCAAATGGAAGCTGTACAGTCCTCATAAAACTGATGCAAGTAGGATCGGACTCCATAGCGCTGATATCCACCCTCGGGTGTATTCTGTGCTTGTTTGGCCCCACAGATGTTGGTACAAGAACTCATTCTTCTTGGCTGAAAGGATAGAGGCCAAATAGATAGGTCCTAAATATTTTGCCCTCTACATTACAGTAAATGTTAAAGAACTCAGAGATATCTAATGTCTCCCTTCTTCCATCAACTTATGAGGTAGCCCATTTGAACAGTCTTTTCCCTTCAAAATACATACATACATATGTGTATGTGTGTATATGTATGTATTTATTTTAAATCTCTCCTTTTCTATAGGTTGCCATTTTCTTTCCTCTTTAAATTACACAAATACTCAGTGGCCATAACATATAAGCTCTACATAAACAAATGCAAGATAAATAGCACAGTTCCTTCATATTGTGCAAAAAATAGGAGATATCCCATCCACTGGCAACAGAAGCAGAAAGTTTTTGAGAGGACCTAGATTGCCATTGTCTGAGCATTAAACCTTTTATTTTCTTGAATACCAGCACTCTATATTTCCAAGTTCAAGAATGAGTTAGAGCTATTATTAAGTTACCATAGACCAAATTTGCTTGAGACTTATCTTCAAGTGAAGACTGGATCACCACTTTTTCAATCAGTAAATCAACAAGCATTTATTAAATAGCAACTGTGTACTATTATTAAATAGGTACTGTGCTGGGGGCTGAGATGTGAAGATAAAAACAAGAGTTCTGTGTGTTCCTCCTTGTTGAGGGATATTGTGGAGGGGCTTCAGAGGTCAGGCAGAGGATTGGACAAGATGACATTCTGTAATTCTCTGATCTGTCTTCTCTCATAGAACCTTTATCATTGTGCTGATCTCGGTAGCTTGTGAGTTCTTAGTCCTTACAGTCTCATCACCTGTATCTTCTAAGATTTTAATTAATTGTTAAGTTTCAAAGAATCTTTATTAAAAAGCTATTGGGGAACTTAAGTCTCATGCTTTATTAAACTGCAAGCTGCTTACACAATAATTAACAAGTCATTAACCTTGTACTCTAGTCTTTATTTGCTAGCATTCTTATGCATGTGGGCTGTAAGATTACAATGTTCAGGGGAGAGGTAGTTTTTTGTTATTTTCCCAAGAAGGAACATAATATAGCTATGAATTCATAACTAGCTAAATGAGATCAGGGCCTCATGAACTGGTTTGCTTCGATTAGAGATTTTGTCTCAACTTGTAAAAAATGGATGATCTTATTGAGGGAGTAATTTTTTTTGTTTTGGCAATGCAATCCCACTTTGTGATTCACCCTTTACCTTCAACAGATAATAATATTTCACATTTATAGAGTGGCTCAAAGGTTGGAAAAAAAACCCCTTAACATGCATTCTCTAATTTGATCCTCACCATGATTGTCTGGTAGGTGTTGCTATTATCTTCATTTTATAGATGAGAAAACTGAGGGTTGGTGTGGATAAGTGACTTGCCCACAGTCACACAAGTAGTAAGTTTCAGAGGTAGGATTCCAATTTGAGTCCTCTTTGTTCCAATTCAATGGCTCTTTCCATTATGCCATGCTGTCTTGATAGTGGCTAAGTCTGTGATGGCATGAAAAGGGCAAATAATTGGAAGAAATAGAAGACTTTCCATGCTTTCCTATGCCATTAGATATCTTCATCATTATTTTGGGGACCCATTTCCCACTAAATCTGATTGTACTTTAACAATGTCAGATATTTGCATATCTAGAAGTATTTAAATGCCTGAATAGATCTTTTTTCTCCCCAGTTTTCATCCACATTTGATATTATGTAGAGAGAATTCCAATGTGACTAAGTGAACACAATTTAAAATGTCCTTTTCTCCACTGATGATTCTTTCTGTGGCTCATGATAACTTCTGAATGTAAATTAGCCACTTTTCAAAGCTTCATTGATGACCTCTTGTCAAAAATATACCATTTAGTAGGTTATTGTTTTGAGATAAAGAGTATGTCATCAATTATATTAAGTATCTATGAGTGTTCAATTATCTCAATTGTCCAGTTGGTTAAAATATCCTAATGAGGCAAAGGCCTCAAGGATAAGGATATGTACATATTTTAGGAAAATGGGTATACTATTGAACTATTGGTGGAGCTGTGAATTGGGCCAGCCATTCTGAAAAAACAATTTTAAACTATGACCTCACCCAACCACATCCATACTGTATCCATATACCAAGAAGATCAAAGAAGAAAGGAGAAAGACATATGTACAAAAACATTCATAACAGTTCTTTTCATAATAACAAAAAACTGGAAATGAAGGAAATGCCCACCTATTGGGGAATGGCTAAGCAAATTATGGTATGTAAATGTAATGGAATTATCATAGTGCCATAAAACATGATGAGATGGACAGTGTTAGAGGAAACTGGGAAATCCTCTATAATGTGATGCAGAGTGAAGAACAGAGCAGAACTAGGCAAACAGCTTATAAGACGATGGTATAAAGCAAAAGGACTTTGACAGATTTTAGAACACTGAGCAATGAAATGACGAACCACAATTCTAGAATACCAAATGTAAAGCATGCTACTCACCTCCTACCAGAGAGATAATGGATTTAAAATTAAAAATGAAGCATATATATTTTTTAACATGACCAACAATTTTGCTTGGCTATCCATATTTGTTGTGAGGATTTCATTTATTTATTTATTTTTAAATGGGAGGGAGTAGAGGAGAGAATGAATGCTTTTTCATCAGAAAAAAAACAAATTTTAAAAAGAAAAAAGCATATATAGAATATATACAAGATGGATTGAAGATTATTTTAGGAAGGACATTAGTGGCTGGGTGATCAGGAAATACTTTGTGTACAAAGTAGCACTCAAGCTGAGTTTGAAGGAAGCAATGACAAATGGCAAAGGGAAAAATAGAATACATTATGGACATGGAGGACAGTGAATGTACAGACATGTGGAAGAGGGAAAGTTACATGTCAGGAAGAGCAAACCAGCCAGTATGACTGCACTGTAGAATTCATGAAGGGTGATTATGAGTGAGAAGACTGGAGAAGTAGGAAGATACAAAGCTGTGAGGAGCTTCAAATGCCAAACCAAGTTATTTACCTTTGATTCTACAGGTAACAGCAATTGGAGTTTGCCAAGTAGAAGAAACTGGGAAAGATTTCTAAATTTATCCTGTGGCTACTGAATATAATATAATATAATAATTATCTTGGCCAGCCACCTGGTAAATGTATTCTTCTGATTATAAGGGCAACCGGTAAGATAATGTAGATATCTATATATATATATAGGCCAATCCTTTAGCAGGTCTATAGAATCTAAGCAGATGAATCCTACCAAAGGTTGCTTAGTAGCAGGCTCTGTATGAATAAAAGATAGACATATTTATACTTTGAATCTACTCAGAAGTAGGATTAAAGGAAGGGAAAGTAGGTAGCTATCTAGGGCAAAAAAAAAATATAGGGGTCTCAATAAGGGACACTTTAAAATTTGACCTTTTCTAAATTCACACTTTTTAAAAAATTATTATTATTATTAGTAGTAGTAGTATTTTGGTTTTTGGAGGGGGGAAGGTAGGGCAATTGGGATTAAGTGACTTGCCCAAGGTCACCTGGCTACTTTTTTGTGTTGTGTCTGAGACCGGATTTGCACTCAGGTCCTCCTGACTCCAGGGCTGGTGTTCTATTAACTGCACCACGTAGCTGCCCCCAAAATGCACACATTTTTAATTCCAGAAAATGGAACTGCCCTTAGCATATAAGCCTTTATTTTGTGGCAAAATATTGTATGTGATATAGCAAGGTTTTCCTAGTGAACAGTGATTTATTTATTCTTTTAAGAGGTAATACTGTGCTCATTTTAATGGGGGGAAGAGAGGGAAACTTAATTCTTAAGCTTCATTTAGAATGAACAAAAGCCTCATCTCACCTCTGTACTCTTCTTCTCTCGGAAGGTCACTATAATTACCATACTTGAAGACAATAAAAGAGAAGGATTTAAGAAACAGAGATTTTAGTTAATGTAGGAGCAAACTGTTTATAATCAAAATATCTAGATAAATTTTTGCATGGTCAGTACTGGCAAAGTCCTAACAACTGTTAATATAATAATGAATAGTGATGATTTCTCTTGTATATTTTATCCTGCATCTAATGAAAAAATATTTATTAATAAGTATTTATTGCCAATCATTTATTTATAGTATTACTTTAAGGCATATTCTAATTCATGATAGTACAATTCCTTTGTAGAAGGGATGGAAAAGATGTCATTAACCTGTTCTGTCACTGGAGAAACTGAGGCATAGAGAAATGGAATACTTTGTTAAAGGTTATACCATGAATCACTGACATAACTCAGAGGATTAAAGTTAGTGACATTAATAAGAGCAAATATAGACTATATGATTTACTTGCATCAGTAAAATTGGCTCATGAAGACGTACTTTACTGAGTATATGAAGCACTTTAACATGACACATAGATAAAACATAGACGTAATAGGAAAGAAAAAAAAAATCACTCCTAGCAACTGTATGAGTTATTTCCTTTAGATTCTAAATTCTCTCTTTCCCAGGATCACAGCAGCTCTGATGCTGAACAGAACAGAATGACATATTGCAAACATTCCCTGTACTGCACAACTTGTTCCAGGAATTTCAGGTTAAATACCCCTGTTGTTTAAGATGTGAAATCCAGAGACTCAGAAATCTAACTTGATTAGAAATATCATGGTTGAAATAACAAAAGGCACACAAAAACAGAGATTCACAGGGTAAAACTAAGTGACAAAATGCAAATGAGTTTATTTTTTTAAATAGCAGGGTGCTGAGAGGTCATATGACCATCGTAGACAGATGGCCAACCTTGGAAGTATGTAGACTCCAAAGATTCAAGTCCTTGCTCTGATATATATCTATTATGTGATCACAGGAAAGTCAACTGACTCATTTTAGCTTTAGTTATCTTATCTGTAAAATGAGGATAATAGTACCTACCTCCCAGGTTTGTTATGAGGATCAGATGAGATAACATATGCACAGAACTTTGCAAACCTTAAAGAACCATATAAATACTATCATCATCATCATCATCATCATCATCATCATCATCATCATCATCATCATTTAATCTTTCATTGTCTTGAAACTTTCTAAACCTTAAAGTTACAGATGAGATGCTCATTTGTATCAGTGGAGATAGTTTTCATAACCAATATAGAATTGGTTTTCATAACCAACATAGAATATTTTTTTTACTGGTCTAGTCCTCCTCACCCTGCTTCCACCAAAGGACAATTCTATCTTTAAGACATACAAACTTGGATTCCCTGTTAGAAGACACCCTCTGTTTGTATGTTAATTAAGGTAATAACGTAGAGTTAACATACTGGGCAAAACATTTTAACAATTGGTCATATGACTTAGTACATGGTCTTGCATATATAGTAGAAGTCCAATGGATATGTTTTTCGAATCAATGAATGTCTGATAGACTTGTAAGGTTGTGTTAATGTTGTGTATATGCAAAAATCAGACAAACAAAAATATTTGGTATTGTGCAGACCTCAGAAATTGTCAATTGACCAAATTCTGTTTTTTCCAACTTGTTATATTAGCAAAATTGTTTAAAAGCTCTCATTTGGTACATGAAAAGTTTAATACTTCTTCCTAACTGCTTTAAGTATCATGCAAAAGTTACCTTCTGGGGAAAGTTATTTCTAGGAAGAAGACATATTTGAAAAAATCAGATGGTTATTTGGATTCACATAAGGCCTGAAAAATAGATATGATATGAAAGGAACCTTATAAGTTATCTAGTCTAGCATACAGATATCACAGATGAGGTTACTGAAGCCCAGAAAACTGAAAGGTCTTGCCCAAGGTCACTGAGGAAGTAAATAGCAGAGCCAGAATTCAAACCTAGGACCAGTAGGCAGGAATGTTAGGGAATCTTTTGACTGTGTAGGGTTTTGAGTGTCAAACAAAGAAGAAAAACTCAGTATATCTGCAGCTGATCTGAAATTTACATTTATGGATAGATATACTTAATACTTGTGAGTTTAAAAAAATCATTCATGGACATTCATGATGCTAATAATGGCTCATATTTATAAAACACTTTTAAGTTTCACATTCATATTCAACAAATACTAAATGTCTACAATGTTCGGAGCTAGGGAAAATACAAAGTTTCCATAAGAAATGGTCACTGCCTTCAGGGATATTATAGTTTAATAAGAAGATACAAAAACAGGTAAGTATAATAGTGAATATTACATGACAAGGGCAGTAGGTAGGTGGGAAGCAAAGTGCATTGCAAGGTCTGAAGGGGAAAGTGGATTGCTCATAAGATGAATAAGGGAGGTTTTCATAGAGGAGGGGACATTTGAAGCAGGTTTTAAGGAATATATAAGGGAAAAATGAAGAAAAGAACATTTGAGAATTTCATGAGCAGAAGTAAAGAAGGAATTAAATACAGGTAATATTCTACGATCCAACAGTAGTCTAGTTTGGCTGGAACACAGAATATTTGGTGGATACTATCATGGGATAAATGTGGTGCCAGAGTAAGGAGAGCCTTGATGGCCAGATAAAGGAATTTGAACAATAGGGTATATGTGGTTGCTGAAGTTTTTTTTTTTTTCAACTTTTCTTTACTCAACTTATGCCTAAGAAAGATTAGTCAGGTGCCAAATGAGAAATGGATTGATGCAGGGAGATTGGAGACAGGAATACATATTGTTAGACTATTGAAATAGCCCTGAGTAATGATAGTAAAGACTTGAGTAGTGACAGTGGGAATGGGGGGAGGGAGAAGAGACATATGTGAGAGGTATTATAGAGATGGGAGTAATAAAATCTGATGATTACTTGGATATCAGAGGTGAGAAATGGTGAAAAAATAGATAAAATAACATGATTTAGAATGCAGGAAACTGGGTAGATAGTGGTGCTACCTACAGAAATAGTGAAATCAGAAAGAGGAAGAGAAGGAATTATTAGATTTGAACACATTGAGCTTAAGGTGATGGTGGAATGCCCAGGTGGGCAGTCTTAGATCACAGAAGAGATATCAATGCCGGATGTATTTATTCAGGATTCAGCACAGGTAGTAATTGAGAACTGGTATTTGAGGACTTGAATTAGAGTGACAAAGGGAACATAAACAGGTCAGAGGAAAGGACCCAGGACAAAACCTGGGGAAACATCCATCTTAAGAGGTCAGGAATAGAGTGGATAACCAGTGAGGTGAACAGACAAGGAGAGGTTGGAGTAGAGACAAATCAAGAAAATATGGTTTCTTTGATACAACAAGACAGGATAGAGCATCCACTAGAATGACCAATGCTAAATGCTGCAGAGAGCATTAAAGTACTTAAAGACTTAAAGCACTTTCCTCAAAACAATCTTGTAAGGAAGGTAGTTCAAGTATCACTATCATTTTCTTAACAGAAAATTGAAGTTTACTGAGTTTGATTGATTTGCTAACTATTACTTAGGAAGTAAGTGTTATAGTTAACTCTTGATCCCATCTCCTAACTCCACCCTCACTGCTCTTTCTATTACATGACCCTGCTAAAAAAAAGATCTTGTATCTCTTTATGTATAGGAAGTCATCATTTCTTATGAAGCTCAAAGCATTTTATTGATCTCATCTTTTTTATTTTCATCATCTCTTTGAGGGATCATAGAATCATAGAACTAGAACTAGAGATAACCTTAGAGATGTTCTAGTCCAATCTCTTCACATTGTAGAAGAGAAAATGGAGGCCTAAGGAGGCTAACTTGAACAGGTTCACACAGATATTGAAAATCAGAGCTGAATTAAAACCAGGCTCTTTGATAGCAAATTCAATATTCTTTCTATTGCATTATAAGGGAAGGAGATAGAAAGTGAAGGGTTCCTATTGTTGAGCCTCTTGACCCTTCCCTAACAGTTATGCTGTGAGACAGTTTCAAAGTCAGAAACATGCCATTTCTTAGTTGTTCTTTTAGATACTAAGAATCATTTTAGAATCATTCCATTTCTTATATCTGCCTTTTATTCCAGAAATCAAATTCAGGCTAATGAAATTAAAGATTGATTAAAAGTTTTCAACCTTATAGTCAGTTGTATAAGAGGTAGTAGGCACATGTAGAAGAATTAGGATATATAATTGAGATGACCTCATTATCATGTAAGATCTCATCAGGCTTGGTACTCCTTCCTGACTACCCTCAGCATCTCTGATTGGAAGGGGAAGGGGTATGAACTCCAAACTTCTTTTTAAGGAGAGACCTCAGCTTGGGACATCTTATTTCTCTCCTGAATGCATTACTTTGGTACTTACCTAATTGGCTTCACCATTCCTCTGTTTTGAGTACTTCTCTCCCCTCATAGTTTTTCATCTTCTGTTTGTGTTTTGTCTTCCCCCATTAGATTGTAATCTTCTTGAAGGCAGGGGCTGTCTTTTTCGTTTTTATTATCTGTATCACCAGCTCTTAGCATAGTGCTTGGCATATAGGTGATATTAACTATTTATTGACCAATAAATGCAGGCTTTGTTTAGTTGCTTCCGCAATAGTTGTCCATTTTATTTTAAAAACAGGTCAGTTTAACTGTTGTGAATGTTGTATAGACAAAAAAAGATTGACTCAAAATTTCACAAAACCATGTAAACTCACATTAATTAATTAATTCAGTGTCCTTTCCGGGGATAAAGAGGTTGAAGAATGACTACTGCCTTTCAAAGAATTTAAAGTGTTATTGATCTTCAAGGTACTTTTCAGCTTTAAATCTGATCATCTTAAGGAGTAGGATATGAAATGCATACACAATTCTTAGTAGATAGTGAGAGAAGAAAAGGAGAGCTCTAGACACAGTATTTTAAGAAAATATGAAAGGGAGAAATAACTTTCCTTTGAGAGGAGAATGAAAGAAGGCTAATGGAGGAGGGGACAAATGAGCCAGAGGAATAAAGAACAAATGCATTCCATGCCTGGTGGAAAGGTTGTACAAATGCACATAGGTAGGACAGTACAGAGCAAGGTTAGAGAATAGCTATTAGTTCATTTTGTTTGGAACTTGGACATAAGGGAAGTGGTATTATATCTTACTGGAAAGGTACACTGGAGCCTGATTAATGAGAACCTTAAAAACGAGCTAAAGAATAGCCTTGCAACTTTAGAATATGCTACTATAAATGAATAAGTTTGGAAACTTTTGGTTTCCATGGTGAAGTGGTAAAGACTACTGCTCTATATTCTGAGCTTCATTACACTCTACTAAGTCAGTGGAGGTGTGATCAATTTTGTGAATTAAAAAAAATAGAAAAAAAAATCCTCCTGAATGAATTGGCTTACTCCTCTGGGATAAATCCTTTTAATGAAAGGTTGAAATCTATCACCAAAGTAGGATGAAGAAAATGGGAAAAATATAAAGGTGATATTACATTCTCATTATTACTTAAATGGAGACTATGTGGTATTAAATGAATTTGTAGATAAGTGATATTTATGAAACTGGATTATTACCTTTGATATCCTCTTTCTCTTCCTGGTGTCTATCCTTGGGACTTTTTTCTTTCTAAGGGCTCATCTTTCCAAACCTAGGGAAAAGAAATCCTTATGGAATTCAATTCATTTCAGATACAAATACAATAAACAGCTATTCACATTGATCTTATTTTAGTAGTTGAAAAAATATTGAAAAAAATATTTCTTGCTCAGAAGTAGACAGATAGGCCCAAGCTTACTAAGTTGTTTAAAAAATATATTTTATAGTTTTCCAATTCAATTTTGATTAATAGTTTAGTATATGTCATCTAGTGAGTAACACTGACTAGACTAAACCATTTCTCATTTATAATTTTACATATAAAACTTCCTTATTTCATTAGTTGTCTGTTTAATGTGCTAAGTGGCTCATTGTAGTATGAGAGGAATATATTTCATAATTATTGCATTTTCAAATATCCTTCCATATAGTTTTAACTTAAGTCTTTTTGGACAGTTTCTTTGGTAGGAAACCCCAAGTTTAAACCCATAGTACCATCTTAAATCTTTAAAATGAACTTAGAGGGGCAGCTAAGTGGCACAGTGAGTAGAGCACTAGCCCTGGAGCCAGGAGGACCTGAGTTCAAATCTGACCTCAGACACCTAACACTTCCTAGCTGTGTGACCTTGGGAAAATCACTTAACACCAATTGCCCTAACTTCCCCCCTCCAAAAAAAGGGCAGCAAAATGAACTTAGATGATCATCTTTCCTTCTTTATTGATTTTTTTCTATTCATATTTTTACTCCCCATCTGCCAGAGGATAGATCCCTATGAAAGATTTAATTTAATAACCATCCACAGCTACATACAATATTACTAAAATAATGCAACATAAAGTAACCACAGTTTTCATATTTTCAAGATATTGCTGAGACTCCTTGCTAATGAACTGAGAAGTCATTCATTTTCTGAAAGGCCTCAGAGATTGCTGGTGGGTGAGCCTGGTTGATTGTTGGTCATAGTACTCAGAGGGTCAAGCTACATCTGGCATAACTATATTTCCTTTATGGCCTTCTCCCCCAATCCTTTTGTGGGATGCTGGTGGTGGAGGAAGGGAGGCTTAAAGCGGGTTGAAGAGAGCAATAACAGGACCCTGCCCAGGTAATCTGATTAAGGAAGAGAATGCAAGTCAAACACAAGCCATTACATGCCTCTGTCTCTCCTTTCCTTTTTCTCCCCTCGGCTTTTCATTTCTTCCTTTTTAAAAATTCCCACTCCCAGCCCTTTCCCCCTTTCTGTCTTTCCTACAAAACAAGTGCCTTAGCTAGCCTTTCCGTTCCACAGCAAATCCTGCTCTTTAAAACCTGGAGCTCTTTTCATGGTGCTGAAAAACACTTCCCACTACTGAGAGGAACATCACACACCATAAGAGCAAACACTAGCAAGCACTCCACTGGTGCCCACCTCTACCCTGCTTACTTTGAGGTCACGTACTTTATCTCAATCCGAAAAGTGCCCCTTAAGTCTCTCCTTGGAGGTGGGAAAGGGAGTGCCATGGGAATTTTATTAAGTCTAGAAAATACATTAAAAAAAAAAATTCACCTTCAGTTGCAACCGGAGCATTTTTCAAATCTCAATTCACATTTTCCCCTCACCCAACATCCAACTTTCTCTTTCTCATAGAAATGATGTTCTCAAGTTTTCAGCGGTTCTCTGCTCCCCCCCCTCCCAATTCTTACATAATACAGACCATCTCCAATCAACGCAATGCGATCAAAGCCTAGGGCTGTCTGCCTCTAGTTTCTGTGCTTGTAATAGGTATTTTTATGCGTATATATGTGATTTATGCCGTGTTTGTGTGTGTGTATGTGTATGTGTGCCTGATGGGGGAGGGAAAGGGGGAGCCGAAGAGAGGGAGAATTGGAGAGAGAAAGATAATGGTAATTAAAGGCAGCTTCTCCTGTGTTCCGCATTGTTTTACCTGTCCCCTCAGATCCCCCCGACCCGCAGAGCAAGTGCAGCTAGCAAGCTAGCCGCAAATCTCTCGCTGGGGTCCCATCGCCGCTGCCGCCGCCGCTACCTCCGCCGCCGCCGCCGCCGCCGCCGCCGCCGCCGCTCTCGCTCCCGCCTCTGAGCCTCTTCAGCCTCAGACAGAGAGTTTGATTGACATCTCGGAGCTAGGCTCGTCTTGTGCTTGCGCACTCCGCTGCCGTCGCCACCGCCAAAATCCCAGAGGATCCGAGCTGGGGCGGAGGAGTCCTGGCATCTACAGAACACAGTGTAAACTGTACTTTGCTTTCACCCCAACATTCCCCGACCCTGGGAGAGCTTCTTCGCTCCTTCCACCTTTCCTGAAGGCGGCTCAGGTGACTAAGGACGCCATTACCTTTCTTTTTCTACGTTTTTGCTACTATTGGTGGGGTTTTATTTGAGAAGGATTAGAAGCCTGGTCAGAGTGACCTGCAAGATGGCATTAGGCCTCCTGTGCACTTTGCCTAAACCCTCATCCTGACTTTCAAGTGACAATGTATGAAATTCAAGGTATTTTAAACGTGTATTTTACATATATTTTGGGTGTGCAAGAAGGGCTTCCCGTTAGTTGGGCAAAATACACTCCAGTCTTCTGAAGCCATTATCTATTTTTCTTACAAAGAAAGTGCCTTATCGCCTTCTTAGGCTTTCACCAAATGCCATTTTCAAACTCTGGGGCTCTCTCCATGGTCCTGAAAGAACCCTTCCTACGTCTGAGCTGAACACCACACACCATTAGAGCAAATGCCAGCTGTTAATATCCCATTGGTGTCCATCTCTACCCTGGTTACTTTGAAGTCATGTACTTTAGTCTCAATAAAAAAATACCCCTTAAATTGCTCCTCGGAAGTGGGAAAGGGAGGTGCAGTCTAGAAAACACATTAAAAAAAAAATCACTTTAGTTGCATCAGAAGCATTTTGCAAACCTTATTCAGATCCTTAATCAGTTTTGTGTTGCATCCCCTTCCACCCACTACGAAATCTGAGTGGTTAAGAAGCCAAAAAAGAAAAGTGCTCCCTGCTTCCTGAAGTTACTTTGTATGTACGTATGTATGTGCACACACATATATCATCTGCACAAATATGTGTGTGTATACATGTTGTATCTTCCCAGTATAAAGTAAGCTTCCTAAGGGTAGGGGCTATTTTGTTTTGTTTTCTTCTTTCCCTGCATCCAATGTCCAGCTCAGTTCCTTGCATAGAGTAGATTTGTTGAGTTGAATTGGATTGTAATGGGGTTAGGTTTGGGAGACCCAAAATGAAGAAATGATCAATTGAAGGAGAGCAGTAAACCACACTTTACTTTTTCAGAGTCCTGATTTCACTGTTGGAGACACTTCTGCCACCACTGTAGTTTGTAACTCTAAATCTTGCTTATTCTTTTAATAAGTTAGGATGATATAAAAATTATTTTGTGGGTCAACCTTGAGGTATTGTGGTATAAGAGGAGGAACCCTGGTTCTAGAGTCAGAGGACTTGGGTTCAAACCCTATTTTGGAGGCTTAATATCTATGTGCCTTGGGCAAGTTATTTAACCTATGTGGGCCTCAGTTTTTACTGTGTAAAATTAGGGGGTTTATCTGTAAAATTAAGAATCTTAACTAGATGGCATCAGGAGTCTTTTTAAGCTCTAGATCTATGACTCTATATGATTATGAGTCTTTAAAATTTTAAAACTTGATGGGATCCTATCAGCTGATGGCAAATCTAGACTGGGCTTCCAAAATAACTCAAAAAACCCCACCTCAATTGTACAGACAGTTCTCACTTTGTATAAAGCAGCCAGTCAGATCAGTCAAAGACCTCTACTAAATTGATTTTTTTGCTGGAGAACGTGGGGAAGGGAGGGAGACAAAAGGGGGCAGCCTGCTGGTGGAGGTAGGGGACTGACACACAGTTTAAGGGCACATGGGGACCCAGGACAGAGAAATGAGAGCACAAGAAGAGACACACCAGTCTGGGTCAGCCATGTTGGGGCTCAGGTAGAACTGAGAGGAAGAACACCTTGGAAGTGGGGATGGGTTGGGGGGGAAGACACTTGGGGGCCAGACATGGACACAAATAACAGAGTACTGGAGACATAGGGAGAAGGGAACAGACACGTGGTACCAGAGCTCCACTGAGAATGCAAGGACCAACATTCAGGTGGTGGGTGGAGCAGGGCAAAGATCTTCTCTCTCAAGTTAAGCTCCCCTCTCCCCACTTTGGCAGCAGTGGTGGTGGGTCCTTTCTTCTGCTTTCACTTGTAAGGTTTTTGTTTTGTTCTGTTTTGTGGAAGGAGTGGGGCAAGCTGAGGGTCAGAAGCAGAAAGAGAGAGGGGAGGAGCAAGAGAAAGAGAGAGAGAGAGAGAGAGAGAGAGAGAGAGGGAGGGAGAAAGTAGTATTATACAGTAAAGTTAAGATAAGTGGGGTTTTTTTTTTAATACAGATTTCTTTCTGAATTCTTAAGTAAAATTGAATTTGCACAATGCAAATTTACATAAAGCAAGAACTGTCTATACTTTTTAGCTCCATAAGGCACACCAGAGTTTGTGCTTTAGTGTCAAAGTTTTTGAAAACAGAGGGTCAGACACTGAAGTACAATTAGATAAGTTTGGAAAAATTGTTTAAAAAGTTGGCCTTCAAAATTTTAAGCTGAGAATAAAACTTCAATGGCTGGTGGTGGGGTTTGGGCTCTGCCCACCCAGCGACACCAAAATCTGTTGCAATTTCATGATATGTTGTGTTGCAACCATCTCAAAGAATTCAGTCAGACCATCTCGAATCCAAGTATAGGCATTTATTGAGATTGATGCCTCTTATGAAGCAGGCTAAGTTCCAAGAGGAACCAGCAACTTCAGAGAAAGCAAGATGGATTTATTATAGAGTAAAGATCCAGTTATGTGACAGAAATTATAAATATTAAAAAGGCAAGAGGGGTTTGTTAAGGGATTAGGTAGTAGGGGAGGGGTCCCAGCCTCAGTGAAACTGCTCATGTGATTACCCACATTGCATACAGAAAAACCCATTGGGGTGTGTGTGTGTATGTATGTATGATAATGATATTATAATGAACCTCCCTACATCATAAGTTCATTTTAGGTTAGTTCTTTACTATTACTGTGCAGGTATCTACTTATGGAAAGCCCCTTCTATTGTTTTGGGGTCCACATCCTTCTTGGGCATCCTTGTGGTGTTGCTTTCTGATTGGCCGAGTATTGTGATACAGTTTGAGACTAGATGGATATGGTTGTGGCTGAGTGCATGGACATACCTGCTGTTTCTGTGGGAAATATGAAGAATGGCTCTGGGGGGAGTGGCTAGCTAGATGCAGTGGCTAGGACCCCATCACATGGACACGCCTGTTGTTCTAGTGAGCAGTGAGACATAAATGAAGAAGTTACGATACTGAGAGTGTGTGTGTGTGTGTGTGTGTGTGTGTGTGTGTGTGTGTGTGTGAATGACTAGGTGGAGGCATTGGGCCTGCTCTTCAGTGGGGCCTGTAAGGAAGTTAGAATATTGGGACTGGGGGATCCTATCAGCTGATGGCAAATATTAAATGTTACAATAAAAACTGGAAAATAGCTAGTAAATAGAGTTCATCATATATTTAGGAGTTTTCAAGTTAAATTGTAGACACAAGGACATAAGGCCAGCTGATCTTCTGTGAGTCTCCTGAATAGTGTGATTTTATGTATTATTTATTTACGGAGCTCCACCACAAATTTCTACTCCAATGTCTAATAGTATAGAGGGCACCCTGAGTTCTCTCAAAGGCTATGCAATTGAATGAAATGTCTGGCAGGTATGATCAAACTTGAGAGACTTGGAATAAGGTCCTGGATTTGTATTGCATCTTTGTTTACTATCAGCTTAGCTAATATAGGAGAGGGTTTTCATAAGCCTGTCTTCCTGAAGACCATTTCTTAAGCTGCAGTGAGATAGTGATCTGTCAGTAGAAGTATCTGTAGCAGTAAAAGGCCAGGTCCTTAAAATACTGAAGAAAACCTTCTAGAGGGATTTGGGTGTACTTTAAAGTACAATCTGAACTATGTAATTGGTAGATGGGCCTCAGTAATAACTCATTTAGTTCTTATGGCCTAGTTTGAGAAGTCACAAAAAGTATAGTGGAAAGAGTGCTGGAATTACAATCAGGCAGCCTGGGTTGGATCCTTGTTTTACCTCTTATTTGCTATATAATCTTGAAAAATTAATTTACCCTTAGACATCAGATTTATCCTCTGTAAAATGGGTACCATCAGTTTCAAAGGGCTACTGCAAGAAAAGCAATTTATAAAGTTCTATATTCTATATAATTTTTAGCTATCATTATTATAATTGTAATAACTATTGTGAGTGGATGAAAGAAAAGGTATTTTTCAGAACATTGTACTAAACACTAGGGATACATACATTAACAGGGAGACAACACGTGTAGGAGATTTAAACTAAGTCAGATGGAAAAGTCCCATAGGCCTTAGGGTGCAATAGCAGATAAGTAATCTTATTTGTTCTCATTTCAACTAGAAAATTCTCTGACCCTTTGGCAGGGCCAAGGATTTTGGCATCAAAGGCTTTTTTCCTCCGGATATTCAGTATTTGTGGTTGTTGAGGAGGTTATAGTTTCAGAGCCTATAGAAACAGTTATAAGGTTTTATCTTCACAGGGGATGGTTCTCAGGACAATATTTATCTTACCTGACTTGTGCACATGTGGCAATTAATTGATTGGAAGTTTGTGAGGATGGCTGGTTCCTTCTTTATGCTAGCTGCTTCCCTGGATATACTCCAAGGGATATCTCCTTGTTCAAAATTGTCCAATTCACTGAATTAAATTCAGTTCAACAAGTATTTTTAAAAGGTCTACAATGTGCAAGGGACCATACTAAAAGCAGGTAAATAAGGACAAAACCAAAAATTGACCTTGTTCTCATAGAGTTTAAATTCTACTGGGAAGAAACAACATTTATGTAGATAGGAAAACACAAAATTCATACAAAATAAATACACAGTAATTGCAGGAGTGAGGGGGAGGTGCTAACAACTGGAGTGAGGATCAAGACAGGTTTCTTGTAAACATATTTTCTTTTTTACTTTATTTTTCTCGAGATTTTTTTGTCTGTGTTGTCTCTGCCACTTGAAGTATGGTGGTATACTATAGCGAAATAGGAAAGTTAGGAAGAGGGGTATATTTGTGGGGAAAGTTTCATTTTGGACTTGTCGAGTTGAAGGCAGGCATGGGTGCCTTTTTATTTTACGATTTTGCAATTATATTTATCTGAGAAGTTTTGAGCAAGCAAACAATAAAAGTACTTAAATAATTACTAACATTGTTGGTCAAAGAAAAGACTTGTATGTAGAATTTCCTTCCCTCCAGTTATCCCATCACATATAGAAAAGAAGAAACTAACAAATGTCAACTCACCTTACCTACATACCAATTTCCTGTTGTCCACCACAGAAATATCTTCATTTTAAAAACATTTTTATTTAGTATATAGTTTCCCCCATTTACATGTAAAACAATTTTCAACATTTGTTTTCTAAACTTTGAATGTTCCAAATTCTTTTCTTTCCTCCCTCCCTACCTCCCAACTGAGAAGGCAAGTAATTCAATATATGTGCAGTCATACAAAACACATATAAAATAGTCATGTTGTGAAAGACAACACAGACAAAAAAATCTCGAGAAAAATAAAGTAAAAAAGAAAATATGTTTCAATCTGTATTCAGACACCATCAGTTCTTTCTCTCAGGATGGACAGCATAGCATTTTTCATCCTAAATCCTTCAGAATTGTCATGGATTGTTGTATTACTGAGAATAGGTAAGTCATTCACATCTGATCATCTTACATTACAGTTACTTTGCACCCAATACATTTCACTTTGCATTAACCCATGCAAGTCTTTCCAGGTTTTTCTGAGCATCTTGCTCAACATTTCTTATAATACAATAGCATTCCATCATAATTATGTACCATAACTGATTCAGTCATTCTCCAACTTATGTGCATCCACTTAATTTCTAATTCTTTATACCCAGAAAAGATTTGCTATAAATATAGGTCCTTTTGTACATGTAGGTCCTTTTCCTTTTCCTTTTTTTCTCTTTTGGAATACAGACCTTGTAGTGGCATTGCTATGTCAAAGGGTATACATAGTTTTATAACCCTTTGGGCATAGTTCCAAACTTCTCTATAGAATGGTTTAATCAATTCACAACTCCAACAACAGTACATTAATATCCAATTTTTCCCACATCCCCTCCAACATTTGTCTCTTAACTTTTCTTCCTATTAGCTAATCTAATAGGTGTGAGGTAGTATCTCTGAATTGTTTTAATTTTCTTTTTTCTAATCAACAGAGTTAGAATATTTTTTCATGTGGCTATAGATAGCTGTAATTACTTCATGTGAAAACTGATTATCTCTTTTGATCATTTATCAATTGGGAAATAGTTCTTATTTTTATAAATTTGACATAATTCTCTATATGTTAGAGAAATGAGGCCTTTATCAGAGAAACTTGCTTCAAAATTTTTTTCCACAGTCACTATTGCTAACTATTTCTCTCTATCCTATTCCCCCCCCGGTGTTTATTCTGTGCTCTCTTTCCTTTCACCTTGTCTCTCCTCAGAAATGTTTTGCTTCTGACTACCCCTTCTCCCAATCTGCCTTCCCTTCTATCACCCTCCCCCCTTCTCCTTTCCCTTTCCTCTTCTAGTTTCCTGTAGGGTAAGATAAATTTCTATACCTCATTGCCTGTGTGTCTTATTTCAGTTACATGTAGAAACAATTTTTAACAATCATTTTTAAAACTTTGTGAGTTCTAAATTCTCTCTCTTCCTCCCTCCCCAGTCCTCCTACCCTCCTCATTGAGAAGGCAAACAATTCAATATAGGTTATGCATGTGTAGTCATGGAAAGCACTTCCATAATAGTCATGTTGTGAAAGACTAACTATATTTCCCTCCATCCTATCCAACCCCCTGTTTATTCTGCTATGCCAGTGCTCCTCCCCACCCTGGGACTGCCACTCAGGACTGTGACCTAGATCCAAATATGGGCAAAGGAGCAGAGTCCTGTCTCAGTGCTAGCAAAGAGACCCCTATAATCTCCTTCTGACCAGTTCTTTGATTCCCTTACTGTTTGTGGGCTGAGAGTTCCAGAAGTAGCTTCTCCCACTGCCATTGCTGCTGCTGCTGCTGTTTCAATCACTCCCAAGACCTACTCCTTGTTTGCTGGGATCAGACTGGACTGTGCTCCTCTCTCACCCAGGTCCAATAGACCTTTCCTACTGACCTTCTAAGTTGTCCTCAGTGTTTGTGTAGTCAGAAGTCTGGAAACTGCCATAGCTGCCAGTGATTCAGTCTCCTGAGGCCTGCTCCATGTTTGCTGAGGCCCAGCCTGTGCTGGCACAGACTGCACTGGACTGTGCTTCTCTCTCAACTTGGCACAACAGATCTTTCCTGTCAGTTTTCCAGGTAGTCTTGGGCTGGAAATTTGTTTCACTCTGTCTTTTTGTGGGTTCTACTGCCCTAGAATTTGTTTAGAGTCATTTTTTACAGGTATTTAGAGGGGTTTGGGGGAGATCTCAAGCGAGTCCCTGCCTTTACTCTGCCAATTTGGCTCTACCTCCATCCATGTGCTTTCTTGAGCCTTTTATAGGACTTAGCTCTTCAGATCTGAAACCCTGGATAAGAACCATTTAACAATGTTTAAATTTGTAATACCTAATCTCCACAGGTGTGTGACCAGGTGCAGAATCTATGTTAGGTCCCATTACAGATCATGGTTATCAGTAACACTTCTTTCTGAAAGTCACATCTATATGATACTTCAAAGTTTATAGAGTGATTCCTTGCAACAATTCTGTGAGTTAGATAGTACAAACTATCATTCCTAGATAAATAAACTGAGTTTCAGAGAGGTTAAGAGACTCATTAATGTTTAGAAATCTCTTAAGTCTCAGAGCTGGTACGTGAATCCATGTCTTTTGACTCCAAGACCAGTACATAATTTGCTTTACTACATTGCCTTTATTTGCCTGCTCTTGCCTTCTCCACTTGAAGGAAAGAGTTCTAAAGACTTTATAAGATCATCAGCGTTGTATGCAAGTATAGTATAGGAGGCAGTGATATCTCTCTTCCCTATCTGTATTAAAGGTCCTGATCATTTTAAGGAACTCTGATCAGCTGGAGAGATCATTTCCTTTCCAAGTAGAGCATGACTCATTTTTCTAGCTTTGTTTCTTTTCTTTTTTTGTCCAAATCTGTGATTTAATTAGTGTGAAGAAATCCTGATATGGAAACTTCCTCTACCAATTGTATCAGCAAGCACCCTAGCATACCTAGGGTGGCTACTAGCACAGGTTCTTAGATCTGCTTTTCTAAAGGAAAGCAACTCAAAATGGGTTAACGGTTTCACTTTAATCAATCAAACATATCATTTACCTAGTT
>CM053587.1:208278464-208296597 GCA_028646515.1 Pseudochirops corinnae
TGTTTATTTATTATAATTTTCATTACATCATAATTAGTAAAAGATATGGCTAATATTTCTGTTATTTTGAATTCATTTCTGAAATTTTATACCCTGGAAAATGGTCAATTTTGGTAAAAATTAGTATATATATATATATGATATATATTTTATATATAGGTATATAGATGATACATATTGTTTATCTTTTTATTATGCATATATGAGACAAGTATTATTTATCTTTTTCTGTAGATTTGTCTAGCTCTGTAAGGGTCACATTGAGATCCTCTATTTTTGTACTATGCTATCTATTTCTCTCTCAATTAATATTTTTAAAGAATTTAGATTATATACCATTTGGGGCATATATTAAATATTAATATCTCATTAGTTAATTTACTAAGTATATTGTACTTCCTGTTTATCTCTTTTAATAACATTATGATTACTCTTTTTTTGTCTTTTTAAATTCACATTGAGTATAATTCTCTTCTAGTCCCTCACTTTAACACTTTGTATACTTTTACATTCCAAGTGTATTTATTGTGAGCAGCTTATTGTTCAATTCTTCTTTCTTATCCATTCTGATATCTTCCTCCATTTTATGGATGAATTCATCCATTCACATTCATGATAATGACTTTTAAATATGTATTTCCCTCTGTCATATTCTTTTTTATTTTTTCTACCTCTTTTCTTCCTGCCAAGAAAGAGAAAGGGAAGAAATCTGATCAATATTATCCTATAATTAATGCAATTTTTTCCTATTCCTTTTTACCTCTTCTCTTCATCATGCTCAGATTATAATCTTTTGTTCTTACACTTAAAAAAAAATTCTTTAATACCCTATCTATGATCAACCCTTTAATTTACTTTACTAGTGATATTCCTCACCCTCTCTTTTAATCATCCTCCCTTCTCATTTCATATATCTATTTCCTTATAGGTTTAGTGTATTAATATAATTATTAAGTTTTCTTTCTCTCTCTCCTCACACAGCTATCCACTTAGTTAAGACTCTCCTCCCCTCTTGCCTGAACTATTATGATAACCTTCTAATGGGTTTCCCTGTCCAATTCTCTTCTCATTCCAATCCACCCTCTTGTTGTTTGTGTTGTTCATCCTTCCTTTTCAGGAATGTTTTGACATTGGGAAAGTGATGTCTTTATTTGCAAATTATTTGGATTTAAGTGAGCGGGACTGTGCAAAGTCATCAGTCTCATTCTCTCCTTTGCAGTAATTGGAGTCCAGTAACAAGACAAAGGTCAAGATGATTGGTGATGGCCCATGATGGCAGCAGGAGACTTTGGTCTTTTTAAGCTAAAGTTCTTCTCAGCTCTCAGGTTGTCGAGGCAATACCCATTCAGTAATTAAAGGCTAGGTAAGAAATGAAGAAAAAGATGACCTAGTTTGCCTTCATAAGAGAATCAGTTTGGGAGGAAAAGACCATCAGAGTTTCTGACCAGAATGGAAATAATTGTTATTTATACTCACTCTGAGTCATCAAAACCCAAAGAATGAGCAAGTGAGGTTTGGGATGGGACCTATTATTTATTGGCCACTCAGTGGCAGCCAGAGTTATTTGGGTTTAAAGACATAGTGAAGTAGCTCCATTTGAATCACAATAGGCTTTAACAAAGCCTGGTTTTTCAGAGCTATGTTTAAAGAAATCATAGATGAAAATTATGTGAAACAAAAGAGTTAATTGTGCCAGCTTTTTTGAAAAAAAAACAACAACTTGATAGAATAAATAAATATGGAAGAAAAAGTATTTAACTCTCAAACCCCAAGATACTTTGAGAAGTAAAAGTGATAAAAGTTTATACTCCTTTTGACAGAGCACCTGCATGTAAGGGTATGATTTCCCCATGTGGGGGGGAGGGGAGGATGGTGATGAGGAGGAGAAGAAAGAAAAGGAGGATGAAGAAATAGTAGTATTGCCCAACTGGAACTGACTGGTTAGGTCCCTAGGGGGCAGCTACCAGTCCTCACATTGTTTGTACTTCATTCTTTAAGAGTACCAATGATATCAGGAGGATGACGTATTGACCTGCAAATGAATTGGATTTAAGTGAGGCAGAGCTGTGCAAAGTCATCAGCCTCACTCTCTCTTCAAGAGTCATCAGAGTCCAGTGTGTGTACCCCAAAACTGTGTGCAACGGAAATCCTTACCCAAATAATACTCAGAGGCCTCTCAAGTAGGGAGCAGAAAAGAATGGTTTATTATGATCTCAAGAAAGGGCCACTCTCCCTCTAACAAATAGTCAGGGAGGAGAAGCAGTTTACAGAAGGAAATGGTGTCATTATAAAGCCCTAATGTGGAATTCTAGAAGTCAGGTGTACAATCTAAGCACGGCAATCTACCTCAAGTAACGGAACAAAGAAACAGTAGACTGCCCAATGTACATTTGAGAAAGTACTTCTGTCCTTATTTGGCATATCTTATGCTGAAGTGTCACTGAGGAGAGGGATGACTCCCTGCCGCTCTGAGTTTTGAGTCCTTGTAAATCATGTGATTTCTGGTGAAGGGGAACTTGGGCCTGTTTCCCACAAAAAGTCTTACTAGATTTTAGAGTATAGTCTTAGAAGTTTTTGCTCCTTTCACTCACCAGTGATAAGACATAGGTAAAGACAACTTGAGATGGCCCCCAATCCATCCTCTACACTGCTGCTGAAGTGATTTTCTTTAAGCATAGGTCTGATTATATTGCTGGACTACTCAATAAACTCAAATGGCTCAAGTCAATTGTTTGACATTTAAAGCTCTTCATAATTTGGCCTCTTTTTGCCTTTCTAATCTTCCTACAAGTTACCCCTCTCTACATACCTTATGATGTGGTTGTATGAAGCACTACTGGTTCTTGCACATGATATTCCGTCATTCATCTCCATGCTTTTGCGCTGGCTCTTCCCCAAGGTCTGGTATATTTTTGCAACATTTGATTCTTAAAATATCTAGTTTCCTTTGAAATTCATTGCCACTTCCTCTAGGCAGACTTTCCTTGTTATTACAGCTGTGAATGCCATCTCCTCTTAGGCTATCTTCTTTTTATGCTGGATTTATCTTGTATGGTCTGATTTATACATGTGGTCTTTCCAATTAGAATGTAAGGTCCTTGAGGGCAGTGACTTATTTTCCTTTTTTCTTTGTACTCCCAGGGTCTCACACAATGCCTAACACATAGTAAATGCTTTTTAAATGTTTGGTGATTAATTTGTTGATCTAAAGCTTTCTGTACTATTGCCCTTTTCTAAGAACCCATGTTTGATCAAGTACACAAATAAGGTAGTATGCATATAGGGTTATAACAATTTGAGACTTGGCATACACAGAGTATGTGGACCACAGTGTAGGCTTCTTAGGCTGAAGTTTCATGGGATTGGTGCTTTTCTATTAACAAAAGAATTGAGAATAGTCTTAGGTGTGAGAATAAAGTGATAACAGGAATCCTATTTCTTTTCATTCCCCACAGTGTGAATTTCATCCTGTTTTTCACTCTGACTGAAATTGCTGGAGGAGGCCTCTCCAAATTGAAAGAACAATATTTTGGTCTAGTTGAATCTCGATCAATTGATGCTATTGGAACATAAAAGCCCAGCAACTATTCACAGCATCATTTTTATTCTTTACAATAATCAGGGGGCATGATGTCAGTTCTTCAGGGCTCAGTGACAAAGCAGCAAGATTCCAATTAGAATACATTCCCCTGGCAAGATCACTAGTTCTACCTATTTCTCTGAAAGGACATCTGAAATGATGCTCACTTACCAGTGAGGATATCACAGCAGGGAAGAGAAATGTTGGCCAACTTAAACCTTTGGTCTGGGCCTGTTGTTTAAAATCATCTTTGTAAATTAATCTCCTTAATGGCTTTTCAGATGCATGGTAACACAGTTAAGTACCACATTAGTAGAGGAATTTTTTAAAAATAGCCTTTGTATTGTCATCAAAACTAAAAACCTCCCCCCTTCTCACCCTAATCCCTCCCCACTTTCCTTTAGACATATTTTCACTGAAAATTGAATTCAATTTAATTCCACCAATATTTATTATTCTTCTGCTATGTGAAGACCCCCTCTAATTTTTTAGTGCTTTCCTTCTGTTAATTATCTCCAATTTATCCTGTATACAGTTTGTTTGTACATAGTTGTTTGCTACATTGTCTTCCCCATTAGTCTGTGAGTTCCTTGAGACGGGAATTGTCTTTTTTCTTTTTTTGTATCTCAAAGGCATGGTGTCCAGTGCCCAGTAATCATTAAAAAAATTGTTTATTGACTCACTGAATTACTGGCTGCAGAGCACTGTGCTAGAGCCTGAGGAAAATAACATCGTTCCTGCCCACATAAAGCTTTAGTTCTAGTAGGGAAGTATTACACATAGGAAGTAACTTGTATGTCCAGCATATACAGCTTGCTTCAATATTTTACTAATCATAATTATATAAAGTATTTGGTACAAATAATATCATTCCCATTCTATAGATGAGGCATCTGAGGCTCAGGGTAAGTGACCAGGATCATAGAACTTCTGTCAAAACTAGAATTCAAAACCAAGTCTCTGTTGACTTAAAGAAGAACATAATGCTTTTATCCTTAGTAGACTGTTGTGAGGATAAAATAAAGTACTTTGTTAAAACTACATAAATGTTGGTTGATATTATTAATAATAATAAATATTTTAAGTTATTAATAATAAATGCTCCTACTCATATTTCTCCAAACTCCAAATTGACCATTTTGCACTCAGCTTTTGAACTTTGAAGTCAGAAGATCTAGAATTTTCATAGACATTGGTAGCAGTTTTCCTGAAACAATAGCAGCTGATGGTAGCGTCTGTGCTAAAAGTTGAGATATACCAAGGACAGACTAGACACACTGAGAAAAGGCAGTTTCAGAGAATGTGACTTGTAAGTGTGAATAGTAGTGAAGTTTGTAATTATATAAAGGTACCAATCCTAGGAAACAAGCAGGGAAATACACCTTCTCCATGAAGAGAGAAAGGGACTCTCTAACCAGGAGCTGCAAGCTACTTCACTGCCATTTGGTTTACATGTATCTCACTACTATTTGATAAATTTGATCCTAGCCTCCCCAGAGAATCTCCTGTGTGTGAAATGAGAGTGTGCTCTCAGTTTGGGGTAACTGGTTTTGTGACAACAGTATTTACTCAGTTAAAATATCCTTTCTAAAAGTTAAATAAGTCTGATTTATAATTATTAGGAAGTACACCAGTGGAGGCTCAGTGATAGTAATGCAAATCAATTCCCATTGGTGCACTCTGGGAAAACTGAGGAGAGTAATATTTAGCCTCTCCAGTTTGAGTTAGAGGGTGCTACATTCATAGCAATTTATAATTCTGTGACTCACTAAGATTTGAAACAATTACTGTGCATTAGGAATCTTGATTTATGAATGAGAGACTATAAACAAGACCAGAATATACTTCACAACCTATTTAGTAACCCACCCTGGACATATGTCATCTGCCCTGTCAGTGCATATAAGGCGTTGCCTGTCCTTTCCCATCTCTGACTCTAGGCTAAATAATCAAATCAATTCTACTATACTTTTTCTTGGAAAAAGATTGTCAGTTTCCTACACTAAGAATCAACTCAACATCTCTATGACTTATCACTTGCCTCCCTCTATTAGAATATAAACTCTTTTAGGTAAGAGATTATCTCACTTTTGTATTTATAGCACCAGAATTTAGCACAATGCCTGACACAAAGTAAACACTTAATAAATGCTTTTCCATTCATTCATCCATTTTTAGTCCTTTCTCTGAACTTCAATTGCTCTTATAGTTAGTTATATACAATTTAGCACCTTCCTAATTGTTCTGTAATTGTTGATTAATTGTTTGCAGATTACTACCTTGTAGATTGTTCTTATCACACCAATTAAACTGAAGACTTCCTAATACTGATTTCAACAAAAATTTTACTAAGTGCTTTCTATGTGTTAGGCAGTGTTGAAGTGGGCAATCATGTAATAGCTCCTAACTTTTTTGAATATGAAGATCCCCCTTTCATATTAAAAAGATTTTGGTGGCTTCCTCAAACAACAGTAATCAGATTATTAATATATTTGTTGGTTGAGAAAACACATGGTGACCAAAAACTATTATCAATCAATGATACTTTAAAATGTTTCTCTTATATTAATGATATTAGCGTGTTCACATATTTGGAAAATAATGTGAGACATTTATTCCATTTATAAACATTCACAAACTCTGCAATAACTCTACAAATCCCTGGTAATTCCCATCTCACAAGTAAAAAACCAGTGGTGCAGTGAAGAAGAAACATTGGAAATGGAGTTAGCCACCTGGGTTCAAGTTTTAATTCTGGTATCTGTGTTATCTGGGGCATACAGGTGTGGTACAGTGTAAAGAGAAATGGAATTGGAGTTGGAGGATATTGGTTCAAAATCTGCCCCTACTATATGCACCTTTTGTGACTTGAAGAAATCATTTTGCCTCTATGGGGCTTGGTTTCCTCACTTTGAAAAAACAAGGTTGGCCTAGATGATCTGGAAGATTCCTTTCCACTCAAAGTCCTCTGTTTTCTAAAGTTCTTATGACCTCTCTATCCTGGCTGGAAAGATGGATGTAGCAGTAGAATCCCTGCCCTCAAGGCACTTTCTTTTTTATATCTTATGGAATTTGCAGTGTAAGTGAGTATGACATAGGTGTCTGATAAATACTCATGGGTTAGATGATCAGTTGTGATAGGATTAAAGAGCCACCAGTTGCATTTAGTGGAATCAGATAGATTTTTGTCCTCAGCTGTGTGGTCCTTCACAACTTTTATAAGCTATTTGTTTCAGGTGTTTTGGTGGTGAGTCTCCCTTCTCATACATCCTGGAAGGTGTTATGGGAATCTGAAGATCTTCCCTGCCCCTAGGCCCTTTGATAGGCTTAAGTGGCTCTGAGAACTTTCCCAGATTTGAAAGTATACTCTGCCCCCTACTAGGCTGAATGTGGTCACATGGAGCCTGTGGCAGGAGGCTTATTCTTCAGGAAAGCCTTATGACTTTGTGATTGGGCAGTGGGTCAAGAGGGTTGTGACATTCTCTGATCCAGGAGAAGGCTATATATACCCTGATGTGAGTTTTTGCTTTGGGGCTCACTCTGGAAAGAGTTGTGTGATTTGGCCAGATGACTCTGGGCAGCTGTTGACTCCCCCCTTCCCCCTCCCCCCCCTTTGAAAACCCAGATATTGGTGATTCCCTCTCTGGTAACTCACCAGGTATGGATGCAATAGTCAGACAGCTGGAAGCCCATCTGCTGATCTGTTTCTTTGTCTGCTTGTAACTTGTGCTCGTAATTTCTGTTTGTTCTCTGGAGTTCAGGGTGCTGACCTTTTCCCCTGAACTAGGCAAATGGTATATGTTTGGTTGATTGAAGTGAGATTGTTAACTCATCTTGAGTTGCTTTCCTTTAGAAAAGCAGATCTAAGGACCTGTGCTAGCAGCCACCCTGGGTATGCTGGGGTGCTTGCTGATATGTAATGCCAAGCAAAGGCAACTTCCAAGGTTCAGATTACCAGCATTGCAAACTCCATTTATTCAGTGACAGATTAAGGCAAACATTCACAGAACAGAGAAAATCAAAATACAGTGTAGCTCATTCATTTAGCAAGTAAGCTCTCAATTCAATTCAGGTACTCCTCCATCCCTGGACCGTACATTCATTTAGTCAGTCAAAGTCTCTCTTCTCAAGTGGAGATTAGTTTCCAATCACAAACAAAGTACGTTCATTTGGTCAATCACAGAGCACAAAAAAGTCAGGTTTCCCACCCCTGGATCACAACTGAATTACAATACCATCCATTAACACCAAGCACTTTCTCAAAAGGGTCAGAAGAGCACAAAAGGCCATCCACCCTTCAGCTACAACAAAATTAAGATAGCATCACAGCCTTCAATGCCCAAGGAGAGGTCCTGTCTTCATCTTGACCTGAAGCAAGTACTCAGCAATCCTATTTCCTGGGGAGGCAAAGCTAACAAAGTCACAACACACATTGCCAGTGTTCTCATCAAGTCATTCTCCACCTGCAGAACAGTCCCAGAACCCCTGAAAACATCAACAAGGCCATCTTCCAGGATTTCTGTAAACATATAACAGGAAAATCCTCCTTCAGGCTTCTGAACCAACAGCCAGGTTCCAGGACCTCTATGAAAGCAGCACTGTGCTTCACCAGCAGGTGAATCTGGCAAGCAACATCAAAACAGACAAAATACTGACATCACAGCCATGCCTCCTCAGGTCTTGGCAGCTCTGGGTGGCAGTTCTCAGAAGTCCTGGGCAACTCCAACTGGCCCTCAGCAGTCTTTCTCTCAGCAACTCTGGCTCTGCAATACTGGATACTGCTCTCCAAAAGTCCTTCTGGCCTTCTCTGCTTAGGCTTCCCTCTAAATCCATGGTTCCTCCCAGTTCAGCCCTCTTTCTTCACGTCAACAAGTCCATCCCACAAGTGGATTCAAAAGCTTTGGGTTTTAACACTCTACACAAAAACCAAGCCAATACAGGGGCATCTCCAAATTCCATTACCATTACAGAAGGGACTCTTCTTCCTCATGACAGAAAGTCTTTGATCAGTGTCTCTGAAGCTCTTAATAGCTGTGAGGTATTGGAGGTCATTTTTTATGACTCTTTGTTGTTCAAGATCAAGTTCAAGGGGGCAGGGTGAGAACAGATGGAATGTGTCCTCTCCTGGCAGTTAGCTCCATTCTTCTAAGACTGTCAAGGTCTGCTCTGGTTGGTTTTTCCCTTGCAATTTTCCTTCTAATGACTGCTATTCAGTGGTGTCCTGAATAAAGATTAATTTTCTCAGAACTGTTCTGCTCTCTGCTATAGACTTCTTTAGGAAAAGAATGAAAATGGATGAATGAAATCACATACAGTAGAGGCTTTGTCTAGGGCTTGGAAAAACTGTTGAACCTAAGCTACACATCACTCAGACTATTCATGACTTCCTTAACTCCCTAAATATAATGCAAAGAAACCTGCTTTGGTTTTGCACTTTATGAGACTGATGGCATAGTCTCACAGAAAACACACTAGAAAGAGTCAGAAGATCTTTGGGTTCTAGTTTGGGCTTGATGATTAACTATGTGATTTGGGGCAAGAAACTTGATTTCCTAGATAGAATAAACATTTATCATGCACTTGCTCTGTGTTGGGCATTGTACAGCAATAGAAATAAATACAAATCAATTGTTCAGTCATTTTTCAATTGTGTCTGACTCTTTGTGATTCCATTTGGGATTATCTTGGCAAAGATACTGGAGTGGTTTGTAATTTCCATTTTCAGCTCATTTTATAGATGAGGAACTGAGGCAAACAGAGTTGAGTGACTTGCCCAGGGTCACGTGGCTTTTTAGTATGTGAGGCCAGATTTGAACTCAGGAATATGAATCTTCCTGATTACAAGCTCAGCATTTTCTGCCACCCAGCTGCCACAAATTAATAAGGAATACAAATAAATAAATAAATAATAAAAAAAGACAATCCTTGCCTTCAAGAAGCTTGAATTTTAGTGAAGAAAAACAACACATAAAAGGGAGTAGAAAAGTGGTGATGGTGGGGAAGGAAGCAGGGATGGGACCCATGTGTGGAAAGGTGGTCCAAGGACTCATGGGCTGATCTAGATTTGAAGGAAGGCTGAAACAACAGAGTTGGAGAAGTGGTCTGGAGCAACCTGGAGAGTCATGGAAAATTTCTTCTCCTACAAAACGCAAAATTAAAGCTTCTCTCTCTAGTTCATAGCCCTATGATAAGTAAGAAAATCTGTACTTGGCATGCCCCAAGTCTTTATATAAATATGAGCTATGCTCATAGCTGTTCCTCTTGCTTCGCACATGAGGAAATTGAGCCTTAGAGGTCATTAACTAACCAAGCTGGAATTCTAACCTAAGTCTTCTGATGTCAAAGTCATTGTTCTTGCTGCCATATGATAACCACTAATGGTCCAGTATGCTCTTCTATTTCATGCCTCACAGGATTATCCTGAAGGTCTAATTTTAGTTGTACAGTGGAAAGAATACTGTCAGAGAACCTGGATTCAAATCATGACTCTGCCACTTACTTCTTTGGTTAAGTCACTTAACCTCTTTCCACCCCACTTTGCTCATGTGTAAAATAAGAGAGGTTGAACCAGACGTTCCCTAAGGTCCCATTTATTAATTATCCTAAGGCCACACACAAGTATAAGCCATAATTGTGTGAGTTCATAAAAAGCTCTACAGAAGATGCCCATCAGTTGAGGAATGGTTGAAAAAGTGGCATATGAATGTAAAGAAATACTATTGTACCGTAAGAAATGATGAGCAGGCAGATTTCAGAAAAACTTGAAAGATTTATATGAACTGATGCTGAGTAAGGGGAGCAGATCCAGAAGAACATTGTACACAGTAACAGCGACATTGTGCAATGACCAACTTTGAGAGACTTGGCTCTTCTCAGCAATGTAATGATCTACGACAGTTCTAAAAGACTCATGATGCAAATGCTATCCACATCCAGAGAAACAACTATGGAGTCTAAATGCAGATTGAAGCACACTATTTTCTCTCTCTCTTTTTTTTCTCATGGTTTTTATCTTTGGTTCTGATTCTTCTTTACAACATGACTAATGTGTAAATATGTTTAATATGATTGTACATGTATAGACTATATCAGATTGCATGCCATCTTGAGATGGGGAAGGGAAGAAGGGGGAAAATTTAGAAATTGAAATCTTGTAAAAGTGAATGTTGAAAACTAAAAATAAATGAATGAATGAAAGAATAATTTTAAAAAGTCCTCCAGAGTACATAAAGAACTTTGGAAAACCTTCAAGAGCTTATGTAAAGATGAGCTATTATTATTTTTATGAAAATGTCTTTAATTTTCTTTGGAATAAGTGGATTTGAAGATCGAAGAAAGGATCCAGGTCCACTCTTCCTGGCTGTGTGACTTTGGGCAATCAATTCACTCATTGTCACAGAACATCATTTTTCTTTTTTGTAAAATAGGGATAATATTTCCCCGAATTTACATCCAGATTTATTTGGAAGAAGGCAAATCACAAAGATTAGGATAATTATGAAGATGCAATATATCCTGGGAACACAGAGTTGATGTTTGTTTTTTTTAAACTTTACATACCCCGCTCATTTCAGCAGCAAAGTTATATTAAGCAAGATTCTCCTTGGAGTGAGAGACATTACCTGGGAGGAACCAATCAATCAATCAATTAATCACTCAACAGTCAACAAACATTCATTATATAATTAATATGTTCTAGTCATTATGTTAAATACTGGAGATACAAAGAGAAAAATATGGCAATGTAAGCACTTTTAAGTTGCTTGTATTCTAATTGGGGAGATAACCTGTACGTATAGAACTATATATAATACATGTACAGATCAGCTATGCACAGTGGAGGAACATACCTTAGCAACAGGGGTTGGATTGTGAAAAGGGTTGAACTAGACTTCACACAGCTTTAAATGCCAAATGGAGGAATTTCCATTTGATGCTAGATGTGAGAAGAAACCACTGGAATTTCTTGAGTAGGGTAGTTAAGTGGCCAGGACTTATGCATTACCAAGATCTCCTTGGAGGCTCAAAGGAGGATGAATTGGAATGGGAGACATTTGAGGCAGTGAGAACAGTTAGAAAGCTATTGATGGTCCAGACAAGAGATAGTGAGGGTCTGAACTAGATGAGTGCTTTCAGCTCCAGGCAGGGCTCTTTGCGGGTTCTACTACAGAGATTTTGAAAAGTTAGAGAATTTGGAGCCAAGAGAAATTCCTGGTAACATAGTGCTTGCCAATTTCCTTCTTTAACTGGACTGTCTTGAAAGAATGGTACTGCATGAGATGAAAGGCCAAAAAGAGGTTATTTACCTAAAAAAAAATAAGTATTTACTTTTTAAAGACTAGTACATTTTACCCTGAACAAAAGAACCTGGCTTTTAGTGTTCCGTATTGTTACATGGATCTTGCCTCAACACAGATTAAATGGATATTTCTGTAGACAATTAAATAAGAGTTACTATTGCACCTGAATGCTTTGTGTCAACTAAGGCAGAAATAAAATATTCTTTGGCTTGCAGTCAAATTGTCCAGTACACACAGACATAAAGATGGAGTAAATGGACCTATTAAACAGAACCCAACAAAGCTATGAACCAATCCTATATCCTTATCTATATCAGTGGTTCTCAACCTTCCTAATGCCACAACCCTTTAATATAGTTCCTCATGTTGTGGTAACCCCCAACCATAAAATTATTTTTATTGCTACTTTATAACTGTAATTTTGCTACCGTTATGAATCATAATGTAAATATCTGATATGCAGGATGTATTTTCATTGTTACAAATTGAATATAACCCACAGGTTGAGAACCACTGATCTATATCTATGTCTATATCTATATCATCTATCTACCTCTATATCATCTATCTATATCTACATCATGTATCTATATCTACATCATGTATCTATATCTATGTCTATATTGATAATAATCTATCTATATCTATATCATCTCTCTCTCTCTCTCTCTCTCTCTCTCTTTTTCTCTCTCTCAACTAGCAGGAATTTCCACTTAGAGACTTAACTCCTTACAGAAAAATGAATGTTAGTTCTGGGAAAGCAGAGACTGCCCCAAGGGTTAGTCCTCTGCCTGTGCTCCAGTCCACAGGGTATGGAGACAGAACTCTACCTGGTTGTCAATGTATCCCTTCCAACTCTTGTCCACCTACACTCAGGAGGATGCAGGCATTCAGGGCAGAGGGAAGGTGTCCTCAGTCCTAGGAGTGCTGGCCATGACTGTGTTCTATGGGGCTTTGCCTATTTGAGTTGGACAGTACCTCCAGGCTATTTACCTTGTAACAAACTGCCTATCCTTGACTGATGATTTTGAAGCTTGATTATCCTGCTGGAAATCTGCCACCTGTCTTGCCTATACTGGATTCCTTGATTATTGAAAGTGGTCGAACTGCTTGGAAAAGATCACATTCCTTATATTCTTGACTTTGTTTCACAACTTAGACTTAAGGTAGAATGTAAATTCCTCTAAGTCAGGGACTATTTAATTTTGGTCTTTGCATCCTCATCTCCTAGAAAAGTACCTGGCACCTTGTAATACATTCTTGAGTTAAGCTATTCATTGATATTTAGTAACCTTCTAATAATGGACCTCTTGGTCATGACTTGCCTATGGCTCACAATTTCACTTTATGGAGCACTATGAGTTTTACAAAGCATCCATCAATATCTTTAACACAGGTATTATTATCTCCATTTTGTAAACAAGGAATATATGGTCAGAGAGGCTGAGCTAATAATTGCCGTTTATATAGCATTTAATGTTTGCAAAGCTATTTATGTACATTTTCTCATTGGTACCTCAGTAGCTTTAGTAACTTGCTTAGAGTCACTAGGACAAGTCTCTCCTGATTCCATGTCTAGCACATCATTTATGTTTTCAGGGAAAAGAGCACATGATCTCTACTCTAGAATTGCCGGCCATGACTCTGTTGTATGGAGTCTTGCCTGTTTGTGTGGACACTGCCTCCTCTACTACAATCTCATATTTAGACTCTAATGTCTAGGTGGATCCTGAGTCTTTACCTATTTTATTCTGTCTCATTTTGTCACATTGCTGTGTCACCTTGGACAAGTTATTTATTTTCTCTAAGCCTGTTTCATTTTTCTCCTTTCCTTCCTTCCTTCCTTCCTTCCTTCCTTCCTTCCTTCCTTCCTTCCTTCCTTCCTTCCTTCCTTCTTTCCTTCCTTCCTTCCTTCCTTCCTTCCTTCCTTCCTTCCTTCCTTCCTTCCTTCCTAGGGTCTTATATACATAAGGAAACAGTTGGAGATAATATAGAATGGTAGCCTCAGGGCTGGATTGGACAAACTAGATGGCCACTGAAGTTCCTTTAAACAATGAAATTCTATGATTCTATGAGTTTGGCAATGAATGGAAATTCATTGAAGATTTTAAAAATAGTTTCCTAAAAATGCCAAAACATTGTTTTGAGAACATGTCTAGCTATGATATGCAGAATAACTGGAGAAGATAATAGATTGGGGGCAGAGAGGGTGAGTTAGTCATTCAATAAATATTAAGAACCTATAATGTACCAGGTGCTGTGCTAAGTTCTGGGGATATAAAAAGTGGCAAATGGCAGTTCCTGCCCTCGATGGGCTCCCAATCTAATGGAGGAGTCAATAAATAATGTACAAACAAATAAATATGCACAAACAAGCTACATACAGTATAAATAGGAACTAATTAAGAGAGAAAAGGCACTGGAATTAAGATGGGTTGAGAAAGGCTTCCTGTAGAAAGTGAGATTTCAGCTGGGACTTAAAGGAAGCCAGTAGGCAGAGGTGAGGAGGAAGAACATTTCAGGCATGGAGAATAGCCAGTAAACATATGAGGAGCTGAGAATTAGAGGCTTTTATAATATTCCACGCATGAAGCCCTCTTTTGCTTGGCCTTCTCTCTTCTCTCCTCAGGATCTCCCCAGACACACCCTTATTAACTTGTTTCTTCAGAATTCATGCTTTCTTTCCTGATTTCTCCAAATAGAGGCTAATGCAGGTCATATTTTCTTTTTCACTTGGTTCATGCTCAATAATTCATTAGTGTTTTCAAATGAAGCTTAATTGTTTCATTTCTTTATAATAAATCACAAAGGAGAAAACTGCCTTAATAGAAAACCCAATTAAAAGCTACTGCCTGGAGGCTGGAGGGCCTCTTGGATAGGAGATTAACACTGTTGTGACCTTTGACTTCCCTTAATGGATATTAACTATTACCCCTTCCACAGCAAGATGTAGGAACATGGGGCCACTGTGACCAGAATTAAAATTTTTGGCACCCTTATGTAGTAGAAAGAGGCTGGGGTTTTGAGTTGGGAGACCTAAATTATAGTCTCAACTTTTCTTTAAAGTAGTGTGACTTTTGGAAAGTTACTGCCCCTTCCTATGCCCCTGGTTCCTTATCTATGACATGAAGGAGTTGGATGAGACAATCTTTCAGGGGCCTTCTAGATCTGACTTTCTACAGATCTAAGAATTAGAGTTTCTGATGGCTAGGGCAATACTTGTCATTCCAGATAGCTCAGAAAATGACAAGTGAAGATGCCAGCAGGGAAAACCAAGGGTTTCTTTTGTTATTGGTACTTCTCTCCAGGCTCTCTTCACTAGCACTAGATTTGAACAAAATATTTTTGAATTGGTCATTGGTGAGAAGGGACACTAACTAGAGTAGCATTGTGTTAACCACAGTTTTGTGGCCTCTTTATCGGCGATTATTCTGTTTGCTGATAAGATTAGCAGTATATTCTGGAAGTCAGGAGTCCTAGGCTCAGGCCCAAGGCCTCTTACCAGTTTACTATAGAATATGTGTTAAGCAAATCTTTAACTCTCCATGTCCACAATCCTCTTTCATCTGGAAAATTGAATACCAAGTCACATGGAGTCACAATTTTAGTGAAATCCTATTCAATGTCTAATAGAATATTAAAATTAAAACCCACATTTTATGGTTATATTTCATCTTAAAATAATAGAATCCAAGTTGGAAGGAATCTTAACTCATCTAGTCCAGTCTATACCTGAACAAGAATTTTCCCCTACCTTTCCCTCCAATTAGCCATTGGACTTAGAGTTAAAAGACCTGAGTTTGAGTCCCAGCTTCATCACTTCCTAGTCATGTGTTCTTCAACAATTCACTCTATTTCTTTGGAGCTCAGTTGCCTCATTTATTTACTTATTCATTTATCAGTCTATCTATTTGTTCATTCATTCATTCATTTTTTTTTTAAAAAGGGATTAGTCTAGATGATCTCCAAGAACCCATCCTGCTCTGTTATACAGTGATTCTAAGTGAAGAATACAAGTATATTTTCTTTTTTATTTGAATCTTATGTTATAGACTTCAATGATTACTTATGTCAATTAAGACAGTAAGGGCTTTCTTTAAAGATAAGAAGAAGAGGAGCAAATATCTTTTTCTATAAGCCAAGAAAATCTTCCATAAGAGGATATTCTCCTGATACTAAGGCTATAACTAGAAAATATTGAAGTCTACAGATAAAGACATAGATTCTCTCATATTAATTTCTTAAAATAAATTTTTCGTTGAGTCTTGGTTTTTTAATATCACCAAAAATTTTCCCAGCATCCTCCCTCTGCCTCCTTCTCAGAGAGTCATCTAATATAACAGATAATATTTTTAAAGACAAAAAGAGAAAAAAATAACAAAAGTGATCAGCACATGAAAAAGTTTGAAAATATGTGTAGTATACTACACTTATAGACTTCCCACCTCTGTAAAGGGATGATGCAGAGGTGTCTTCTCATGTCTCTTCTTTGGAGTTATGCTTATGTTTTGTAATTTTGCAACATTCACTTTTGATTTTTTTGTAGTTATTGTGTAAACTGTTTTCATAGCTCTGTTTAGTTTACTCTTCATATTAACTTAAAAAAAATCATTTAGTAAGCTCTTCCTGTAGATCTAGAGAAGCATCATTACAGAGCAGATTGAGAACTGGGAAAATCCATGATCAAGTTCTTTCTCTGATGCATCCTGGGTATGTGAACATAGACAAATCACTTCATCTCACTCAATGCTCCATTGTCAACTTAGGATGGTCTAAGTTTAGGAAAGAAGGAAGGAAACACCCAACTATATAAGTACCTACTATGTGCCAGACACTGTGCTAAGTATCTTGCAAATACTATCATTTGATCCACAGAACAACCCTGGGAGACAGGTGCTACCATTATCTCTATTTTACAGTTGAGAAAACTTAGGCAAACAGTTTCATATATAGAGCTACCTATAGATTTTAGTCTACTGCTGTGTATATCTCTGTATCTATACACAAAGACGTATGTGCACATTTGGAGAGATAGAGGCAGAGATAGCTAGTTAATACAAGAACTAGTTTTTATATACAGGGTCATACAGCTACTAAGTGTCTGAGGCTGGAATTGAAATCTGGTCTTTCTCACTCCAGGTCCAGTGCTCTATCCATTGTGCCACCTAACAACCATGACAATGGAGGCCACAATATTAAGTAGCAAAAACCTTTTTATTATAGTCATAGAAAAGATAAATGAGTAGAAGTCTGCTCTTCTAACAATAGAGGAAGGGCTTGATAACATCCTTGTGGAGCAGCCCAGTTAGCTCAGGAAGCTCCAAACATCAGGAATTTGATCTGGGTAAAGCTTCTCTTAGGGAGCTCAGAGTGGTACTTTTTATTTGAAATTGAATTCTTTGGAGACCACTCAGTGATTGACGCTTGCCCAAAGGTGTTATCTAATGGTTACAGGGGTGAGGAACCTATGACCTCTAGGTCCTCAAATGTGGCCCTTTGACTGAATCCAAACATCACAGAACAAATCTCCTTAATAAAAGGATTTGTTCTATAAAAAAGCTGTATCCAAGGACCTAGAAGGACATACGTGCCCTCAAGGGGCAGGTTCCCCACTCCTGGTTAGTAGCTGGGTTTGAAACTGAGAGAGACTTTTTTTTTCTTTTTTCAAATGTATTTATTTATTTATTTACTTTGGTTTACATCTTTGATTTCCACAAGACTTTGAGTTACAAATTTTCTCCCTGTCTTTCCCCTACTCACCACCCCAAAATAGTGATTCCACTGTATACCTCCTCCCCCAATCTGCTCTCTCCTATATCCTCCCCCATCACCCCTCTTACTTTCTGGTAGAGTAAGATGGATCTCTCTAGCCCAATGACTGTATATCTTATTTCCCAGTTGCATATAAATAATAATAATAATAATAATAATAATAATAATAATAATATATAGATATTTATCATTTGATTTTAGAACTTTAAATTCTAGATTCTTTCCATTCCTCCTTTGTCACCCACCCAAGTCAGGTAATTCAATACAGGCCATATGTGTGTAGTTACGCAGAACATCTCCACAATGAACATATTGTGTAACATTGACTATATTTCCCTCCTTCCTATCCCACCCCCCCCTTGTTCTGTTCTCTACTTTGTCCTTACCCCTTATTGAAGTGTGTGTTTCTAACATCCCTTCCCCACCCTCCCCTCCCTTCCTTCCTCCCCCCTCTCATCCCCATCCCTCTTACTCTCTTGTA
>CM053587.1:208297097-208309861 GCA_028646515.1 Pseudochirops corinnae
GAATCTAAAGTTTGATTGCTGGGCTTGCTTTGCTTCCTTTACCTGCTCATGTTGCCAGTTTTGGCTTTTGGGCTCAGTAGTAAAACTATGCTTTCAGAGGGGAGAGCTCTGTCCCAAATCGCTGGGGTTTTTGCAGCTGCTGGAGCTATTAGGAGGCTGCCATTTTTTGCAGCCCCAAGCAACTTTGACTCACTGAAAACACACCCCAGGACCACCACCCAAGACCGTGATCTGATCCAGGCAGTTCAAGGCAAGAGCACTTAGCTTCTGAATGATCACTTGGCCCCCTTACAATCTTCAGGTGGTGAGCTTCTGAAGCAGCCATGTTGAGGCGTCAGCCTGGCCGCCACTTCAGACTGCTGCTAGCTCTGGAGACAGTTTGGCCAGACCATCTTCCCCAGATTTAGCCGAGTTCCATTGACCTTTTCCCTTTGTTCTTGGATCTTGTGAGTTGGTGATTCTGGAAACTGCCACAGCTGCTGATGATCCACTCTCCTGAATGCTACAGTCAGGGCTTCTCCTGGACGCCCTGGAGCTGAAACCACATGGGGCTGGGTTCTGCCTTCAATGCCCTGCAATGACCGCCTGCCATGCTGCCTTCAGTGTCAGCTTTGTTATTCTGTCATTTTTGTGGAGTCTGGAGCTCTAAAATTTGTTTATAGTCATATTTTATAGGTATTTGAGGTGATATTGGGGGGACCTGGTGGAATTCTCCTGTTTCTATGCTGCCATCTTTACTCTGCCCCCTGAGGGAGACTTTTTGATCAAGAAACTTTTCTATTACAGTCTTTTTAAAAAAACTTTTATTTATTTTAGTTTACACCACTCATTTCCATGAGATTTTGAGTTACAAATTTTTCTCCCCATCTTTCCTCTACCCACCACCCCAAAACAACCATCCCATTGTATAACCCCTCCCCTAATCTATTCTCTCCTGTGTCTTCCCCCATTGCCCCTCTGACTTTCCGGTAGGGCAGGAAGAAACTTTTCTAGAGAATTTCCTCTCTGGTTTACCCACCCAACTCTCTAAAACTATTAGTTACAGTTAGGTTACCAAGCTGCATTAGTGGAGAGAGGTTGCAGAGTGTCTGCATCTATAATAAACATGTAGAGATTTCATTTTGGTCTGGACTTGAGATTTCATCAATGGAGGGACCTCCCAGGTAAAAGAATTCTCTTCACTAAAGCAGATGTGCTTTGAATATGAAACTTATCTTAGACAGGATTCTGGGGGAACTGAAGGGATAAGTGACTTAACTGAGGTCACCTCACTAAGATGTGCTTGAGGTAGAACTTAAACCAAGGTCTTCCCCACTCTGAGGTCAGTTCTCTATCCTCTCTACACCATGATTATTCTCCCTCTGAGGCAGGAAATAGAGCACTGGAGCTGCAGTCAGGAAGACTTGAGTTCAAATCTGGTCTCAGACACTCTCTGTGTGATTCTAGGCAAGTCACTTAATTTCAGTGATTTCCTAGGAAACTTTCTGACTCAGTTTCCTCATATGTAAAATTAAGTTAATTGTATCGCCTACCTCCCAGGGTTGTTGGGAGGATAAAGTGTGATGACATTTGTTAAAGCACTATTCAAAATCCAGTTTTGTATTAGGTAGGTGTGTGTGTGTGTGTGTCTGTCTATCTATCTATCTATCTATCTATCTATCTATCTATCTATCTAACTATGTAATCTAGCTGTCTGTCAAGGTCTTTAGACCCAATGAAGCTGGTGATGGAAGAAAAGAATTAAACAGAAGTTCTAGTTCTTTTTTTGGGCAGAGGCACTTGTAGTCCTCTTGGTGGAGAACAAGACCACAGGACAACAAAGAAACAATTACAAGACTCCACAAGTGGAGGAGTTTTCATACTAACCATATCTGTGAGTGTAAATGCTGAGGGAAAATGGAGAACCACCAAAGCCCGAGTCCTCACTGGCACAGTTACAAGGCAAAGCATCCTATTCCATAAAGCTGATGAATTCTGAGCTCAGTGGAGTTTCTCCATGGCAACGCAGGCATCCTGCTTCCCTGCCCT
Source organism: Pseudochirops corinnae (assembly GCA_028646515.1). Classification (NCBI taxonomy): domain Eukaryota; kingdom Metazoa; phylum Chordata; class Mammalia; order Diprotodontia; family Pseudocheiridae; genus Pseudochirops; species Pseudochirops corinnae. The sequence goes on from CM053587.1 coordinate 208,299,126, forward strand.
CTGTGTTGTTTTTTTTTCTTCTTTTCTTCTCAGCTCCTTCTGCTCTCGGTTGGCAAGCCCTTCACGTTGATTTTTCTCATGCTCTCAGGGTCTCTAGAACAGCTCCTCTACTCCTGTGGTTTTACTCTCCCCCATGGCAAATATTCAGTCCATTCTGTTTGCAGTCCTGGGAATTGTGCCCCATGGTACTTAATGCTGATGAAAACAATGTCCACAAGCAGCATGCCAACAAGCTCCTCTCCTTGGCCTTTGGTCGGATCCCTGTTTTTTGATCACTTCATTTATTATGTTCACATTTTTTCCCCAACTCATGAGCATGTGTGCCCACTGTTCTTTCATCTGAGAATGTCCAGGACTGCTGGGAGGGATTCACAGGTAATTAATTTGTCAGGAAAGAAGAACCTTCTTGCCAAATACTAACAAGAAAACAAATTCACACCTCATCTAGCAGAGATTACTTCAACAAATGACCATGAATAACATAATGGGAGAGGGAGGTGGAGGTAGAGGTATGGAGAGACAGACAAATAAACCAAGAGAGGGAATCAAGGGAGATTTTATTGCTAAGCTTGTATTCTTATTGCTTTTCTAGGTTCTGTAGTTCTTATAAATGAAATCCTGGTAGCTAACGCAAAAATTTTTCCTTGGAAAAAAAAGTATATTACGCTTCATATGTTCTCCATGTGTGGAATGGGGACGGAGGAAAGGAAAGCACTGCCTTTTCTCCATGCTTAAGAAATTCACAATTAAAATTGCTTTTGGATGGTAGATGACCTGGGGTAGAACAATCTTTGAAGACAGGAATGAATATGTAATCTTATTCTAGATTTGGGGGATTGACAAAATCTCAGTACTTAGTCATCAAGAACTCATCTTTTTCATCCTCCCAGCTGCTAATGCTGTCATCTGTAGAAGGAAAGAGCTGTCCCACCAGTGGCCTGGGAACATTACTGACTGACTTTATGCCAAGGGTATTTACTTGATATTTTTATTTCTATAAAAAGTTAACAAGGACATAGGAAAGAGGCATCATTGCATAGTGGATAGTTAGACGAAGAATCAGGAAGAGCTGAGTTCAAGTCCTGATTCTGACATATACTGATCATGTGACCTGGGATAAGTCCTCCAACTTCTCAGTGTTTCAGGTTGTTGTCTAAGGCTACCATTAAAAAAAAAAACAAGCCTGTGATTCCAGGGAAGAACTTTCTCTACCAATGTAGATAGGCACCTGCTTTGCATCTTATATAGTTTTAGAGAGACAACTGAGCTATCAGGGCAGAGTAATGAATAGAGAGCTGGACTCAGGGTCAAGAAGGACTGGATGCAAGTATTTCCTCTGATATATCCATATCCATATCCATATCCATATCCACATCCACATCCATATCCATATCCATATCTATCTATATTTATATCTACTCTCTGCATGTCTATATCTAATCTATATCTATATCATCTATCTCTATTTCTATCTAGATAGATATCTAGATAGAGATAGATATATCTATCTCAATCTATATCTCTGTATATACACATAAACACACAGATATTGCCTTTGTGATCATGAGTAAATCACTTGACCTCTCCACCTAGACAACTCTGTAAGACAACTAATAAATAATACATTCATGTTTACAGAGGACTTTATGGTTTACAAAGCACTTTTCTGCAAACAATTCTGAGATATAGGGTAGATTAAAAATTACCCCCATTGCAGAGTTAAAAAAACCTGAGGTTCTGAGACTAATTTTTCCAAAGTTATTGTGAGCTTATTGCTAGTCCATAGCTGACTGAAGTTACTCTATTGAATAACTGATTCTCCCACATATTGGAAAGTTCCTATGTACCCAACAGTTTGTTTAAGCCACTTAATTTATATAAATTATTCAAGGCTCTCTTAATCATAATCAGTTTAGCAAATTTCATCTGATCCATGTATGCAATGTATGCAATGCTCTCCTGATCATAATTAGTTTAAAAGACTTTCCTAATCAAAATGCTCTTGTGGTTTATAAGGCAGGTTGAAATTGGGTTGCTCATTGATTGAACACCCTGAAGGTGCCTCTCCCACTTGGCCCCTATGAATCTCTCCTGAAATAGCAATCACACATAAGGATGGAGAACCAAGGTGTTGGCTCTTTACAGGGTAGGCATCTCAATCAACTGTCTATGTCACTGCTTGTGCTCTCCCAGGGAGTGAAGAGCTATGTACTTGCATGTCTATGAGTATAATCTGCCTGACTTGTGAACACTTGTGTTCTTTCTTGATACTTCACCCACAATTTCCTCATGGTCACAAAGGAAGAAATTGACAGAGTCAGGATTTGACCTAGGTCTTCTGAGTTCAATAAATTCTGAATTTAGTATACCATTCCTTATAAGTGAAGTGTGCCTAGATACTGACAGCCTATAATACCTCAGAGGGGCAGCTAGATGGTATAGTGGATAGAGCACTGAGCCTGAAGTCAGGAAGACCTGAGATCAAATCCAACCTTAGACACTAGCTGTACGATCCTGGACAAGTCACTTAACCCTGTTTGCTTTAAAATGAGCTGGAGAAGGAAATGGGAAACCACTCTAGCATATTTTCTGAGAAACCACAAATAGGATCATGAGAGTTGGATGCAATTGAAAAATGCCTCAGAGTGTCACATGGAGAGGAAAAACACTCTTAGTCATTTATGAGTTAAACTGAGAGGCAAGTGATATAGTGAAAAGATTGCTGAACCTCTAGTCAGAAAAAATCAGGGTTTGACTTGCACAGTTGTACCTCTGACCCTGCATGCCCATGTACATATCACTTAACATTTCTGAGCCTCAATTTATTTGTAAGGTAGGCTTAACAATTATTGGAAATGGAACCATTAATAACAGAATTATATTTCCATTAATATTAATGGAAAAATAGTTGGATTTGGATCTGGGATCAAATCTGTCTCCATTCCTTCCTAGCTTTGTGGCTATGGTCAAATTCATTCTCTCTGTGACTTAGCTCCCTCATCTGTAAAATGGGGGTGGTAATACATGCACTACTTGCCTCAGAGTTGTGAAGAAAGTATTCTTTAAAACTTGAAGCACTAAATAAATCTAATCATTATCACCACTACCACCACCAACATAACCACCACCATCACCACCATCATCATCATCTTATTCTTTTCATCTTTTTCAATGGAGTTCAAATTGAAGCAAGTTTTTATCTTTTTATGGTTTTATACAGAGTGGCATGCAGCCTATTGTATGGGTAGATAAAAGAACTATCATCGGGTGGAATAAAAGTATTAAGTATTAAGATGTAAGCTCATCCTCTTTGGGTTCACAATATTCAATAACAAACAGGACAATAGAGTTGATGTGAACCTCAACTGATCTCCTCTTTTAGGTCAATGTTTTGAATTCTTTTTGCTTTGTGTAGCTTGGAGATTATAAGTACTTGGTATGAGGACATGAATTAAATAACATTTTCTTAGGTTTTTTGTATGAGTGTTATGACTGGGCAATTAAAAGCAAAACTTTGGTCTGTGATAATGGTCTCTTCCTACACAGTTTATTGAAAAGTTCTCGACATATAATTTGAAGGGTGTACTTTATTACAAAATTTGTCATGTGTCAATCCATGAAGAATAGCATAGTTCTGATATATAATTCTAACCATTGGGTCATTCCTTGGAATGCATTTTGTTCCTAAATTTTGCATTCTGAAGTGATTTGTTGTACTGTTTCTACCATTTCCTTGCACAATCTGCACTGAGTGCTAAGTCTAGCCTCCTTATGGATAACCCTTATGTAATTTCTGGTAGAAGTGACCTAGTCCTAGATTGCCATCATGAATCACTATTTCCACAAACAGATCCTTATGGCTTAGCTAAAGTTTTGATGCTTCCTTGTGAACAGATTGTAAGCTAAATTAATGCAGAAGTTATCCATGGAGGACATTTTAATTCAGTTCTTAGATCTTGGCTATTTCAAAGATTCCATTCAGAATTTAATTAGTTTTGGTTACATTTGACAAATCTAATAGCATCTACCTGTTATCAGCCTTGATGGTTGCTCAGCAAAATGATGCCTGCTTGCTCCAAAAAATATTTTTGTACAGTTTTGATTTATGTGTTCTAAGAATTTCTGTCAATCCTCTTCCTCTTTTTTGGCAAGGAAATTTTCATCTCTCTACTTGCCTTAGGGTGATGGGCACTAAATTCAATTAATATTGTACTGGTTTTGTTTGGATGCTTTCTGAATATGTTATAGTCCGTATTATAGTTGCAAAAGGGTAAACTAAGATGAATATTTATAGATGTTATTTACTTTCAGCACTTTCCCCCCATTTAGCTTTGATTTCAGGATGCCAGTTAGTCTCTTAAAGTGTTCATTCATAGTCAACTTTTTGTAATTTTTGTGCTTAATGTGTCTCACAGGATGGAGACAAAGGTTATTTGTAGGTTTAGACTTCTTCTGCTGGTTTAATTTTTGTTGTACAGTCATGTCTGACTCTTCATGACCCCATTTGGGGGTTTCTTGGCAAAGATACTAGAGTAGTTTGCCATTTCATTCTCCAGCTCATTTTACAGATGAGGAAACTGAGGCAACCAGGGTTAAGGACTTACCCAGAGTCACATAGCTACTAAGTATCTGAGGCTGTCTCTGAACTCGTGAAGATGAATCTCCCTGAGTGCAGGTCCAGAACTATATCTACTCGCCACCTAACTGCTCACATAAACACAATATTCAAACTTAAAACTTTCAGTCTCTGTTTTCTTGGTATAGATAAATAATTTTATACTTCTTCAGTTTAAATGCTATTTTCCTATCACTGGAGAAAGATTAGAGAAAAAGGGAGCCATTTAATGTTTTCCCCCGTGTGTGTGTGTGTGTGTGTGTGTGTGTGTGTGTGTGATTTAATTGAATGCCATCTATTTACAAGTATTTAAAACTATTTTGATTTGATTACCTTTTTTAATTTGGAAGTCATACTTCATTCTATTTAGGAGATATGACAATATATTTAAGGATAGACAGAGCCATAAGGGGTATAAACTGGATCACTGAAAAATACTATGTTATATGTGAATTACATCAGGCATTTTTTTCTAGGTGGCGAGTTTTAAATAGAGAACAGTTATCTACATGGGCAACAATTACTCTAAAATTCTCATTATACTTGCTGTATTATCGCTCTTTTGGATCATACTCACAAATATATATATACCCCCATGTACACATATATACACATATATATTCTATACCCATGGCTTATTCACATACTTCAAATATATGTATATATGTATACATATAATGTATAAACACACTTATTTATATATTTCAAATATATTTGAATATATTATCAATTTATTGTTCACATATCATTCATATACTTCAAATACATTGAAGTACATATACATACAATTAGGTAGATTCAGGTAGGAGCTGGACCCACGGAAGAGAAACCATGGAATTTGGGAGCCAGCCTCAAGTCAACATGAAAAAGACATCTCCTTGGGTACTTGATGCTGACTGAGAAGATCATAATTTACTGTGGCCTTTGGGTGGAGAACTTTGACCTTTGTACTTGGTCATTGAACATACAATTGAATTGAACATACAATTCAATATGTATTTGAAGTATATGCATGTTATTGGAAAGCTTTCAAAATCTATATTTAAATATATGTATAGATGAATATATTTCAAGTATATGACTAAGCCATGGGTGTCAAAATGAATGTTCTTTGATAGTTTGTTCAATAATGACAAAATCGATAGTAAGTTGTTCTTTATACTCTTGGGACTTTTTGGCTTCCATTTGGCTCCTTAGCCAAGATGTTGTTTTCTTATAAGTGTTTATAGATTTTTTGGAGGGCATAATCTATGAATGTCTTGTATAAAGCATACAAGCAGATACTTGACCAATATTTGCAGGGGATGCTGATGTTCCCATCTTTTGATAATAGATATATGCTATCTTCTGTTAAGAAAAGTGGGGTCAAGCTTATCTCTGAGAGTGAAGTATTTTGCTAATAATGCTTGTACCACTGTGAAGTATTTGAGTCAATAACTATGAATAATATCTGACCTCAGTCCTTTCCTTTCTACTTCCACAGGGAAGCCCAAATTTCAGTCATTTCTCTTGATCTAAATATTCTGTCATTCATTAGTTTAATGATGGGCAAGCTTGATGTTTCTCATGTGATCCAAGTGGCCATTTTGTTGTGTTGAACTTCTTACAACCATGCAGATAACCACAAATTTTCCATATCCTCCTTCTTCAAAGGATTCTTTCTCTTCATTGATTTTATTACTTCTCAAGTTTCTGTTATAAATTTTTCTTTGACACTGAATTATTTTGTTCTTTTTGCATATTTGATTCCTTATATTATCTTAACATTTTTAACTTTTGTTTTAAATTGCTGATTGTAGAGCCGAGCTTGAGCAACTTTCCAGAGGACTGTTGCTGTGAACAGCTTTGAGGTTCTGATTACATAGTATAGTGAACTCTCTATTTATTCAGCAGTAAATTAAAGCAAAACATTCACAGAAACCAAAGTAGAGCATTCACAATGTTATGACATAATAAGTTGTCACTAAAATGGCCACATAGTTTTTTTTTTTTTACCAAAATGGTCATTTATTTTTAAGCAAAAGATATCATTTGGTAAGTCCTTAACTCAATCATTCTTAAGGACCAATACTCCTTAAGGGACACCAAGTACAAAGGTCAAAGTTCTACACACCTAGGCCACAGTAAATTATGATCTTCTCAGTCAGCATCAAGTACCCAAGGAGAGGTCTTTTTCATGTTGACTTGAGGCTGGCTTTCAAATTCCATGGTTTCTCTTCCATGGGTCCAGCTCCTACCTGAATTTACCCAACTGTCACCTGGATTCAAAGGTAGGCAGCTGTCAGATCCTCATCCAGTTCCTCATCCAGTTGCCATTCCATATTGAAGCTCACAGTGTCTAGTCCACCTCAAATCCTTCACAATTTCTGTTTATGGGAAGACAAAGCTTAACAGAGCAAAACAACATTCATGCACATTGTTGGCACCATCATCAATTAACTATCTGCCTGTTGAAATCAACATAGACCTACATACAAGGTCTGAAAACTCATCACAAATTGTCAGTATAGTCCCAGGGCCTCTGAAACCCTCCTCCAGGACTTCTGTAAACAGACAACAAGAAAATCCTCTTTCAGGGCTTCTAGTAAGTTCCCTGGACTTCTGTACAAAGTATCACAAACAAAAATCAACACAAACAGAACAGACAAACAGAGTACTTGACCACCACAAAATTCTCTTTCTCAGTTCTGCCACCACAAGTGCTCACTTCTCAATTCTGCTCTTTCCCAGCTTGGGCTTCTCCTTATATATGGTCATTAACTCCTCCCCTTCCTGTTGCATCAGCAATAGAGGTTCACAAGTTCTGGGGGTCACAAGTTCTGTTTCTTAACAAAGACTTGATATAATCATGGGCAAGACATGAAAGAAACTTGAACTGGAACAAGGTGCTAAGTATTTCTTTGCTTGACATTATATTGATAAAGGGAATCTAACAGTTCAGATATTCCTTTGTTTTCTGAGTTTCTTTCTGTGTGTTTCTGTTTTGGTTGCTGCAAGTTGGCCCATACAGTAGTTATGTTTCTACTGTGTGTGTCAGTTAGATATTGATGGAATCCTCCAGTGCCTTTCCATAGATCTCCCATTACTTTCTCTGCTATGGTAGTATTTGAAGCTTGTCCTCAGAGATTTTCTTTGATAGCTCTGCCTTTTTCCTCTTGTAATGTGGCTACTACATGTGCTGCCATGTATTGGTTCCAAAGTGTTTTTGCCCTTTTTGTCTAATATTGTGAGAGAATGCATCTATTTATGATGGTTTTAGAAGTTAACATTAAAGCCCTGATAGAAGCAACTAACCAGGACTCTGTCCCAAAAACCCCATAGGAATATTGCCTCAGGCCACTGGCCTACTTTTTGCTCAATTCCCACTCTCACCAAGTAGGGGAACAATCCTGGGGGAGATATGTCTGTGGCGGTTGTCTCAGCCTGGTGATGGAACTTTTACTTCCTTGGAACCTAGAGGTACAGAAGATCTGGAAAATAAAGTTATTGCCTCCAGAATCATTGGGGCTGTCAAAATGTTAAATGTCAGAAATGGAAATTGTCAAATAATCATATGGAGTATTTGAGTAAAATGAAATTGAATTGTAACAGGGATATGTCATATGCCAGACCACCTAAAGTAGATGTACCCACATAAGAGATGCCAGGGACTTGTTTCTGTGAAAAAGGAGACCTGATGCATATGTGGATATTTTGCATTAGCCTACCATGTGGATGACAATAGCCCATTTCCATTAGAATGTTGCCAGAATTACCTGAATCTTCAAATCTGCACGAATGGGGTACAGTTGCTCTTTTCCCTGCAGTATCCAGGGGTGAAAGACTCATTCACTCATATCAGGAACAGCATGTGCTGTGTAGAGAAGGGCTTAAGGGCCCCCTTCCTTCCTCTTGGACTATATACTTGAGAAATGGTCTTGGGGTTCTGGTCTATTATGTTTGCCCATTTCAGTTCTGGGTATAAGAATGGGGGTCCCTAATGATTTTGGAGCCTAGGATTCCAGTCTAGATGTTGAAATCAGCCCAATAGGGAATCTCTGAAAAGCCAGGATACAGGAACAGAAGCCCAAGGCAAATGTGTGTGTGTGTGTATGGTGTGTGTATGGTGTGATGTCTTTGGACATAGAACTTGGTGGGACTCATACTATGAAGGAACTGAATTAAACTAGAATCCAATAATCCGCTTGTACTCCTTAGATACTGAAATGGTATAGGAAAGATTACACTCCAGAGGTGTGGAGGGAGAAGGTTTTTATGTTTGTTCTTGCTATACGTTTAAAGGAAATATTCCTTTGCAAACTCTAATCTGACTTTTCATGATCAAAAGGAATTGAGGTGCTCAGATCTGTAAAATTGGGGAAGCACAATTGGTGGGGACTTGAGCCCTATGAGCCATGGAGACGGAACATCTCCCCTAAACCCCTAAGGGTATTCGAAGGTCCTGGGGGAGGAGTGAAATCTAACACAGCTGACTTTCAGGCTATAGGAAGCCAGAGAATCACCACTGCATTGTTGATGAATCAAATGGATCTGTGATTTCATCAGTTTTGGAACTGACTCCAATGATACATTTCACGTGCTCATCCCACACCTGTCTATCCTGTTCGACTGTTGTTGATGTCCTTTCAAAAGCTGATCACAGCCAATGTGCTGTTTCTATGTTAAAGTGGCATTAAAGACGTGTTTGTTCATCAGCAGCCTTATCTCTCCTTTACACTATAGTCAAAAGTATTTCTTGCCTTCTAGACCACTGGGGTTTACCATCTGCCTTGCTGCATCGCCATCTGCCCAGCCATAGCATCCTCTATAACAATAGACTTTACCATCTGCCTTGTTCATGCATGCTAAGGACCACCAGATCTTTCCATTTGCCCTTAGTTGAATCCTCCTATATTTGTTGTCGCTCTGTTTTAGAATGTGAGCTCCTTAAGAACAGGGACTGTGCTCTTTCTCATTTGCATTTTCAGGCCTTTAGAAAGGGGTTAATAAGTGCTTTTCCATTTTTCATTCATTCATTCAACTAGTAGGGTTTCTTTCCAGTTTTGTTATGATATAATACTGGAACATAAGGAAAGTATTCATGTCTTCAGTCAATTTTGTGGACCGCAACATCTCTACTGAGGCATTTTCAGCAGGTGGTGTTATATTGGTAATTTTGATTTGTTCTAATTTAACTTTTTGTGTTACTAAAACATAAAGGAGTATTTATTCATTCTGTTGTTTTCTGTATTAAGCTGATCATCACAACTTTTTGTCACCCCTATTTTTTCTTTTTCTTGTGGTTTTTCAGATTAATTGTCATATAGACTCTCATCTCTTCTCCCATGCTTTATTGCAATAGCTTCTTAAATGATTTTGCTAGGATTTATGTAAAATATGGGCATTAGTATTCATCAATCATATTGGTCTGTAGTTTCCTTTGCTTTATCTTTACCTAATCAAAGTGTTAGAACTATGCTTTTTAAATGTTTGATAGTATTCACTCATAAATTTGTTTTTCCCCTCCATTTAAGACTTATTCAATTTCATTTTTTCTGAGATTGAGTTAAACAAGTCAACTTCATGTTCTGTTAATTTGAGTATTTTGTAGGTAATCATCTATTTCATATATATAGATGCAATATAATTCTATATATAATAATAGGTTCTGAAAATCTTTTATCTTTTCTAACAGTTATTTTTATTTCTTTTCTTTAAAAATTTCACTCCATTTGTTTTTACTTTTTACAATCTGATTTTCTTCTTTTTTTTAGGTTACTTGAAATCTAAACCTGCTGTTAGTGATGTTTTTCATTGTTATATTTGTTCCCCATTTTATCTATTTCTCTTCTAATTTTCAAAATTTCTTCTTTTGTGCTTGTTAGGGTTTTCTGATTCTCTAATTTTAAAATTACATACTCAGTTCATTAATCCTATCATTTTCTATTTGTTAACACGTGTTTTCAAAGAAATATTTTTCCTATTATTTCTTTGGCTGGATCCTGAAGATTTTTTTATATATTGTCTTGTTATCTGTTTTCACACAGTTATTCATTGTTTCTATGATTTATTCTTTGAACTGCTTATTATTCAGGATGTCATTATTATGTCTTCATTTAAATCTGTATTTTTTTCTTTTTGT
>CM053587.1:208309961-208327893 GCA_028646515.1 Pseudochirops corinnae
TCTCCATTTTCCTTTTTGTTTATTTTTCTGTTAGACTTAATGAGATTTGTGAGAACACTAAATTCTCCTACAATTGCTGTGCTACTATATGTCATTTTGCATTTTATTTAACATTTCCTTTGTATATTTCTATGCTATTCTCTCTGCTTCATGTATGCTTTAGTGTTAATATTATTTCATTGTCTACAATATATTTAAGCTAATGTAGCTTTCCTGTTTATCTCTCTCGATATTGTGAATTTTTCACTTTTACTTTGTCTGATATCATGATTCATCTCCTGCTTTTAGTCACCTGATGCATAGTTAATTTTTTTGGTCTCAAATTTCTGTGCTATATAGGCAATTTAGTTGTTTCTTGTATACAATACATTGTACTTTGATTTCTTATCTATTCTATCTCTTTCTTTTATTTTCTTAGATGTTTCATCCATTCATATTTTAGGTTATGACAGGTTTTAATTGTATTCCATTTATTCCTTTGGTATTGAATCTTATCTCCTACTTTTTCAAAATCATTACTTTGTTCCTGCAATTAATTTGTCCTACACTAATTTGATGCTATTTTATTCCTGTTCACTCTCCCCATCCTACTCCCATTTTACTACTCTTTCTCAAGTTCCTTGAATTTACTTAAATTATTAATTTATCTTTGTTTCTATTCATTATGAATTTTATTATATATTTACTTACTGAGTGGTTTTACCTTTTGACCTTTTGACCCTTTCTTTTTCCTGACCAACCAAATGTACCTCCCCCCACCCTCTAAAAATAGCACTTTTGGGGTCATGCTTTCTTATAAGATGTTTACATTTATTTTCCCTTCCTAATTTATTTTCCCTGAAAGTACATTATAAAATTTAAACTTCTTGGGCTATAACCTTACTTATGCCTTCTTTATTTTTCCTATGATCTTAATGTACAAGGTTTTCTGTAGTATCAAATTTGAACTCTTTTCTCTATACCATTTCTATATTATTGCATTTGTAGAACTTATTCCATGCTCCTACCTCCTTTTTTTCCATTTGCGAAGGAAATAAATTAAATGGAGGCATTGTTCTGTGTTTGGAGTCACTGCATGTAGTCATGAGGCCCAGTTTTACCATTTTTTCTTACCACAATCACTTACTAATGCTAAGGTTATCTCTGCTTTGAGTCTTCAGTCACCCAAGGTACTGGCAGTTCTTGGGGATACATATATTCTACCTCCTTTGGTTTGATGCAGTTCTGGAAGCTATAACATTTTGTCAGAGAAGATGATCTCCTAATGTGCAAAAATCTCCCTTTATAAAACTCATTATATCTATTGTCACAGACATAGGTCTTTCCCTTCTTCCCTCCTATAGTAATTTTCTTTTGAGGTACCATCTTATTTCATATTCAGCTGTAAGAATCGCCTTCCAACCCTCATCAGAGTCCCTCCCTTTGTTACCTTTATTCTACTTTTCCTATATCCCCTATTTGTTGTTGAGAAACTGAAGAACTTACTATCCCTTCTTTCTTTACCTCTAAACTTGAAACGTGACACTTTTTCTCTTGCCTCTCCTCTTCCTGTTCTCTTGGCTTCCCTTTATGGTATCCTTTCCATAAGAGATATTGATTCACTTACAGTGGAGTGTGGTATTTAGTCTACAGATTATCATTTCAGTTCTTTCTCCTTCACTTCACCTTATTCTTTAAGATCTCCTTAAATCTCTAACTCTTATAGATCCTCTTAGGCTTCAATAATCTCTTTGTTCTTTTTTTTTCCTTGGTTCAAGTTTTTTTTTTTTTAAATAATAATGCAAAACATAAAATAATCTATCTATCTTCTCTGGGAGGAATATAGATAGCATAGTAGAGACCATGTCTTTAAACTAGGAAGATTCAAGTCTAACTTAGACATATACTGGCTGTGCAATTATGAACAAGTTACTGAATCCCCCTTGTTCTATACAGTTTATCTAAGATTATAAGTTGCAGAGAACATTTGTCCTCAGGGAGCTCCTAATATCAGTGAAATTCAAAACCATTTACTACATCTGTCCCTAATCTCAATATTAGGTAGTATTTAAATAATATCTAATTATTATCTCATTTTATCCTCACAATAACCCTGAACAGTGGGCACTTTTATGAACCTCATTTAACAGTTGCGGAAACTGAGACAAACAGAGGTTCTGACTTGCCCCAGGTAATGAAGCTAGTTAGTGTCTAAGACCAAATTTGAACTTAGGTCTTCCTTGCTTCAGGTTCACTGCTCTATCTACTATCAGCTGCCTCTATATGAAAGCACTTTGAAAACTGGCATATTCTCCACCAGACATGATAGCTTACCTCCTACAGTGTTTCAGGATCTAAAAATATCATGCAAGACTATACTTTGTCTACATATCTCCTTCAGTGTCTAGCACAGTATGGATCACTCTGTAATATCACTGATATAAGGAACCCTTTCTACTTCTACTGTCTCCTCTGCAGTTTATAGTTTCAGAAAACTGCCTGGGGGTGTGTGGGTGGGTTCCTGAGAGGTTATGTAATTGGATCAGGGGCAGAAAGCCCATATGTGACATCTTGACTCCAAAGTTCTCTACCCTCTCCTTTATGGTGCCTTACATGTAACATAGTACCTCACATATAGATTCTATTTTCATTTTCACTTATTTTTTGTTTTATAGGGAATTAAGAGCCACCAGAAAGTCTTCTTGGCAGACACTGATTGGATTTTAAAACGTTCTATGATACCCAGGAGTTGCTGTACATTACAAAGCAATTATGAAAATAAGCTCTATCTTATATCACCCTAACCTAAAGTAAAACCATTTAATTTATTTCCTTTGCAAATGGAAAAAAAGGAGGGAGGAGCATGGAGTAAGTTCTACAAATGCAATAATATAGAAATGGTATAGAGAAAAGAGTTCAAATTTGACGCTACAGAAAACCTTGTACGTTAAGGTCATAGAAAAAATAAAGAAGGCATAAGTAACCTGTTCCCTTTGCTGTTGAATTTTTATCAGAAACTTGCTATAAAGGAACTCTGCTTTAGACCTAGTAATGAAAGGATGATAATTTCCCTTAAATACTGTAGTGTACCATAAGCTCTCCCTTTTTTGGACTCTGACACTTGTGTGTGGTTAGTCTGAGCCATACAACTAAGCATTTTATTTGTGTGTTCTTAAATATTTCCTAGTTCTTTCATATGACAGCCTTTCTATCTCAACTAGAGAATAAGTTCTCCCAGGGTAGAGACCAAGTCTCATACTACCTTCCTATCCCTTATAGTAAAATACTGGGGATACAGTAGGTGTTTAACATTTAATAAAATGAATCTGCTAATTAAAAATTAAAATATTTGGTAATGATTTTTGATAAATTCTTTACTATTTAAATATTTTATTATCATTTATATTAAATAATTATTTAAATAATTTACTAATGATCAATTTTGCATGGATTGAAAAGGACAGTCTTGATAGAGCATTGTTGGTTTTCTAAAACTATTGAACGGAATATAAATTCCTAAAAGGTAGACACTTATTTTGTATTTGTGTTTGATTAATTGAATTGAATATTCAAGTTTCTTAGAATGATGGATTTGAGTTATCCTCTAATTATAGAAGGCTACTGAGTTCAATTCAGTTTAGCAAGCAGGTATTAGGCACCTAGCATATTCAAAGGCACTATTCTAGGTTCTGGGGATACACAGATAGAAGTGAAAATTATCTCTGCCCTTAAGAAACTTACATTCTTCTTGGATGTTTGAGAGGGAGGGACATAAAGTATATACAGACAAATCAATGTAAAGTAATTTCAGGAAGGAAAAGCTCTAAGAACTCTGGACAGTTGTCAGAAACCTTCATGGAAAAGAGCCTGAGTGAGGCATTTAAACTCATTGGATTTCAGTTTCCTGGCCCTTTGATTTATGATACTTCTTCCACTTTCCCTTTTAAAAGCACTGGCCTAATTAATGTTAAAAGAATTGACCTTGGCTATTCCCTTCCTCCTTCTTCACTTCTCCCCCTCCTCCCAGAGCCAGGTGGTTTCAGATAAATTTGAGAGCTCATGTTGCCTGTGGATTTTTGGTCAGTCTAAAAGGTTTATTTGAAGTAGCTGCCATCTTTTTGTGCCTTGCTCACAGGAGACACTCAATAAATTTGTTTTTATTTTTTTGTCTGGATGGTTAGCTCAGTTGAAGCTTATTAGAGCTCCTGGGTTCATTCCCCATCTGGTCCAGATAAATTTGTTCTGTTCCACAGCCAGGATGTGCTCTATCCCCTTATAGCTTGCAGGGATGGCAGCGTAGGGGACTGTGGAGGGAGGTCATCAGCAAACAGCACATGTTTCTAGATCCACAAATCCATCACAGATCTTAGACAAGCAATTTCAAGTGAAACTTCTAACCAGCATCTGGGGATCAGAATCATTACTTTGTATCATGCCGACAGTATATGACTGGAACTGATTTGTCATGCAGCTGACTAGAGTGCCAGTTATATTTCTGCCTGCTTCATTTTCCTTGATAGGTGTGTGAGGTGGCTTTAAAAAATGAAGGGCTTTTGGCCAACCTCCCTGCTATCTCTTAGCATCCACCTAGTTGCCTGCCAGATAAAGGACAGAACTGAATTTTAACTGGCTAATAATATTAGGGCAGCACAGAAGTAATGGAGAGAATCACTAAATTTGGAGTCAGAGTTACATGGGTTCAAATGTCAACTATATTTCCATGTGATCTTGAGTAAATCACTCTACCACTCTGAGCTTTAGTTTCTTTTTCTTTAGTGAGTGGGTTGGATTAGATGAACTCTAGGACCCCTTTCAGCTTTAAATACTATGATTTGAAGTTCTAAATCTGTGTGTATGTGTGTGTGTGTGTGTGTGTATATATAATACAAACATATGTGTGTGTATAATTTTTGCATGTTTTCCATTAGAATGTGGACTCTTTGTGTATAGGAGCCCTGCATTTGATTTTCTTTGTTTCCTTTAGGACTGTGCCTGGAACAGGTAGGAACTTAATAAATGCTAGTTTAATGATGAAGAACATATTCTTTTATCTAACCAGTCAAATCTGTTCAGTTATTGACTGAGCATTCCCCATTCTACAAAACTTGCAGGTTACAATTACCTAGATCTCACTAAGAAGTGATAATTAGGTGCTAGATGTTAACTAGATTTCAGCTGGGATCTCTCCTCCATCCAGAGATTTAACACATCATCAGGTCCCTGGACAGGTGCCTTCCCCTGAGGCTGCCTCTCTCTGACCCATAATCACCAATGTGTTGTTCTTTTTCTTTTGATTTTGGAGGATTCAAGTTCCACTATCTTCATAAATGGCTTAATACCTATGGCAAACTATGGCAAGCTGAGCTCATAAAGGTGGAGTAACTTGTCTAAGATTACATGGAAATAGAGCCAGCATTTGAATCCATGTACTTTGCCTCCAGATTTTGTGGTTCTCTCCATTACTTCTGTGTTGCCCTAAAATTAGCTACTTAAAATGCAATTCTGTCCTTTATCTGTCAGGCAACTAGGTGAACACTTAGAGATCCCAATGAAGTTGGCCAATCTAGTTTTCTGATTAGGTATGTCAGAGGTGGCTCTAGGTCAAGGGCTCTAGGCCCACAGGGCTGCATACATGGGTTAAGTTGGCTGAACTCACTGAGACAACATGCTCTGCTTTGATTTCACCCAGGTTACATCAACTCTGGGGCAGAAAATTTGACATTGTTGATGATTTTTTTCACTATGAAAAATAATAGCTCATATTCCTATGACATTTTAAAATTTACAAAGGGATTTCCTTAAAACAAGCCTATGGGGTGATAGTATGAGTATTATTATCTTCTCTGTTTCACAGATGGGAACACAGAAGTTTGGAATTGCCTATGAAAAAACAATGGGTAACAAATAGTATTGGGGTTCTTCATATTTATATGGTACCCTTAAGAATTACATAGTAATTTTCTCAATTGAACCATGTAAGGGAGTTAGCGCAAGAGTGACAAACTTTATTTTATAGATGAGGGAACTTAGGTGCAGTGAACATAGTCTTAGTGGGTTATGTAAGACTACAAACCAAATATGGGGATCTTGTAGACCTTAATTACCCAACCCTTCAGGTCGCCTTAATATGTTGTTGTTCAGTTGATAGAGTCATGTGTGATTTTTTGTGACCCCTTTCCCTGTTTTCTAGGCAAAGATACTGGAGTGGTTTGGAATCAGACTCATCTTTATGAGTTCAATTTCAGCCTCAGATACTTACTAGCTGTGCAACCCTGAGCAAGTCTCTTAACCCTGTTTACCTTAGTTCCTCATCTATGAAATAAAATAGCGAAGGAAATTACAAACTATTCCAGTATCTTTGCCAAGAAAACTCCCCAAAAGAGGTCATAAAGAGTTGGACATGACTAAAATGACTGAACAACAGCAACAATACCTCAGCCAGTCCCGTGCACAGAGGAAGTACTCACTACATGTTTGTTGAATTGAATGTTGTGAAGGGATTCCAGTTTAGTTATGGGCTATAGTACATATCCTCTGAGCTCCCTTTCAGCTCTGAGATCTGTCAACTGTTGGAGCTACTACTTGAATACAGACTTCTTACTTCTGAGTATGGTGGTCATTCCACTATACCACACTCATTCTATATGCACTTAGACATAACCACTTCTTTCCGTGAAATTTCTTTTAGAGGAAATAATAGACTATTAACATTTAGGAAATCAGAAACATCTCATGTGGGGCCCATGTCTTATTAAAAGTTTGGATATTTCCCAGGGCTAGCAGAATGCTCTGCATAGAGTGAATGCTTAAAATCTCTCTCCTCCCCCCCTCTCTCTTTCTCTCTCTCTCTCTCTCTCTCTCTCTCTCTCTCTCTCTCTCTCTCTCTCTCTCTCTTTCTGTCTCTGTCTCTCTGTTTCTCTCACCTACTTTCTCAAGGGCCCTTGACCTTGGTGTCAGATTACTGGAGTTGATTCCTGACTTAAAGCATGGTCTTCTCATGTGTAAAATGAGAATATTCAAACTTGTTACTTATCTCTGTGACCTTGGGTAAGTCACTTAATGTTACTGAGCCTCAGTTACCTCATCTGTAACTAGATGGAATTTGAGGACTATTCCAGCTATAAATCTATGATCCTAATCCTCTGATCATTTCATTACCTACTTCACTAGCCTATCAACAAAGATGAAATTAAAACATATCTAATTCGTTCTGTAACCTTAATATGCATTTTAATGAAAGTTATCAATAACATAGCTTCTACAGACATCTTGAGTACTCTCTGGGAAGACCATACATCTCTCATGAGTCCAAGACTAGGATTGCTTTTTGAGAAAAAACCCCTAGGAAAAAATATCCGCTTGTGTCAGGAGGCTAGACAGAATTTCCATGGATGTCAGGTCACTTCTGTTTCTTCTCCTTCACCTTGAAAATCCAGAAGGCAGATAGGCTAAGCCCCAACTTAGCTGAGCTGATATTAGGGAATATCTAGAGACAAAGGTTGCTTGGCAGGAGTGAGAACAGATGGCCACGGGGACTCAGAGGTGTCTATTTGAATAGTATAATTATCCAGTAGCTTCTCAGGCCATTTAAAATGTCACCATCTTTTAGGTGTTCTTATTTCCCTATATAAAGTCCTGGACTACATGACAGGAATTCTAAGATGCAACTTGTCCAGTGATTATAAATCTTTTAAAATGACACCAGCTTTCCCCATGCGCTACTGAGATATGAAACCACTCAGCTAATATTTACTCATTGTGAAATAGGAAATTACATACCATTTCTATTTAAGTTATGTAGTATTTTATCTAGCAAAAGGATATCCATGGATTTCAGCTTTGGCTCTCTCTAACCAGATAGGTGAATGATAGTAGAAATTAGTAATTCCCATCTAATTCCTGCATGTCCATACATGTAAGTGTTTGTATAAATTATGCTGATGATTTTATCTATTAACTGAGTCCTTTGGAAGACAGACCAAATTCAAGGTAGTTGTAAATCTAGCTGATAATGTTTTTCAAGTTCTCTGGTGATTCTTAGTTGTTTTGAGTCTTCTTTTCAAACAGATTTCTCAATAATGAGCATTGTCACTATTAGCTGTATCATTCTTTCAAGCCAAACAAACATACTATAGATTTTCATGTTAGTTAAATTGCCCAGGTGCATTTTTCCCCTTCAGAATCCTGCCCATCAATTTTACCATTAGAACTGTTGTTTCAGTCCCTGCTGGCTCACTTACAATTCGAGACACTTCCTCTCCTACAATTTGTTAGTCTGAGTTTTTCCTCCAGATAGTTGTTTTTACACTTCTCCTCTAGCATGTATTTTCCTAGTGTTAACTACATATCTGGTTTGATCTTGGTACCTACTCACTTAGCATTTTAATCTGAATCTCACTTAATCCTTGTCACTCAGTGGATATAGATTGCACATTTGCAATGCCAGTTTAATCATTCTGGAAACATTTGGTCATGAATAAAAGAACTCTGCAGCTGCTCCAACTTGCAGGCAGGATGGAGTCCTGCTTCACAGGTCTGTTCGACTGGGTACTGTCAATTCACACTGACCTTGGCTCCTTGCTTGTGAGAGACAAATCTCTTAGATGTTGGATTTTTATTTTGAGTGGCTACATCCCTCAAGTTTAACAAACGATTTTTTCCCCTTTTCTAAAATCTGTTCATCTGCCAGTTCATACCTAGCCAACTGTCAGAAAAATGGTTGAGATTTTAGGGTCCATTATTCTAGTCTAGACCTTGAATCTTTCCATTTCTCCCACTTCCGTTCCTCTGTAGAAAAATTACCCACTTGCTCTTCTTGGTGAGCAAGTGGGAACTTGAATTTCAACCAGGTTCAGATTGAATCTTAACCAGTACAAATGGATTCCTCCAATTCTATATTTTATACATTACTTAAGAGCATCAGTGACAGGAATTAAATGATTCAGCAATTGAATGCAATTCAGCAAGTGTTTATTATTCACTCACTATGTGTCTGGCAGTGTGCTAAGTGCTGGGGATTCAAAGACAAAATAATATAACATTTTGTAGATCATGAAATTGTCTCTGGGCAGCAGTCTTGTACTTTTATTAGTTCTCTTTTTACAATGTAAAATAGTTGACATTATGCAAGTGTGAAAACTAAGTCATATAGAGGTTAAGTGATTTGTCTAAGTTAACGGAGTGAATGCTAGGGCTGCAACTCAAAACTCAGTCTTCTGAGTAAATCAACTTGATTTTTTTTTGACTATACCATGCTATGTCAATGGCTTGAAATAAAACAGCCTCCAAAGGAGTATTTTACGAATGATCTTCTTTCCCCTTAACTTTGCTTGTCATCATCATCCATGACACTCCATAAAATACTTTCCTCACAACAGTCCCTTGAAATAGGATATAGGGTCATAAAATCAAAGACTTAGAGCTGGAAGGAGACTCAGAGGTCATCTACTTAAACTTTCTCATTTTTTTCAGATGAGGAAACTCAATTCCAGAGAAGATGATAATAGGGGAATTTGTAAGAGCTGGGATTTGGGGGGGAGTTTTGTTTTGGACATTTTGAGTTTTAGAAGTCTTTGAAACATACACCTGAAATGTCCAATAGAGAGTTGGTGCTATTCAACAGTAGCTCAGGAGAAAAGCTGAGGCTGGATATGTAGTTGTGGGATCCTTCTTCATAGAGACTGTAATTGAATCAATGAGAGCTAAAAAAGTCACTAAGTAAGAGAGAATAGAGAGAAAAGAGACAAGGACCCTTGGATGATGAATAAGGGAGAATTAGAAGAAATGGCAAGACAGATAGGAAGTGAACCAAGAGAGAATGGTGTCATCAAATCCCAGAGAAGAGAGAGTATTCAGGAGTAGAAGATGATCTACACTCTCAAATGTTGCAGAGAGGCCAAAAAGGATGAACATTGAGAAGAGGAGATTAGATTTGCCAATTAAGAGATCACTGGTAATTTTGGAGCATTTTCATTTGAGTGATGAGGTTGAAAACCTAATTGTAGAGGATTCAGAAGGTTACGAGAGGAAAGTCAGTGGAAGCACTGGGTACAGGAGGATTTTTCAAGGAGTTTGGCTTAGAGGAGAGATATGGGATGATAGCTAGGATATTGAGATATTGTGAGGGTGTTTCAAGGACAAGGGGATCTGGCATGTTTACAGGTAGAAAAAAGAACTAATAAATAGAAAGAGATTGAAGATTAGAGCAAGAGGGGAGATGATAGTGGGAACAGTTTACCGGTGAAGACAGTAGGGGTGAGGGTCAAAGGTATATGTAGAATGGTTGACCTTGGGGATGAGAAGAGCCATCTCTATCAGAGTCTTAAATAAAGACCCCGACAAAGTCTGATGGGGAAAGATGTCAAAGAATTGTGACATGAAGAGGAGGAGAGAACAGCTGTTCTTGGATAGTGGTCTTCATTTGCTTGGTAAAGTATGAAGTGAGGACTTTTGCTGAGAAGTTGGGGAAGGAGATGTGGTGGAAGGCTTGAGTAAAGGAGAAGGCATTGACCATCTGTTGCAGATAGTAGGATAGAATCAATTATGGAGGAGCAAAAGATTGCTTTGCTGAAGTGACAGCCTAGTCAAGATCAGAGAACATAAATTTATAAAAGAGACAGTTCTATGACTTTCTCCAGCTCTGTTTAGCAGCACATGCATAGGACTGTAAGAGGTGGATAGAATTGAAATATGGGATTGGGTTTTGACAAGATGGGAACAAAAATAGAACAAGGGGATATAGGACTTGAGAAAAGATTATAAGATGCTATCCCTTTTGGATTTGGACACTATGATTTGTGGAAATGGGCAGAAACATGGATAGTACTTACAAATCCCTCAGTAAAAAAGTACTTAAAGGAGGCATTAAAGATGGCTGAAGTATCTTGTTTACTAGTGACTAACTTATATATGATTTTTATGAGGACTTAAAGCTCGGTAGATGGGAAGCCTTGACAACTAGAATTTTTTGGTGACTTGGATTAATTGTATATAGATGACAAAATATGACTTTTGGTTCCTCACCCTAAAAGAAGTGAATCTCCCTCACCCAAAGAGATACTGTTTTGACACAGAACAGAGAACAGAAATGGAGTCAAGCCAAATAAAGTCAAGAAAAGAAGCATTTATTAAGCACTTAATACATATGAGGCACTATGCTAGGTGCTGAGTGGAGGAACAAGGAGTATTCTGACTCCTCAACAACAACCAGTGAGTCACAGGTTAGGAGTAAAAGTGTAGCTGGGAAGGGTGGATAGGGATGCTGTGTCATCAGCAGTGACCTGTGTTTCAGTAGCTTCAGGAAGATGAGAAGAATTTAAAAGGAAAAAAAAAAGGTTTAAAATAAAATGTTTGCTGTCTATGGCTTGGGAGCAGGTATTCCAGAGAACACAGTGGAAAGGGTGGGCAACTATTGAGTGGATACTGGGGACGTGTGTGTCAGGTTGAAGGAGATAGGAATAAAGGAGCAGGCACTTGGATATTGGAGAAAAATGTTTGTACAATGAGAGCTACAAAAGTTGAGGAAGAGACTACAAAGGGGAAACAAAGATGGAGGAAGAGCAAAAGACTCAGGATTGTTTACTCCCTGCTGCTTCAAAGGAGTCAAGCTCATCCAAGCCTAACAGAATGTAAAGGTCATAGAAAAACAGCCAAATTGAGAGCTGAGGAAAGAACTTAGACCACGCATTGCTCTTCCGCTGAGGTGACTGAAGGGAGATAGATTTTGCATATCCTGATGGAAGTTGAACAGTAGTTTTGATGCTGACAACTGATTGGAATAAAAGCTTTGCTGAATGGGAGAGCTGAGTGGAGGAAAAAGACTCCTTTGCTATTAGCAGATCTGGCTGGGGAAATGAGAGGCTTATTTGCCTTATCTTTTATTGTTATCTGTGACTATAGAAAGGGAAGCATCCCCTTTGCCCCTCCACCCCCAGCAGTCCAGCCAAAGAGTGCAAAGCCAAATATCTCTGAAGATCTAAGGCTTAGGGGAATTGCCTTTGCATTACCATAATGGTACTTTAGAGCCTAGCTAAGCAATGGCTCACATAAAGCAGTGAGGGGAGAAACAGCCATGCCGAGCATGTGGCTTTTGGTAAAGACTATTCCCTAAGGGGGCCCAAAACATCAAGATTAGAAAAAGTAGGACAGAATTGAACAACAGCAACTATCTCTTCATGGTCTCCCACTACTATTGCCTGCTATAGCAGGCCTAGTGTTCTGGGAGGGGTGGAGCAAAGGAGGTGTCCTGGCATGAGCAACAGCAGTATGCTGGGTTAGTGGGCCATCAGGGAATAAGTGGCAGGGCCTAGAATTTAACCCAGGTCCTCTTACTTCAAACCTAGCATTCTTTTCAGCATGTGACATGGACTCTTATTTTCTTTTTATTTCATTTCTAATTAATTTAAAGAAAAGAGCATTCTACAGTTTTTTTTTAAAGCGGACATTATTTTATGTCTTTTATTGCACCCAAGTACTTCAAAGTGGTGTACATTTGAAATTCTTTAAGGTCAAAACACAATCTTGAGCTATCATTCAAGATCCAGCACAACATATTCATAGGAGAAAGGGGTATGGGAAGGATGAGCCTACTAGGGAAAGCATATGAGAATCCTGAAAAAAAAAAAACCCAATAAATTCAGTGGGGGAGAGAAAGAGAGAGAGAGACAGAGAGACAGAGAGAGACAGAGAAAGAGAGACACAGAGAGAGAGAGACAGAGAGAGAAAGAGAGACACAGAGAGAGAGACAGAGAGAGAAAGAGAGAGAGAGAAAGTCAGAGAGAGAGAGAGAGAAAGAGAGAGAGGGAGAGAGAGGGAGAGAGAGAAGAGGATTTGATTAAGCTTCCTGTACCTGTCTGACTTACAGAAGAATGTTGCTGCTATAAGCATCCAAATGTAACAGTGAAGGATTTTCTCTTTTGCATCTCTGAGAAAGCTGGCCTCCAATTCCAAGGTACAATATTTTTCCTACCAGTGAGTTAATGACATTTATTTACATTTCTGTTACTGAACCATCTTGTTCTTGTTCTTTTGTGACAATCACTTCACCATACTTCTTTATTTCTGTTGTAGCTACCACAGTTCCCCAGTCATCCAGGGTAGAAACTTCAGAATCATCTTTGACTTTTCCCTCTCCCTTAAACCTTATATCCACTCTGTTACCATGTCCTGTTAAGTCTATCTTCATACCTCTCTCACACGTATTCCTTTCTCTCTACTCATATAGTCACCCCCTAGTAGAGATCCTCATCATCTCTTATCTGGATGATTGTAATTGCCTTCTAATTGGTCTTTCTGCCTCCAGGCTCTCTGCACTCCAACCCACCCTCCGCACAGATTCTTGCTTACTATTCCTGGTTCAGAGTAGGTACTTAATAAATGTTCCTTGACTTGACACAGCTCCCAAAATAATCTTTCAAAGGTGTATGTGTGACCATGTCAGCCCTCTGTCAAGAAGTTTCAGTGGCTCCTTATTTCTTCTAGAATAAAATACTCATTTCTTAACTCGGCATTCAGGGTCCTTTACAATTGGCTCCAGCCTACCTTTCCAGCCTCCTTTCACCTCATCTCCCTTTATACACTCTGTATTTCAGCTGAACTAAATCCCTCACTGTCATTTTCTACTTCTGTGTGTTCACAATGGCCATTCCCTATGCCCGAAATGTCCTTCCTCTTCATTTCTGCCTTTCAGAAACCCCAATTTTCTTTAAGGCACGGCTTTGGCTGCTATCTCTTTCAAGTCTTTACCAATCTTAGCAGTTGAAAGGATTCTTTTCCTATTGAAATATTCCCATAGTAGTTTAGCTCTGCCTGCCCTCCCAAGTCACTTTCTGTCTTGTATCATACTTAGCTGTATTCATACCATGCTTCCTCTCCTCACCCTAACTTAATATTCTCCTTTCCCCCAGAGAACTTCTTGAGGACAGGAACTGATTTATTTTTGTCTTTGCATCACTAGTGACTAGCACATAGTAGGCACTTAATAAGCATTTGTTGAATTGACTATAGATTGTGAACAGACAAAATTTGCTCTGCACTAGTTTTCTCCGGAAAAAGTCTTTGAGCCATGAGAAGTCTTTTCCTACCTTTAGGAATGTAACATCAACTTCAACAACCTCTTTTGAAGAGCATATAGGTACTGGTACTATATTTTTAAGAGGTGTAAAAATTTTGGATATGATACAATCATTCCTTACATGGATGAGGATTAACAAGACCAGGAGTGGGGAACCTGAGACCTCTAGGCCATATGTGGCCTTCTAGGTCCTCAAGGGCAGTCTTTTGACTGAATCCAAACATCACTGAACAAATCTCCTTAATTTGGTTCTGTGAAGCTGGGATTCAGTCAAAAGGTCATGCCCAAGGACCTAGAAGGCTGCATGTAGCCTTGAGGCTGAAGGTTGCCCACTCCTGAACAAGATCCTCTTGAATTATTCTTGACCCTTCCCTCTTTCTCATTCGTCATACTTAATCTTTTCAATTCTACTTCCTCATCATACAGGTATTCCCTCCTTATTCACATAACCATGACCCTAATTCAATCCCTTTTCACATCTTGCCTTCCCTTTGGAACATATTTCCAATTGGTTCACCTTCCTTCAGCCTCTTGCCTTTCCTTTCTATCTTTCATAGAACTTCCAAAATAATCTTGCTAATTTACAGGTCTCTCACTATCCTGTGTCACTTCCCTGCTCAAAAACCATCAATGATTTTCCTATTGACTATAAGATAAAAATAAACTTCTTACCCTGGTTTTCAAGGTCCTCCCCAGTCTAACTACAGACTCCCTTTGCAATCTTAGTTCACATTATGTCCCTTCCATACATAAAATTCCTGTCAAACTGGAATATTTGTTATCTCTGATCTTGCTCTGTCTTCCTGCCTCCTTGTTCTTTCTCTGGTTGTCTTCCATTCATACAATTCATTTCCTCCACATTTCCACTCTTTGAACTCTTCCTGTTGTTTCAAGACTCAGATGTTACCTTCTCCTTGAAGTGTTCCTTTCCCCCCCAGCTGATAGTGATTTCTCCAGGAGAGAGAGCACTTAGAACACTGGACTTGGAGGCAGGATAACCTAGGTTTAAACTCCACTTTTCACATCTACTACATGTTGACCTTGGGTACATCACCTAACCTCTCCATGCCTCAATTTCCTCAGCTGTACAAGAGATTTA
This sequence comes from Pseudochirops corinnae, assembly GCA_028646515.1. NCBI lineage: Eukaryota > Metazoa > Chordata > Mammalia > Diprotodontia > Pseudocheiridae > Pseudochirops > Pseudochirops corinnae. The sequence goes on from CM053587.1 coordinate 208,325,111, forward strand.
GATTCAGTGGACTTTAAATATATTTATAAGTTCTAAATCTGTGATCCTATGGTTTTCTAATTTTTAAATAGAATTTTCTCTGCATCTTCTTTGGAACCAATCATTTTTCTGACTTATACCATATGTCTTTTTATACATTCCACATTCTTTCTCCTTTCTCTTTTAGGGCCGAGGCTACTTTTCTTTACCTTTGCACCTTGTACAATGCCTTATATAAATGTGACACTTTAATAAATTTTTGTTGCATTTACTTGAGAGACTGTTTGGTATAAATGGGAAGAGCATTAGATTAAGTGTCAGGAGAAACATGGATTTCAAATCTTCATGGCAATTACTGTGTAACTGAGGAAAATTCACTTAATTAATCTAAGCCTTGGTTTCCTCCTCTGTTAAAGGAGGCGAATGATGCTTATGCTCCCTACTTCACAGGCATATTGTAGGAAAGGTGCTTTGTAAATTTTAGAAAAAATCATGCAAATGTAAGTTAGAGTTTGACTTACTCAAAGGAAGGTTGCCCTTTTTTGGATGGATCCGTTTTCAAAAGTATGTACTGAAAGCAGTTGTCTAGTGTTATAAAGAATAAAGTGAGTCAATTACTCTATGGTCTTCTGGTGACCATTCTTTTTCTCCTTTTGGTTTCCTAAAGCAACATGGATATGACTACTACCCTTACTAAATACTAAACTTGTGAATAGAGCTTCTTTGTAGTAAAGCATGCATTTAATAAACTTTAGCAGCAGCCTAAGAGGTAACGATATTTATCCCATCTTTATGCAGGACCAGAGATATGGCGTCTTAAGGGAGATGACTTGCTTTTAGTGATTCTTTAATAGGCAGGCTATTTATCTGGAGCACAGCTTCTTAAGAATTTAGATTAGCTTTTCAGGTAAACATACCCAACAAGAATGGTTTCTAATGTTAGCAAGATATTCTTATGTTATTGATTTTAAATACGTATTCTTCTATTTTTTTTTTTGGAGGGAGAGGGACTGGAGTCCCAAATCCAAAATGAATTTTCAGGACATAAGGTGACAATAATGGATTTAATGGCTATTAAGTTGAGTTTTCTATCCATAAGTATGGTTGGCACCATGAGAAAATGAGGATAGAAGATATTCTTAATCTTTGCTTGGGGGCTCCTGCTCATCTTTTCTCATTACTTTGATGAATGAGGTGACTCATAGTCTTTGCCTATATACCAAAAAATTTTAACTATTGTGGCACAGTGGATGAGAGTGCCAGATCTGGAGTCAGGAAGATTCATTGTTTTGAGTTCAAATCTAGCCTCAGACATGTACTAGCTATATGACCCTGGGTAAGCCACTTAACCCTGTTTACCTCAGTTTTCTCATCTTTAAAAGGAGCTGGAGAAGGAAATAGCAAACCACTCTGATGTCTTTGCTAAGAAAATTCCAAATGGGGTCATGAAGAGTCTGACACAACTGAAAAATGATTGAGCAAGAGCATTTCTTATCAGAGAAAGGCTTATTGTGTTCCAATAAATGATAGCAGAGAAAAAGAGATATCCTGAAAAGGTTAAATAGCTGAAGTAAAAAAAAAAATAATAGAGAACAGCTTGGTAACTAAGAGATCAGCAGAGATGATGATGCTTGGTAGAGATGCCTAATGCAATGCAGAGAAGAGAACAGTGAAATCACATCACCAGAGGACCCTGGACACGTACATTGACCTGGCCTCATGGTTGCTGGAATGTTTGTCCTTTCATAAATGTCTCCTAGTCACATGTGCTCCCTTTAAATCTTCCCTTCCTGCATGTTCCCTGGTCACATATATTCTCTGCTGTGTTCCATCTCCTAAACGCAATGTAGTATCTTGTGATATGCCCACAGAAGCATGTGTGGCATCTCTTCTCATTTTTAAATTTATAATGCTACTTGATTAGCTTTATTTTGCTTTGAACTAATGTGTGACCACATTAATGATCACTAAAAGGAAACACTGTGGAGACTTATGAGTGATGGTTTAGAGTGGTTATTAATCCACAGCAGCGGTTCTCAACCTGTGGGTCGTAACTCCTTTGAGGGTCGAACGACCCTTTCACAGGGGTCACAGGGGTTGCCTAAGACCATCAGAAAACACATATTTCGGGGGGGCAGAGCCAAGATGGCGGCGTAGCAGCAACATATTGCAGCTCTCACATAGCCACCCCAAAATACCCATAAAATATGACTCTAAACTAATCCTAGAACTCCAAAATGCACACAAATATACCTTCCACTAAAGTCAGCTCGGCTACGAGGAACCATATCAGCACTACGAACCGAAACCAGCCTGGCCTGAAGCCGGGGCTGTGCCCGGGGGCAGCTGGATGGGAGGAGCGGAGGAGCCTCTCTGGTGAGCGGATTAGTGGCAGCTGTGAGCAGCATTCAGAACTAGGTCAGTGGAACTTGCGAAATTGGGGGAGAAAAGTGTCTGGCTGAAACGCCTCCAAGGTGGGAAAGCAAAAGGCAGAGGTTTTGCATCCGCCTCTGCATTGCAGCTTCCATGCCCATGGCCTGCAGACAGCAGGGGGACTAAGTGATTGTTCAGAGGCCAAGTGCTCTCGTGTTGAGTGGCCTGGATCTGGATTGTGGTCTTGGGCTTTCGGTTCTGGAATCTTCATTATCCAGTGAGCCGGAAGTAAGTAGGAAGGGACCCAGCACCTTCCTGAGAGCTATGGCAGCCGGGAGGACCCCAGTGATTTGGGACAGAGCTTTCTCTTCTGGAAGCAGAGCCCCACAGAGATTTTAAAAAAAAATCACAGACTGAACAACCATGAGTAA
>CM053587.1:208328393-208352342 GCA_028646515.1 Pseudochirops corinnae
GACATAGGAGAGAATAGACTGGGGGAGGGGGGATACACTGGGATGGCTGTTTTGGGGTGGTGGGTAGGGGAAAGACGGGGAGAAAATATGTAACTCAAAATCTCGTGGAAATGAATGATGCAAACTAAAATAAAATTTAGAATTAATACAGAAAAAAGACCCTCCCCAAACTCCTCCTCTAGACCACCCCTATATTCCCACAACCTTTCTGTACATAAGACCCTATCTTCCCTCCATGTGGTGTGAGAGTGCCATACAATGACCTAGACTTACTCTGTCCTGCTTGCCCAATGCAAGCATCACAGATACCTAGGCTCCTTAAGAGTCTACCCAATACGGCGAACTATTAATAAACTTTACTTTTCTTTGGCAAAAAAAACAAAAAAAAAACAAAAAAAACCCCACATATTTCTCATGGTCTTAGGAATCAAGACACCGATCCTCTATCTGTCTCCAGCAGGTCTACCCACATGCAGATATGCTCACATACAAGTATTAAAGGGTTGCAGCATTAGAAAGGTTGAGAACCACTGATCTACAGGGTTCCTAGAACCTGTAGTCATTTCTTGGATGCCCACATGTGAGGAGGCCCCCAGGTTCTACAATGAGAAGCAAGGTTGAGGTAGTAATTTTATTACTCTAGGATTTGTGAACATGTCTCTAATTGGTGGTTTGTAAGGAGGGAGACTTGATAGTCTTTGTAGTACCTGACTTTGTGTTTTCGGAATATGGCATATTGAGAGAGGTTGGACTTAGTGATGGTTTTGTCTCCTGTCCAGACTGTTCATTCTGTTTTCTCCTATCTGTATCCAGGGCACTTACGAGGAGGCTCTAGTTACGAGATGTAAGAAAGCTGGAGTAGTTAGTTCCTGAAATCAGGAAATCCTAAGATTAAAACTGATCTCAGACACTTACTAACTATGTGACCCTGGGTAAGTCCCTTCACCTCTGTTTGCCTTAGTTTCCTTATCTGTAAAATGGGGATAATGGAAGCACTAAATCCTAGGTTTGTTTTGAAGATCGAATAAGATAATGATCATAAAGTGCTTAGCACAGTGCTATACAAGAGTTAGCTATTATCTTTATCATCAGTTGGGTGTGTACACATTGTTTTATGTCCATTCATCATTCCATTGTAACCCTGTGGTCCACAAACTCTAGTGGACTGCCCTAAGATTATTTCTTTCTGTTTAACATGCCGTGCTATTCATCCCTCTCCCAACATTTAGTATATATGACTTCACTTTAAAGATATAGTTACCCACTAGAGACATTTGTATTTATAGCTTCCATGAATGTTAAAGATGAGTCATAAATTTTCCTTTAAAAAGTCTGATCCAGCCCTAGTCTCATAACTGGCTCCTAGAAAAATCTTTGAGTATCACATGCACAGCCTATGTAATATTGTCATAGCTGGGAAACATAGTGGTTTCTAGTACATTGGTAGTTTGAGTTCTAAGTATTATAGAAATAGTTTAAGTCTTGTTGATGCCTTGTTTTCTTCACGCCATAGTAATTTTCTAGCCTTTCACTCACATTGAACCACTCCTTGTGGCGTGCTCACTTCACTTTGTATCAGTTATGTAACTGAATCTTCTGATTAAACTATCTATGCCCTGTTCCGTCTTAGTAATCTTCTACCTTTTTTGCATAAAGGAGCAGCTATTCTTTTTTTTTTTTTTTTGAGGGGGTAAGGCAAGGCACTTGGGGTTAAGTGACTTGCCCAAGGTCAAACAGCTAGTAAGTGTGTCAAGTGTCAGAGGCCTGATTTGAACTCAGTTCCTCCTGATTCCAGGGCCCATGCTCTATTCACTGTGTCACCTAGTTGCCCCAAAGCAGCTATTCTTAAACTGATCTCTTGGACCTTTGGTGGCTTTTCAGTTACTCAGATTCTCACTTTCTTTTAGTTCAAATAACATAATTTTACTAATTACATATATATGAATATCAAATGGTTCTGTGACCTCATTGTTAACAATTTTCGCACCCACATCACAGACCACACCCAAAACATACTGGTTCTTCCTACTGTGTTTTTCTGTAATATTGCCACTATGGGATGAAAGCAAAGTCCGCAGAATCTTTATAGATCTTGAAGTTAACAATAGGTGGTCCAGCAGTTATCCTGTACTCTCATTATGTGATCAAACTATCTTATTTTTTGACTGACATTTATTTTTTAGTAGTATTTTCCCAATTACACGTAAAAACAATTTTTAACATTGATTTTTTAAAATAAAATTTTGAGTTCTAAATTTTCTCCCTCATTTTCTTCTGTCATCTTTCCCTAAGATGGTAAGCAATTTGATGTAGGTTAGATATGTTCAGTCATGTAAAACATATTTCAATCTTAGTCACGTTGTGAAAGAAGAAACAGTTTGCAAAAGGAAAAGAAACCCACAAATTAAAGTGAAAATAGTATGCATCAATCTGTAGTCAGACTCCATCCGTTCTTTCTCTGGATGTGGATAGCATTTTCCATCATTAGTCTTTTGGAATTGTCTTGGATCATTGTATCGCTGAAAGTCAATCATATTTGATCATCACACATGTTGCTGTTACTGTGTATAATGTTCTGATTCTGCTCACTTTGCTTTGTATCAGTTCATGTAATTGAATTACATTTGTAATTGGAGTCTGACTAATGCCAAAAATGATTCTCATATTGTCTCCATGTAGAGGATGGTAGAGAGAAAATATCTTTCCATGGAAATGTCACTAGGGAGCTGCTTCTGAGACAAACATGAAACATGTAAGGGAAAACTCTTGGAAAGATAGATTAAAGAACTCATGTAGACCTTCTGTAACTGGTTCTGCTTAATTAAAACGTGAAGAGCAGGCTCTTTGGCTACAGGGTGATTCAAAAAGACCTGCCAACTTCAGCCTCATCTTTGCCTCAGCACCCGTGAGAAAACTTGGTGATAGCTGTAGGGAATGGAGTTTATGACCTCCGAATTCAGGAAGTTCAGAGTACTGCTTGGCATCCTATTGTTCCAAAATCTGGGTTTGGCAAGGGCATAGCAGTAATACCATGAGGAGCAAGGAGGGACTTCTGGAAGTGATCTTCAGAAGCTTAGCTCTGCAGCAGCTGAGACGCAGGCTTATTCAGCAGTCACACCATATCTGGCCATGAAATTGATAGGATCAATGGAAGGCATAACTGTGAACTAAGTTTTCAGCCTCATTTTTTTCCCTCACATCCTAAACTGGCATGGAATAGGAAGGAGATTATGTTCCTAAAATGTTGGAAATGTTTGTATATTTGTTTTTTGAATTAAATATCCTTTTGTAAAGGGGAATCTAATGTTAGCTGGTTCAATAGATTTTGGGGAGCTAGTTACTGACCCCTAAAAATGGGAGGAACATAGCCAGAGGGAACTGGAGCAAATGGCAGTAAAGAAAGGATATCCACAAACCCTTAAAAGCAGATGTATCTACATTAGCCCCAGGAGAGAAAAGTCAGAGCATACTAGTCCATGCTTCTTTAATGCCATCATTCCCCTTGTTCTTCATGGTTCCTCTTCAGTTATATGTTGAGGATTACTTACATCTACTCTCTGCCTCTTCTTTGCCAGCTGAATAATATTCAATTTGAACTTTTTGAAAACTAGTGCTTTATGAGTCACAGATATAAAACAATACTATGCAATATTGGTATAAAAAGATGGATCTTCATTTCATAGAGAATTTTGGGGACATTGAAGAAGCTCTGCAGTTTCTTATAGACAGCCCAGTTTATTCTTCAGATAGCCAAAACAATTTGTGAGGTAGATAGGAATAAACGATATTCTTAAGAGTGCCACATATGAGCTGAGAGCCAGAATTTAGTGCAACAATGATAAAAAAAAAATAAAACATCACCATTCTGTCTATAAGATTTTTTTGCATTCTGATCTTTAATATTCAGAATGAGGACCTAAGACACTAGGATCCTGACTTATTAAAGAGAAGTTCAATTATATTAACTCTACAGTACGTAGTCAGAGAGACTAATACATCTTAGATTTTCAGCAACAAAGTTCAAAATAAAAATGATCTCTTGTTCAACTATTGGTTGAGAATTTTCAATGAATTGAAATAAATTCAAGACTATGCATACGCGTGTGGGTCTTTAGTGAACTGACCCAGCATCATGTTAGCCTATGAGAGTCTAATTTTAAACTTTCAATTTTCTTGGATTTTCTGAAGAGCTATCCTAATCCCTCCTTGTGGTGTGGAGGTGACCCTGGGTTCTGGAAAGCTACGTCTTCAGAGCCCAAACTCTGGCAGATACTCCTAAACTGGAAAGATTTTGAGTATGTTTCCAGAAGAGTCTAGGTGTCTACTGTTTGAGAAAAAGGTAACTGAGTACCAGAGATGCCCTTCTCTATGAAATTAGCCACAAATGGCCCAGTGGCCCTGCACTACATACATTCCCTTAAGTGCTTTTCATGACATACTTTAATATAACAGATTTTCACTTCCACTAGAGCCCCGTCATTTAATTCATTGCTGTAGAACAAAAACATGGTAGGTAGGATCCTACTTGATTTACAGATGAAATATTTATTAAAAAATTACTATACCAGGCACTGTGCTAAGTCCTGAGAATACAAATACTCACAAACAAGATGATCAGTACTGTCAATAAATTTATATTCTAGTGGAATGGGAAGTTGAGTTGGAGGTGGGAGGGAGGTAGACAAATACAGACAATGAGAAATGAGAATAGCTGAAGCTCTTCACAAAATGGTGATCCAAACTAGGAAGTGCCAATTAGAAGGTTGAGGCATATCCAGGGTAGGAAGGCTGCTGTCCAGGACGGGGAGTAGAGGTGGAGGTAAAGTAAATCACATTTGAATGGTAGACTGAGATGTGGTCTCCTTTTTCATCTCATTTTTGAGATAACAGACACATTTCTTTTAGTGTTTTCTGTGTTAGACATGAAGCCTTACTAATGTTCTCCCTGTTTTCCATGCTGGAAGACATAAACCCCAGGTTTATACAAAGAGACAGTTTGTTTTAAAGGGCCTGTGAAGTACTTTGAAACTGAAGGAAACTGGATTTCTGAGAATGACTGATCATGAGTCACAGACAAATCTTGGGAAGAACGAACCTCCTGGGGAAGCAATGCTTTTGAACTCCTCTAGATTAGGTAAGAAGAACATAGGAATTTAATAAGTTTACAGTGATAGATTTAACCTCGAAGGATGCAATTCTACCCTCAACTCCATTTCCTGAAATTTACTCATCCATACAGACTGGCTCATATCTACAGAGTAAATCCTAAAAGGAACCAGGTACTAGGCTAAAATCAGTGTTCAAACTGTTCATCTCACCTTTCTATTTTCTTTTGAGGAATCCATGTTTTGGAAGGCAATTTGTATATTCTTTGGAAGCAACATGACATAGTGGAATAGAGTGCTGGACTTTCAGCCCCTCTGGGTTTGATCCCCACCTCTGGCTCTTACTATCTGTGTTACTCTTAACCTCTCTGAGTCTCATTTTTTTCATCTATAAAATGGGGATAAGAATAGTACCTCTTTTACAGGGTTTTTGAGAAGAATCCAATAGGATAATATATGTAAAGCTGTTTGAAAATATTAAGTTGTTATATAAATGCCAGCTATTATTATTATTATTATTATTATTATTAGGTCTTTCCTAGTTAAACCACTGGATACTAACAGGAACTTTGTGGGTGGTGGTTTCACCTACCATGTAGGCAACTTACCTTTTTCCCTCCAAGGCCACAGACCTAGTCTACATATCCTTGGTCATAAAGAAGTAACAATAACAACAAGAATAAAAACAATAGTAACAGTATAATTTAAAAGCACTTTAAGATTGGCAAAGGGATTTATCAGTAGAGAAATACGTATCAAATGACAAGAATCAATTCAACACTCATGTAGGACAGGAAGGCTATGAATAATAGCTCGTTAACATTTATATAGTGCACTAAGATTTGCAAAGTACTTAATTAATATTGTTCAATTTTACCCCTATAACCACTTTGGGAAATAGATGCTATCCCTAATTTACAGATGAGGAAACTGAGGGAGACAGAAATTAAATTATTTGACTGATGTCTCACACAACCAGTAAGTATTAGAGTCTGAATTTCAATTTGTTTTTCTGACTATGCATTGTTCTATCTAACCTCCTAGATATAAAGTGGAGCAAGTTATTCATCAAATTGTTAAATAGGGGAGAGCATCCTGGCTCCTCAGTTCAGTTGCTCATATATATATATGAACACATCCTTTTATCCTATTATCCTTTTAGGAGATTTGTTCTGTGAAGTTTGGGTTCAGTCAAAGAGCTGCACTTGAAGGGCCTAGAGGGCCACATGCAGTCTTAAGGCCACAGGTTCCCCATCCTTGCGTTATACCATGCCATCTCCTCATAGTTCTACTAGTAGATAAAATACTTGTAAAGAATAATCTGGGATCTCTTTTCCTTTGGGTTTGGTGTTGATTCACAATAGAATGCCACATTCTTTACTTGCACCTACCTACTTGTAGTACATTCATTTTAAATATGCCGGTGTGCGTACTGAGAGGTGACAGTGAATATAAACTACTCCTGTGTTTTTTTTCTAAAGATCTGTTTATTTTTCGATAGTAGAAACCAAGTTGATTGTCTAGTTCCCTGAAACTCTTTTGCTATTCATTGTATGTATCTAACCTTTGGTGACTTTCCCATGATAGAGAATGAAAAAGAGCTGTCAATGCTAACTTAAAATGTTATAGCAAGGAAAATACTAGAACTCTTGTAAATTAGGTGCCAATCATTGTTTAGAGTGGATTTCATGCTTGCTCAGTAATTAGGAACAGAAGCTTAAGTCTTGCCAAATATAGATGCCTCTTCTAACAAATGAAATTTGAAATGATGATTTATACAAGCGGCATATGAATGCTAAATAATAAAGAACTTTCCAATCACTTATTTGCAATGATCACATACCTTCAGGGACATTAGTTTATTTGTGTCCCTTGACATGTTTTAGATAAAAGAAAACAGTGAACCTCTTAACCAGTAACAACATATATTATAATTTTTGTGTTTAGGGTCACATTAAAGTTCATTTGCATGTTTCTCCATCCATACCTTCAATGCATTTTATTTTCAGTATCTCTTTTTCTTAGAATCCCTAGTTTTCTTTAAAGTTCAGTTCATATTTATTATCATCTACATGAGGCCATTCCTGATGCTCCTAGCTGCTATTACCACCCCTTTAACAACCAATTATAATGGGTATGCTTATAGATGTGTATGTTATCTTGAGAGGCAGTGTGGTATAATGGATAGGACATTGATCAGGAGGATCAACATTTAAATTCTGGCTCAGACACTTACCAATTATTTGACCTGACCTGGTCAAGTCATGAGCCTTGGTTTTCTTGTATTCTAAGTGGAACTAGGGAGGTCTAAATCTATGATTGATTTTTATCAATGTAAATTTCCCAGTGGTAAGAACTGTTCAAAGTCTATAGTTGCATATCCGACATATCCAGCACAGTGCTTGATATATAGATAGTACTTAATAAATATTTATTAATTGATTATTGACTCATCTAAGCCTTTTCATATTTCATTGCCTCTTCCAGAAAATGTTTGTATGTTGACTGTACCTAGTTTATTGCCAATTTACTTGCTATGCTAATAATATGAAAGCAGATATAATTAATATTAAAAATTAGTTTAAATAATACTAGCTTACATTAAGGTGACTATGAATTACATGGCTTTTTGCTCACAACAGCTCTGTGAAGTAGGTGGTATGAATATTATTATTATTATTAATATTTTATGGATCAATTAGTGGATCCTCAGATAAAGGGAGTGATTTTCCCAGTCATGAATCTTGTAAGTATTAGGGTCATAACTTGAACCCAGATCTTCTGACCATGTATAGGTAGCACAGAGGATAGAGCACTTGGCTTGGAATCAAGAAGGCTCATCTTCATGAGCTCACATCTAGCCTCAGACACTTACTAGTTGTGTGACCCTGGGAAACTCACTTAACCCTGTTTGCCTCAGACTCTTCATCTATAAAATGAGCTGGAGAAGGAAATGGCAAACCATTTCAGTACTCTTGCCAAGAAAACCCAAATGGGATCACAAAGAGTTGGACAAGACTGAAATGACCAAACAACAAAAAAAATCTTTGGTTTGATGATACAAAGGAGTATTGGTTTTGAACACTTTAATGGTATGACATTTCCATAACCTATTGATTTTCCCTTCATGAAATCTTTTACCAACCCTCTTCTCTCCTCTGACACTGATACAACCCTGATGTAAATATTCTTGGTTGAACTATTGAAGTAGTCTGCTGGTTGGTGTACCTGCCACAAATCTCTCCACTCCAATCCATCCTTTATTCAACTATCGAAGTGATCTGCCCAAAGTGTAGGTCTGACCATGTTACCTCCTATTCAGTAAACTCTGCTGACTCCTTATCACCTCCAGGATCAAGTACAAAATCCTTGGCATTCAAAGACCTTATAACCTGGCACATTTGTGCTTTTCAGTCTTCTTGTATCTTACCATCTTTCCTCCCCCACCGCCCACACATAATCTATGATCCAGTGACACTGGCCTTGTTGCTGTTCCCTGAACAAGACACTCCATCTACTGACTGTGTATTTTCCTTGGTGGCTCTCCCTGCTCCCCCATCCCTGGAATGCTTTCCTTCCTCATGGCTTCTCTGGCTTTCTTCAAGTCTGGTCTAAAATCCCACTTTCTACAAGAAGCTTTTCCTGACTCCATTCTAGTGTCTTCCTTCTGTTAGTGATGTTCATTTTATTCTCTAGATAGCTGGTTTATACATAATTCTTTACACATTTCCTACTTCATTAGACGTGAGCTCCTTGATAGCAAAACCTGTATTTTGTCTTTCTTTATATCCCTAACTTTTAGCACATTGCCTGGTACATCATAGGCACTTTATAAATGTTCATTTACTTACTGTCTAAAGCAGATATAAGGTAACACTGGAGAATAAAGTATGTCAGAACCAAGGCCATCTTGATTTCAAGTCCAGTACTCTGTTTATTACACCTTTTTGCTTCTTGCTTTTCTCAAAACCTTGCTTTGTTGTTGTTCAGTTGTGTCCTATTCTTCATGACCCCATTTGGGGTCTTCTTGGCAAAGATATTGGAGTGGTTTGCCATTTCCTTCTTCAGTTCATTTTACGGATAAGGAAACTGAGGCAAATAGGGCTAAGTGATATATATAGGGTCACATAGCTAGTAAGCATCTGAAGTCAGATTTGAACTCAGAAAGATGAGCCTTTCTGACTCCAGGTCTGGCACTCTATCCACTGTATCACCTAGCTGCTTCTTGTCTACATGTATTCTTATGACAATATACACTCAAATTTGTAATAAATGGTATCTGAAAAACACTAGCATCAGAAAACCATAGATTTGGAGTTAGTAGGAAATGTAGAGGTCATATAGTTCAATCATTTCCTTTTACAAATGAGGAAACTGAGGCCCAGAGGTTAAATGACTTGCCTGAGGTTCCTATAAGTTATAAGTGGTAGATGTAAGATTTGAACCTAGGTATTCTTTCTCTAGATTCAGTACTCTTGAGGAATTAGTCACTCTTCTGTCACTGAAATGAAATTCTCTCTTAGATTTGTAAGTTAATTTCCCCCTCATAATTGGTGTCAATGACTCATCTCAGAGCCATGGTTCCCTGGGCTGCTAGACAGACCTACTTGTCTTCTGTAGGTAGTACCCAGATAGGATGTTGTTCATGAAAGATTAGCATGTCAAGTGTGGAAGCTTGTGGAGCCCTTTTCAGGCCTGCTCACCCATCCTGTGTGTCTACCTATCACCCAACTCTCACTTGTGGCTTCAAGAACCTATAATGAGCTTAGCGACTGCACCCCAGTAAAGCCATCTCAGCAGACAGAATAAACCAGGTTAAGGGTAACCAACGGATCTCAAGCCCATTGGTGAGTTGGGGGGGGGGAGTGTCTTATCCCAAGCATATGAAGACTTCACTTAGTTGGAACGGGAAGATGAGAATAATTTGTCCCATTAGCCATGAAGGCTACTGAAGCAGGTACTGTGGTCAAACCACCAAAGACACCCAATGCATCCTGGGTAATCAATCGCCAGTCATCTTGACTTTTGTCTTGCTACTGAACTTAGATGACTCTGGAAGGGAGAGTAATGCTGAAAACCGTGCAACTCTGCCTCATTTAAATCCAATGCACTGTCTTTTGTCCTCTTTGAAAATGATGGAAAACAACAACCCAGATGCAGCATTGGCGAGATGCTAGATATTAAATGTATTTAGAATTGGTTGAATGGCTAGACTCAATGAATGGTTTTTAATAGTTCCATATAGCCTTGAATATAGACCTAAAGTTCCTGAGGAACCTGTGTGCTGAACAAGAAGCAACAGTTAAAACCAAACATGGAACAACTGATTGGCTTAAGATGGGAAAAGGAGAATGAAAAGAAGGATGAAAAGGTCTTCATTGGGGTTCTTCATCAATCTCTGGTGAGTCCTGAGCTGCCTAACAATTTTATCAATTACTCATATTAAGGCACAGACTTTTTTCATGAAGTTTGTATATGGCACAAAGCTGGAGAGATAGCTGAAGTATTGGTTAAGAGTCAGTATTCAAAAAGACCTCATTGATTTAGAAAATCAGACTAATTCTAAAGAGGTAGAATAGGGATAAATAGTGAAGTATTGCACATGAGTTCAAGAAGTTGACTTTATGAGTATGTATGGTTAGAAAGCACTTTGAAGAAAAGTCTGGCTTTTAAAAAAATGTCATGTAAAGTCAACATGAGTCAATACTGTGAAAGCTAATGCAATCTTGGATTGCACTAAAAGAAACAAAGCTTCCAGGAATAAAGAAGTGATGGTTCCACTTTGCTCCACATTTGGAGTGTTGTCTTAAGTTCTGGGCACTACAGTTTAGGAAGGACATGGAAGCTGGTGAGAGAAACCAAATGTTGAAGGACCATATGAGGGTTGCTTGAGGTAGTTCAAATATTTTAAATGAAGAAGAGAGGACTACTGGGTGAACATAATAGCTGCTTTCAAGTGCTTATAAGGTTGTATTATTTTTGTCTCTAGAAGGAAGAACTAGGAGCTGGGTAACCATATTAAAGGGGTAAAAATTTAGGTTCTATGTCAGAGTAAACTTACTAACCACTAGCTCTATCCCAAAGTGCTACCTTAGAGACAGTGGTTCCATTTCACTTTGAGTTTTACAACAGAGGCTGGATGATCTGATGACTTGTCAGATATTCTGGAATGGGAATTCTTCAACTATCTGGTGAACATGACCAAGAAATCTAGCTCTGAGATTTTGTGATTTTGATTCTGGTTCTTATTTTTGTTTAAAGAAGTGAGTGAGCATACCAATAGAATCCTTATTTCCACCCCCTATACCCTTTCCTTATCCATTTTATTCTTTCTCTTACCAGATAATAATGTAGGAGTTGGAAAAGTGGCTAGTCAAATGATAGCCTGCCTTGGTGAAATGGGAACATTATGCAGCTGGAGGCTAGTAGTTCAATTCTCCTTTCTATAAAGCCTGTTTTTTTCTTCTCCTGAGAGATAGGGATTAACTCAGGCTATTGACCCAATATTGCATTACCTGGCCTGCAAAGTGTGGGAGTCCTTATCAGAAGTAATCAATTCTGATATCTCATTGAGGAGAAATTAATCCAGTTCAAGGCATTCAATCAATCCTGGATTAGGCATATCCATACTTAGTATAAGTAGCAAAAAATGGAGTACTTAAGGGGTCTGATGTAGTTAACCTGTGATGAGATGGCAAGGCTTATCCCTTGCAGTGGAGTATAAGCATGGGTTGTAGATTTGTAAGAGCACTACAGAAATTCCCGTAAGCATTGTAAGTTGTTATTATTTACTCTGCAATTTGGGGAAGGGCACCATTCAGTATTAGTGATACTGATTTGTGAGGGCCAAATTGGCAAACACAGCCTGTGGGTATGGAGTGGAGTCAGGTGGGTATTGGGTAGTGGCAATCTGGACTGTAATAACACCATTTGCCCCTGGGTCCATTGCCTTCCTGCCTCTTAGGACTGCTAGTTATAGGTGCCTAATTAGCTGGAATTTCCCCTTGTTTGAAACACCTTGAAATTATGACAAAAACAGAAAGAGCTCAAGTAAAAGTTCAAGTAAAAAAATAAAGAAGTAAATACAATTAAATACAAAAGTGGAAGATAAAACCTTCATCAACAAGTTTCAGAAGCTTTTAAATTCTAGTTACAGTTTCAATCTACATTCCATTTATGCCTCTATTAACACCCTCATAAACATTCTCCAGAGGAGAGGCTGTTGGTGTTTTAGTCATCCGTCATTTAAATAAGATTTCCAGATGAAAACAAAATCGAGACCGAAACCAAAACCATGGAAGGGGTCTCATGCAAAGTAGCATCTGAGAATTACTGTCCTTAGCTTTTAGTGTTAATAATCCATTCGTTAGCACATCAGCCAGTTATATTGTTTCCTTGGAAAACGGGAACTACCATTTACATGTCCTCCCTAACAGTGCTTGGGGAAACTGGTACCCATTAAATCTACCTTTCCTTATCCAATATTTACTTTTGTTTCAGGCAGCCCCCAGTCAGAACCAGTTCTCTTTACTGAGATAGTAGTCAATACCCTTTGCAAAGCTGCAGTTTCCAGACAGTTAGAGAACAATGCTTATATTTTATTTCCAATTTCTTTCATATAAGCTTCAGAGTAATCTTTCCAAAATTAGTGATTTCTTGGACAAAAAAATCATCGCTTCAAATTAATAAAATTATTGATGTTTTTTGTTTTTAAAATCACATTTGTCTGCCCAACAAACCATTCCTTGTAACATTCAAAAAGAAAGAGAAAGTAAAAAAAATCAATTAAGCAAAAGAAATCAAGGCATCAATTGTGTCTGACAGTATATGAAATATACTGCATTCATAGTCCTCTATCTTTGCAAAGAAGGGAGAGAGGTTAGTTTTCTCAATTATTCCCTGGGGCTGTTTGTGACATGGTTGCAAAAGCATGTTCTCATTTGAGAGCTCCCATTAGAGAAATATAACACCCTGTAATCATCAGAACACTCTCTAATGCTTTTCTGTATCTTATGATACTAACATGCTCAACTTTGTAATGCTAAAGACTGTTTTGCTTAGGGCTTTAACTTTTGCTATCGCATGCTACTGTACCCTGTGTGAAAGTCCACTCAGCCTACTGTTTTGCCTCAACTTGGACCCTGGATCCTTGTGCTGATTTATCAAGATCAGAAAAAACAAACTCCTGAAGGCACAGCTGCTAGACTGACCTGTGATAGTGCACCCGTGACACCTATTGTTTTGCCTCAACTTGGACCCTGGATCCTTGTGCTGATATATCAAGATTAGAAAAAACAAACAAACAAACAAAAAACTCCTGAAGGCACAGCTTCTAGACTGACCTGTGACACTGCACCCAAGTATGTGCTTCACTTCATGGAAGACGACTGGCTCTTGTCACGCTGGGTTTTCGACATGACATACTCTGGAGTATGTTTGGAAATTTAGGATCCACCAAGGACAACAGGTGAAATGCACATTGAGGAATTTGTCCAACCAACAGCCTTAATTGAGTGGTGAAGGTGGACACTTTCCTTGATACAGAGTGAAACCTTGAGCAAAATTCCAATTGAACTAAACAATGGACATAGTCAGAATGTCACTGGCCCCATCTGATTAGTGACTTTATTTTATTAACATAAATAGTTATCTTTCTCATAAATAGCAAATATATATATATGTATATATATATATATCTATCCATATTTCCCACCTTTCACCATCTCTGTTCAAGGCTCCATTTAGGAGGTAAGTGGAAAAATCATTCAATAAAGTGAGTACTCTATGTCTATATCCTTCATTCTAACAGGTATAAAATTGGAGAATCGAAGGACCTCAGGGACCATTTGATCAAAGATGCACCTGAAATGCCAACTACTGTGTATCACCCATTAGACCATAAGCTTCTTCAGTGCAGGGACTATTGTTGGCCTTTCTTTGTATCCACAGACCTTAGCATAGTGCCTGGCACATAGCAGGTGTTTAATAAATCCCAGTCAACTAATCCCAAAGGACTAATGATGAAGCATACCATCTGCCTCCAGAGAAAGAAGTAATATTGATTGAATACTGACTCAAACATGTTATTTTTCACTTTCATTTTCTTTCTTTTATTTGAGCCTTCTTGTACAAAATGACTATTATGGAAATGTTTTATAAAATTGCACATGTATAACCTATATCTCATTGTTTACTATGTGTGTATGGGGGGGGGGGCTAAGGGAGGGAGAGATAGTATTTAGAACTTGAAAGTATAAAAAATGTTAAAAATAAAAAAAAAACCCTAGTTGACTGACTGATTGATACTCAGTAAGTGGACATCTAGTCTTTGCCTGATAATCTCCAGTGAGAAAGAATCCATTCTTTCCTACAACTCATTCTGCTTTTGGTTAACTCTAATTCTGAAGGTTTTCCTTCCTCCAAGCTTAAATTGACCTTTTTACAAATCTTACCGATGCTCTATTTAGGGCCAAGAAGAACAAGTTTAATCTCTCTTTCTCATGACTGCCTTTTATACACTTGAAATTAGTTGTTATGTTTTCCTATAAGTCTTCTCTGCTACAGGCTAAAAACACCCTCAGTTTCGCAGGAATACCTTTATGATTACTCTTCTCTAGACATGACTGAGTGTGTCAATGTCCTTCTGAATGTGTTGTACCAAGAACAGAACGTAATATTCCAAAATGACCAGGGTGAAATACTTTCATACTTTCACCTTTCTAAGCTTGAACACTCTGTGTCTGCCTCTATTGATGTGACCTTGGACCATTTTAGCTTTACTGAGTGCCATATCAAACTGTTGACTCATTTTGAACCTGTATTCCACTGAAAAACACTTTAAAATGTTTTTATTGATGCATTTTGCTTTGATATAGCAATCACTTACCTCCCTCTGTACTCATTCTTACCCCCCCGCCCATGCCATACTACCTTTACTTCAAAAAAGGCTAAGCAAAACCAACTGGTAGAACAATTATGTCTGAATATACATGCAACATTCAGCATCTATAATTTACCATTTCTTAACAGAATCATTAAATGAAAGTTAGTTCTAGAATAATTTATTTGGAAATAACAGATCATTATATTTGATTTGGATTCTGCCATCTCATAATATTGTTATTACGTTATTATCATCTATGTTTTGGCTTTGCTTTCTTTCCTCTGCATCTGGTCCTACAAATCTTCTCATGTTCTTCTGAATTCTTCATATTCATAATTTTTATAATGCAATGTTATTTCATTATATTCCCATATGACAATTTGTTCAGCCATTCCTCAACTTTATATCCAGTTTTTTGCTACTACAAAAAAATGCTGCTCTGAATATTTTGTTACATATGGTGCTTTCTTTCTGTCATTGAATTTGGGGGCATAAGCCCAGTAGTAGTATAACTAGGTCAGAGAGTAAGAAGAGTTTAACAAGTTTTTTTTTTTTTTTTGGCATAATTTCAGTCAGTTTTTTCCAGTTCTTTTTCAGTCAGTTATACCAATTCATAGCTCCACTGATAGTGCACTTCTTCTCTCTTCCCATAGCTCCTCCAATATTGACTATTTAACCTTTCAATATTGTTAATAAGTTGATGGGTGTGAAGTGGTATCTAAAGTGGTTTATTATTTATGTGCTTGAACAATTTTTTCATGTTGTTGATGAAAGTTTGTTTTTTTTTCTTGTTTTAAATTTTTGTGTGTTTTTTTCTTTTCAAAACCATTTATTCATATTCTTTCAGTCCTTATCTATTGGAAAAAGGATTGTCTATATATTTGTGACAATTTCCTATAGTTTTTTCATGTCAGACTTTTATGATGTGTATTTGATACAAATGTTTTCCCATTCTGCAGCTTCTCTTATTATAGCTGTAACAATTTTGTTCATGCAAAACTTTTTTATTTTTATACGCTCTTATTGTTTCTCTCTTATCATCTATTCTATCCTTTGTCTGGTTATGAATTTTCCCTTAACCACAGATGTGTAAGATGCAACCTTCCAGTCTCATTTTTAACTTTTATGATGTGATTTTTATGTTTAGTTTGCTTATCTATTCAGAACTTGTATTTATTACGTAAGATGTTAGTCTAACCTATTTTCTGCCAAAATACATTACAGTTTTCTTGGCAGTTCTTATCAAATAAGGAATTCCCTCTTCCCCAGTAGTTTGTGTTCTTAGATTTATTGAACATTGAACTACTTTGTTCATTTGTTTCTGGAGTTTCCTTATCTAATGTATCCCACCATTTTACTTTTCTATTTTAAGAAGTAAAAAATAGTTCTTGATGATCCTTGGTTTATAATTTGAAATGGAGTGATATGGAATGCCTACATTCTCCTCATTTCTTTCAAATATATGAGTATACATTATTTCTCTCAAATACATGAGTATACATGTATCTCTCTAAAAATTCTTGACTTTTTGTCCTGCAAATCGATTTTGTTTAGTTTCCTAAAGAAACCCCTGAGTAGTTGGATTGGTATAACAGTATATTTACATAAGTTTAGGTGGCATTTTTAGAATTACATTGGTATGGGCTAGCTATGAACACTGAATATTACAATAATTGAAGTATTCTTTTGTTTCTCTAAGACTGTTTTGTCTTTATATTTACATATAAAACATAAAAGTACTTGTATAAATTCTCTGTCTTCAGAGTAATTCTC
The DNA here is from genome assembly GCA_028646515.1 of Pseudochirops corinnae. Taxonomy (NCBI): domain Eukaryota; kingdom Metazoa; phylum Chordata; class Mammalia; order Diprotodontia; family Pseudocheiridae; genus Pseudochirops; species Pseudochirops corinnae. Next base: position 208,345,155 of record CM053587.1, read on the forward strand.
AAGCATTTTGTGCACTTCATAGTTACTTGAAATGCAGTTCACCTTTCTATCATGACTTCTTGGTTTTTATTGGTAATATATACAAGTATTAGCTGCTTTTGTGTATTTATTTTGTAGATTGCTATGCTATTGAAGCTATTAATCATGTCACTTCATATATTATTTCAAGTTTTCTAAGTAAAACTACCACATCCTCTGTAAAAGGAATGATTTTTCATGCTTTTGCCTGTATTTACTTTTTAAAAAAATTAGTGTGGCTTATTAGAAACCTGCTATTAAATATCAATATGTACAACTGAACTAGTTTAGCAACTCTTTGTATCCAAATTGATAAATTTCAAATTATAAAATATAATACCTTTTTAGTCCCTTCAGTAATCATTATCAGCATGTTCTCTTCTTTAATTATTATTTTCCCTTATATGATTGTTGTTAATGTGTTTTATTTTTTGTTTCTACTCCCCCCACCAAACTTTGCATTAGATTTCTTTGTGTCCATCATACATTTTGGTCTTAATTGCATTATAATATTCCATTACGTTAATGCACTGTAATTTGTTTAGCTATTTCCCTAATGTTGGATAGTCAGGTTGTTTTTTTCTGTTTTGAAAGAATTACATATGCTGCTATGAAATATCTTGGAAGAGATAGGTTTTTTATGATGATGCTTCCAGTACATATTCCCCAAAAGGGAATTATTTACTCAAAGGTTATGATCATTTTTGTAAATTTTACTGTATACTATCAGAATACTGACAAAAAAAGGTTTTTTTTTTTACAAGTTTACTATTACATAAGTAATGAAGAAACATACTTGTTTTTCCAGACCTTGTTGAGTTCTATTGCTTTGATTTTCTTTTAACTAAATGAATAGTTGTGAGGTAATACCTCAAAGTTGTTTGGTTCATATAATTCACTATGATTATTAATGAGATTGAACTGTTTTTCAAGCAGTCACACATATTAATCAACCTAGGAATAAACTTTTATAAGGAGAACTACAAAACTATATTGATCATAATTGAAAGGGTCCTAAACAACTGGGGGGATATTTAGGGTTCAGAGATGGATCAAACTAAAATAGTAGAGATGACAGTATTGCCTATTCTCTTATTTAATGCAAAGCAGTCAAAATGCTAAAGGCCTTTAAAAAAATCCAGCTAGACTAAATTACAATGAAATTTTTATAGAAAAATTAGTGAGTAGGAATATCAAGGGGCACAATGAAGAGGAAAGATGAGAGAGATCATGTGCTCCCAGACTTTGGGACATATCACAAAGTTATTATTGTCAACATTATCTGGTATTAGGTAAAAGAATGGAGAAATAGATGAGTTGAACAACATAGATTCTCTACTCCCTCTAACTAAATATATTAAAAATCAGTGGTTTTTCCAAGCAAAAGTATTTATCTCAGTTGTGAAGGGGAGATGCTTTTTAAAAGTATCCAATAACTGGAAGGAAGATGTTATTGTATAAAAATAGATGTATGTAATGGCAAACAAAATGGTTCTTAACTCCTTGTTTCAGCTATTCAAGTGTCTTTGAGCCTCACCTGTGATCATATCAAGTCTTTGTTAGAAACAGAAGCCTGTAAAACCCACAGTGGGAGGAATTTTTCAAAGACCGGGAACAGGAAAGACATAAGAGGATGGGCAGAATGAGAAGGAGCAGAGGATATAAAAGCTGGAAGATGAGCTGGGACTGAGCAGAACTGAGAGGGAGAGCACTTGTGGTGTTGGCACTCTGTCTGTTCTATGTTGATTTGCGTTTGTGCTACTTTGTCAGACAGAAGTATTTGTCTGTTGATTTGTATATTTTTTCAGACATAAGCACTCTGTTGACTTGTGATTGTGTTACTTTGTCAGACAGAAGTATTCTGTCTGTTGATTGTTTTATTTTGTCAAATAGAATCTTATTCTATCTATTGATTGTGTTACTTTGTCAGATAGAAACATTCTATCTGTTGAATTGTGTTACTTTGTCAGACAGAACCACCCTGTCTGTTGACTTGTGTTGATTTCACAGGCAGAAAGTGAATTGAGATGATAGTGCTGGCAATGTGAATGACTGTTGTTGTAACTCTGCTAAGGTCGATGCATGTGGATATTGTTGTGGCTCTGTTAACTTTGTCTTCCCAGAAAAAGAAACTTCAAAGGGCTTGAGGTAGACTGGTCACTGTGAGCTTCAAGCTAGAGCAGGAGCAGGAACTGGAACAGGAGCAGGGAATTGCCTACTTGTGAATCCAGGTGACAGTTGGGGGAATTGAGGCAAGAGCTGGGAGAATGGAAGAAGAGCCATGGATTTTGGAAGCCAGTCTCAAGTCAAGATGAAAGGTTCTTCACTTGGGTACTTAGTGCTGGCTGAGAGATTAAGACAATGTGACCTAGGGGTGGGAAGACTTCTTTGTACTTTGTACCCCTTAAGGATGATTGTTCCTTAAGGATGATTGAGTTAAGGAAGATTGGAAGCCAGTCTCCAATCAAGATGAAGGAAGACTTTAGATGGGTACTTTATACTGATTGATTCAGATTGTGACTTACTCAATGATATCTTTTGTTTAAGACTATGTGGCCACTTTAGTAATAAGTTGTGATATTATATTGTTGTGAATAAGTAATATCGTACTTTGGTTTCTGTGAATGTTTTGCTTTAGTTTATTGCTGAATAGAGAGTTCACTACACTATGTGATCAAAACCTTAAAGTTATTCACAGCAGCAGTCCTCAGGAGAGCTGCTTGTGCTTGGCTTTACAATGTACTTGCTTATATTAACATAACAAAAAATCTGTACCATTATGTTGGCTCCAATATTTCACTATTACCAAAAATGCTACTTCTTAACGCTGGCTTTAGGTACATTTGATTGCATTAAAGAAAAAAAGGATCCATCCATACCTTTGCTAATTAAAATTATTTTAAAGCTTAAATGAGTACTATATGTTGCTGAAGATTTTTAGAGTATTATTGAGATAATTTTTGTCTGTCTTTTGTGATTAATCATGCTAATTATTTTCCAAGTGTTGAACAATCTTTACATCTATGAAATAATTCAAACTTGTTCATAATAATTTTATTACTATACTAATATGGTTGATTTTCTAAAATTCTAGTTAAATATTTTATGTTGATATTAATTATCATTAGCTTATATTCTTTCTGCTAGATTTCATTGGAAAATCCATATATACAAGGAATTTTTTTTTCTTTGAAAGTATATTTGTAACTTGTTTAATTTCTCTTTGTGAAATTAGGTTGCTTAGGATCTCCACTTTTGGCTCTGTTCATTTGAGAATTTTATATTTTTATAGATAGTCATCAAAACTTAGTCAAATGGATATGAGATTACATTGTAGTGGGTATTCTTACTAGTAAGGCCTTTTGCTAGTTATTCATCCCTATTCATTCTATAAGACACTTGTTCTGATTGTTTCAGAAGTTCACCTTAGGGGGAGTTATTCAATGTACTTGGTGTTTTCCTCTCTCTCTCTCTTTTTTTCATTTGTAGCACCTGAACAGTCAAACGGTTATCTTTTACCTCAGAACTAACTGATATTTTCTTTTTTTGCTCATACATTTCTTAAATTGCTTCCTTTATTTTCTTCTATAATTCCTTGTTTGTAATGTGTTGCAATCTATTCTTACCCGTTATGCATTTTCCTACATTGCCCTTTGGGTGAGGCTCAATTTTAATACCTTGCTTAACCTCTCTGGGCCTCAGTTTCCTCATTTTTAAAATGGAGTTGGACTAGATATTTTCTGAGATTCCTTCCAACTCTACATTGAACTTATTAACTTCAGTGATGATTTGGGAAAGGAGAAAAAGGCATGAAGAAAATGATCAGATCCTCATCATTATTAGTTTATCCAAAAAGAATAATATTTATATTGCTGACATAACAGGAAGGAGTTGGCTGAGACAGGATGCCAGTGTGTGTGTGTGTGTGTGTGTGTGTGTGTGTGTGTGTGTGTGTGTGTGTATAAGAAGAGGCCGGGAGAGAGACAGTCAGAATCAAGAATTTTCCTCCTGGCGGCTCCTGGTGGAAGGAGCAGAATTTTCCCAGTATCTGGAAGCTGGGCTGCTACTTGCTGGACTGAGAACTGAGTTGGAGTTTTCTATGAGACCAGAATCTGGTGAGGGCTGAAGTTGCTCCCAAGAAAGCCACCGGGAAGGTGGAGATCTCTTGCTGAGAAGGCTGCCTGAAAGGCTGACATTCTTCTCAGTCCTAGGACCAGCTGAACTACTGGAGAACTGAAGAAGCATGACTGGGATAAGACTTTGTTTGTGGCTTGGTTGATTCTTGAGTTCCCAACAACAGAAGTGGTGAAGGTTTTGGGATGTGCTGGATCCTGTGAACTTCAGTGTGTAACAAGAACTGCCTGGAGGACTGGACAATAACCTGGGAGCTATCTGCCTCTGAATCCAGGTAACTGTTTGGTGTATTCAGGTAGGAGCTGGGACCATGGAAGGGGATCCAGGGAATCTGAGAGACCATCCCAAATCAAGAGGAAGAAAAGACCTCTCCTTGGATATTGAATGTGAGATGAAATTGAAGTTTACTAGACACTGAGGGGTGGAGGGTTTGTGTAATTTTCTACTGATTGCATTTAGTGATTAATGATACTTAGTGACTGATTGCTAGATAAGTGACTGATTAAGCTAACCTATGATTGCCTCATGAGTGGAAGATTGACTGTTGTATTGTAAGATGACTGAATGACTGAGTGAGGAGGCAAACCTCCTTAGGGATATCAGATGATTATCCTTTTGTTCTTTGTTCTAAATACTGTGACCATTTTGGTGAAAACTATGTGGCCATTCTAATGTTAAGCTGTTGTGAACACTATATTGTGATTTTCTGTGATAAGATGTGATGTTGTGAATATTATATTGTGATTTCTTGTGAATGTTTGCCTTGATTTGTCATGTAATAAATGGAATGTCCACTATACTGTGTAATCAGAACCTTAAAAGCTGTTCACAGTAGCTTTCTTTTGGGAAGCTGCTTGTGCATGGCATTACAATGAGTGACCTGAAAACATATAAGCACACATTTGGAGAATAAGGCATCAGATTATTTGTTAGTTGCTTTGTTGCATGGGACTATTTATTTCTCTTTTTGTTTGTAGGAGGTTACCTGCACTGTGATATCTTTGGTTCTTTGCTCACTTCATTGTGGTTGTGATTTAATAATAAAAGATGAATGAGAGATAATTGTCAAAACTATTAATGTTGTGTTAAATGTCAATAAAATAATACCCTAGTCATATTAACTTGGAAAAAGGTGTATTCCAATGGGTTAGAAAGCTTCTGAGATGTAGTCAAAGCTTCTCAAATGTAGGAAAAAACTCATAAAAACGTGATCACCAAAGTGGATTCGCATCCCTTATGCATATCTGAGAAGGAGGGAAGGAGGTATAGCAAGGGGTAACTTTTCTTAAAACAATTTTTATTGATTTTTGTTTTTATGTCATCTGCATTTGCCAATATACCCCTCACCTTCTCCCAAAAAGCTGTCCCTTTTGACAAAGAATAAAAAGGAGAAAGGAAGACAGTTTAATAAAACAAACATCAAAAATGTCTAATATTATATCTAATGCTCCACATCCATAGTCCCAGATGTCTGCAAAGGATGAGAAGTAGCTTCTCATAGCTCTTCTTTGGGGCCACATGTGATCATTATAATTTCAGAGCATTCAGTTTCAATTGTTTAGTTATTTTTGTCTCCACTTATGTTGTTTTTTTAAAGGAATTTAATTTTTATTAATTTATTTATTTTTAGTTTTCAACATTCATTTCCATAAGATTCTGAGTTACAGTTTTTCTCTCTCCACATTTTTCCCCTAAACCTCACCCCAAAATAGCAAGTCTACTGAATACCCCTTACCCCAAACTGTTCTCTCTTATATCCTCCCACTTCACCCTCTTAACTTTATAGTAGAGCAAGATGGGTTTCTACACTCCAGTATCTGTATTTACTATTTCCTGGTTGCATGTAAAAAAACAATTTTTAAACATTTGTTTTTAAAACTTTGAGTTCCAGATTTTCTTCCTCTCTTCCCTCCTCACCCATCCCCACTGGGAAGACAAGCAATTCAATATGGATTGTACATGTGTAGTTACCCAAATAATTTCCATAGTAGTTATATTGTGGAAGACTAACTATATTTCCCTCCATTCCATCCTGCCCCCCATTTATTCTGCTTTCTCCTTTGACCCTATCCCTTCTCAAAAATGCTTGCTTCTAATTACCCTCTCCCCCAATCTGCCCTCCCTTCTATCATCCCCCCTATTTTCCTGTAGGGTAAGATACCCAATTGACTGTGTATATTATTTCCTCCTTAGGCAAATTCAATGAGAATCAGGTTGTCCCATTCCCTTTCACCTTCTTGCTCTTCCCTTCCATTGTAACAGTTTTCTCTTGCTTCTTTTATATGAGATAATTTAACCTAATCTATTGTTCCCTTTCTTCTCCCAATAAATTCCTTTCTCATCTCTTACTTTTATTTTTTAGATATCATTCCTTCATGTTCGACTGATCCTCCACCCTCTGTCTATGTATACGTGAACATATGAATGCCCACACTCACATATATATTTATATACACATACATCTTCCTATACATATGCATATACATTACATACATACACACACATACATATATTCCCTTCAGCTATCCTTATACTGAGAAAAGTCTTATGAGTTATAATTATCATTTTTCCATGTAGGAATGCAAATAGTTCAACTTTAATAAGTTCCCTATGATTTCTTTTTCCTGTTTACTATCTCATGCTTCTCTTGCTTCTTGTATTTGAAAGTCAAATTTTCTCTTCAGCTCAGGTTTTTTCATCAAGTATGCTTTAAAGTCCTCTATTTCATTAAATGACCATATTTTCCCCTGAAACATTATCCTCAGTTTTGCTGGGTAAGTGTTTCTTGGTTTTAGTTCTAGCTCCTTTGACCTCTGGAATATCATATTCCAAGCCCTTTGATTCCCTTAATGCAGAAGCTGCTAGGTCTTGTGTTATCCTGATTGTGTTTCTATAATACTCAAATTGTTTCTTCCTGACTGCTTGCAGCATTTTCTCCTTGACCTGGGAACTTTGGATTTTGTCTATAATATTCCTAGGAGTTTTCTTTTTGGGATCTTTTTCAAGAGGTGATCGGTGAATTCTTTCAATTTCTCT
>CM053587.1:208352442-208376374 GCA_028646515.1 Pseudochirops corinnae
TGTTTGGGTCTGTTTAATAGTAGCTTGATTTCTAATAAAGTCATTAGCTTCCAGTTGCTCCAATCTAATTTTGAAGGAGTTATTCTCTTCAGTGAGTTTTTGAAATTCCTTTTCCATATGGCAAATTCAACTTTTTAAAGCATTCTTCTCCTCATTGGCTTTTGGGGCCTCTTTTGCTATTTAATTTAGTCTATTTTTTAAGGTGTTATTTTATTCAGTATTTTTTTGGGGTCTCCTTTAGCAGGCTGTTGACTCATTTTTCATGATTTTCTTGCATTATTCTAATTTCTTTTCCCAATTTTTCCTCTACTTCTCTTACTTGATTTTCAAAATCTTTCTTGAGCTCCTCCATGGCCTGTAACCAGTTTATATTTTTCTTGGAGGCTTTTGATGCAGGAGTTCTGACTTCAATGTCTTCCTCCCACTCCATGCCTTGATCTTTTTTTTCCCCCCAAAAGGATTCTATTGTCTGTTTGTGCTTACATTGCTTGCTCATATTGGCAGCCAATTACTTGACTTTTGAGCTCTTTGCCATGGTAAAACTCTGCTTCCAAAATGGAAAGAGCTATGTCCCAAATCCCTGGGGTTTTTGCATCTGCTGGAGCTATTAGATGGGTGCCCTCTCTACAGCTCCCATACCCTCTGGCTCACTGGTCACACACCTCAGGACCACCACCCAAGACTGGGATCTGGATCCAAGCATATCAAAGCAAGAGCAATTACCCACTGAATGGTTGCTTGGTTCCCCTACAATCTGCAGGCCAGGAGCTCCTGAGGCAGCCACTGTACCTCTGTTGCTTCTCACTCCAAGGGTAGCAGCTGGACTGCGCTTCCCCTGTTTGAACAAAATTCCATGTTGACCTTTTACATTGTCTTTAGCACTTGTGGATTGAGTCATCTGGAAACTGCTACAGCTGCTGGTGATCCACTCTCCTGAAGTTCAAAGTTCACTGGAGCTGTGGCTGGTTTGGGTTTACCCTGGGGCTAAAATTGCAGGCTCATGCAGGGCTGGGCTCTGCTCCCAGTGTGTTGTGATGGACCCTTCCTGCCATGCTTCCAGGCTTTCTTCAGTGGGAGATTTGTTTCTATCTGTCACTTTGTGAGTTCTGTAGCTCTAAAGTTTGCTTATTTTTTATGTGTCATTTTTTACACGTATTGGAGGAGGTGGAAGCTGGAGCCATATGGAAGTCCTTTTTCTACTCCACCATCTTGGCTCCTCCCCCTTCCACTTATATTGTTGTAGTCATTGGGATATTGTTTTCCTGGTTTTGCTTATTTGAGTGTGCACCAACTCGTGTCTTCCTATGCTTCTCTGTATTCATTATATTTATTATTTCTTATGGCATATTAATATTAAATTACATTCAAGTACCACAACTTATTTAACTATTTATTAATCAATAAGCATCAATTTTGTTTCTAGTTCTTCAACAAGGGTCTTCTTATAGCCCCTATAAATCATTTTGACAATAAAAGGATTAACATTAGGTTGAATAATTTAAGAACTAACAATAATGTAATGGAATAATATTTATAAAATACTTAACATATCATACCTCTTTGAATTCTCACAGCAATTCCTGAGCAATGGGCACTATAGGTATTATCATCCCCATTTTATGAATTGAGAAACCTGCCTCATGGACAGGTATCAGAGACAACATTTGAACTTAGTCTTTTGACTCTACTCTCAGTAGACCAGAGCATGACAGAAAATAGCTTTGTGATTATAAAGATAATCCCAGGTTATTTTTTTTTTGGGGGGGGGAATGAGAGTCAGAATGGAAAATCTGAATGTCAGATTAAATGAAGTCTCAGAACGGAAATAGGACTTCTAAGAAAACAGCCCACCATTTGAAGAATTAGACAAAGAGAGATAATTGACCTGAGAGCACAAATTACCAGTAAATGACAATATCTCACCTCTATAAATGTGGAAAATCCACTTTATAGATCTCTTCTGTCACATTGACAGTCTTAGGTGAAGAGAATGGAGGCGAGTAAGAAGAAGAAAGCTATTGGGGGAAGGTTTCAGCTATCAGCACAAAATTGTAGCATTTTAGAATCAGAAGGAACCTTAGAGGTCATTTGCTATAAATCTCTAATTTTGCAAATGAAAAAACTGAAGCCCAGGATGATTGTGATTTACCTGAAGACATTCAGTTACTTAGCAGCAGACTTGGGACTGGAATTGAGCACTCCTGACTCCTGGTTCAGTATTCTTCCTACTACATAGCACTGTTTTTCATGTTTATTCCAAGAGTCTCTTAAATGTTGTTTATTGACCCCCAGGAGCCTACAGGTTTCTCCACAGAGCCTGCACATACATCCATAGTCTACAAGTGTCATCTATTGATAGTTTGGAGACATTCCCAATAAATTTGTGCTTATGTCAATATTTTAATACTTGAGGCCACTTCTCCATCTTTATTCCATATGTGTAGACATTCTTTGTATTGCTATTACCTTCAATTCTTCTGTACTTTGGCAGATAGTTTTATGAATATTTTTGCCCAAATAGATAAACACCTAGTGGCCAGTCTTGTAGTAGAAAGATCATTGGCTTTGGAGTCAGGAGACCAAGTCCTAGATCTGACCTTAGGTAAATCATTTCAACTTTGACCCTCAGTTTCTTTACCTGTAAAGTGAATATAATAATACATTACCTCCATCAGAGAGTTGTGAGACCTTAATGTAATATATAAATATATTGTTATTATTAGTCCTATTGCCATTAAGGTTTCTAAATTTGGCTAGACGTTTTCTGGAATAACAAACTGAACCACTCTTTAAGCCAAAATGAAAAATCTTAGTAAGACTTTTTAGACATGTTAACCTTTTAGCTTAGCCTTTGAGAACCTAGGATCCATCCTTGTCATAATGAGAATTGTTGTAGGTCCTGCCAACCACAGAATCAGGTAAGGTAGGTAATATGGCAAAAAAAAAAACAAAACAAAAAACCAAACAAACCACTTTCCCTTCATAAATTAGATTCCTTTCTCTTTCCAGATTATTGATATGAAGGGACAGGTGGTGCAATAGTAATTAAATTTAGGGGAAGGATAAAGGTTGTGCTGAAAAGCTGTCATCACTCTCAACAAACAGCTGTTGGGAGGTCCACAGCTCTAGTTTCTTTTTAACTAGGAACTTGCCAAGGACATTTTTTTGCATGTGGAATATTGGTCTGGACTGGAAAGGTCTTTGATAGAAAAGACCATAGCATGTAATCTCTTTGTAATATCACAGACAATATTCTGTTAAAGTACCTTTTACAGAGGAAAAACACGAACCACTTCTTTTGATGATTTTAGTGGACTGTCAAATTCCACTTGGGCACACTCATCTATATATACTTAAATACTCAAATATATGTGTGATGTCAGAGATAGGGGATTTCCCCCCATGACATAGATAGTAATTCATCCATGCTTATCCATCCTATGTGACTATTGTGCATGTCTTCCCATACATTTGGGAAGGGGGTCTATCTAACTTTCTGGGATCCCTTGTTTTCACCTGACAAGAATCGTATTGAAGCACATGGCCAATCTATTAGTTTCCCTTTGACCTCACCAAATGACCAGTGCAGCTTTTTTTTCCTTTTTATATTTCTTTGATGACATTGGATACTCCATGTCTCTCTAGCAGTTTCTTATTTTTAATGTGCTATAGGCTGCTTTGTGCCTAATATATGCTTCCCCATTAAATTTTAGGTAATTCTCAATTTTAATTCTGCGGAAACTACAGCGTTCCATGTCTCACAGCTGCACGATGGCAATAAAAGACTGATGAACAAGTATGGGTTAACAGATTGAATCCTTTAGAGGCAACTAGGTAGCTTGTAGTGCTAGGTTCAGAGTCAGGAAGACCTGAGTTCAAATCTGGTCTCAGACTTGTGCTATAAGGGTGACCCCGTGCAAGTCACTTAACCTTTGTCTGCTTTAGTTTCCTCAACTGTAAAATCGTGATAATAATAGCTTGTACCTCAAAGGGATTCTGTGAGGATCATAGGAAAAAATATTTTTTAAAGCACTTAGCACAGTGGTTCTCAACCTTCCTAATGCTGCGACCCTTTAATACAGTTCCTCATGTTGTGGTGACCCCCAACCATAAAATTATTTTTGTTGCTACTTCATAACTGTAATTTTGCTACTATTATGAATTGTAATGTAAATATCTGATATGCAGAATGCATTTTCATTGTTACAAATTGAACATAAACCATAGGTTGAGAACCGCTGACTTAGCATAATACCTGGCACATGGTAGTTGATTAATAAATGCTTTCTCTTCTTCCTCCTCCTCCTTCTCTTCCTCTTCTTCCTCAAACTTGTCTTTCTCAAGTGTTGTTGTTCATCCTTCTTTTTCAAAGAGGACAAATGGAATCATGGGTAATGTCTTGACTTGCACATGAATTGGATTGAAGTGAGGCAGATTTGCACAAAGTTGTCAGCCTCCCTCTCTCTTCCTGAGTCATTGAAGTCCAGTGGCAGGATGAAAGTGAGGACAGCTACTGATGGCCAGGATGCAGGGGATGACTTTGGAGTCTTCAGTGTCTGACCAAGCTCTAAGCACTCCACAGTGCCTGCTTCAGTGGCCTTCATGGCGTTTGGAGCAAATTGTTCTCATCTGCTTGTTCCACCAGGGGAAGTCTTCACATGTTTGGGATAGACATGCCCTAATTTACTGACAGGTTTGATTTATTGCTTCTATTCTTTTTTCTTCTTTCTCTTTCCTTCACTCATTCCACCTAAGCTGAATCTTCCTTGGTCTGATCCATTATACAATAGTTTTTGAGAAATATTTTGTGTTTATAAGGATTTTGTATTCATCTACCCTGCTGCTGTATGCTCCAAAAATCTGGGCCTTGCCATCCATTCTAACACTGGACCCTAAGGATCTCTGGGCCTTGCTATCCATACTTTGATTGCACCCTTTTTTATGTATTGTCTTCCTCTATTAGTGTACAGGCAGCTATGTAGCTCAGTGGAGAGAGAGCCAGGCCTAGAGTGAGGAAGATTTATCTTTCTGAGTTCAAATATGGCCTCGAACATTTATTAGCTGTGTGGGCAAGTGACTTAACCCAGTTTGCCTCAGTTTCCTTATCTATAAAATGAGTTAGAGAAGGAAATGGCAAACCACTCCAGTATCTTTGCTATGGAAACCTCAAAAAGGGACATGAAGATTTGGACATGATTGAAAAATGACTGAACAACATTAGGATATAAAATTTTTTGAAGGCAGGGATAATCTTGACTTTGTTTTTGCATCGTTGGCACTTAACACAGTGTTTGGTTCATAGCTAGCACTTAATAAATGACTTTTCATTTGTTCCTGGATAAAAATCTAAAAAAAAGTCACTATTATTAGACAAAGACAAATTTTACTCTCAAATGAATGAGGGGGTTCACCAATAGAGAAAAGGAAACATGACTTATTTTGGGTGCATTGCAGTTCTCTAAAAAGGTATCAGCCCTTGTGTGTCCACTGCTTAAACTGTTGCATATTTCAGTATTTTAGAGACAGATGAGCATTGCTTTGTAATCTATTCTGATGTCCCAGTGTGCCACCAATAATTAGATCTTCTGGCTTGGTAAACCTGATAGTCAGGAATCTAATCAGCCTGCCCTTAAATTTGAAAAAAAAACAAAACAAAATAAAACAAAAAACATTGAACTAAACTCACATTTGGATTTCATGCTCTTCCTTTTCAGTGTTCACACCCTAGCTGAAAAATGCAGAAGAAATTTATCTTAGTTAGAATCTCATGGAATATTCAGCATGTATTTGAAAGGCCTGAGGAATTGTACCAGTTCAAACATTCCCCTCTGATTAGATAAACAGACAGATGGAACATCCCTCAAAGAAGCTGATTTCTGGCAAATGTTCCAATCTTGGGCAAGGGTTAACTGGGAGTAGTGAAATTAATTCAGCAAAGTTTCTTGCAAAGCATTTTTGGAAATATCATGAAAGACTGATCAGTAAGTTCATGAATATAAATGTACTAGACAGGCATCTCATAAGCTGCACAAATGGCCTTGGCTGCCCCTAAGTGGGTGGAAAATGAAAGGAAGAGAATTAGAATGATGTTGCATTGTTTGTGTGGAACATGCTATTCTATTGATGGAAAACGTGGGCAAGATGCCATGTTTCAAGATCTTTGCAAGAGTTTCTCCAGGCAATGCTTTATCTCTGGCTGTTACCATGGGCACCAATGGAAAGAAATGAATGCCAAATGGTGGAAGAGAGGAAGACAGATGAGGGGTTGGGAAAAGGTGGCAGAGGCATAAGCCCAATGCAAAATGTCTGTGAGGTTATTGTCTACTCATTTGCAATTTATCCTGAAATGTTCTCTTTAATCCAATAACTTTGTTCAAATAATACTCCAAAAGAAGTGTTTTGGTGGCCAGACTACTCTTGGGCATATTGTCTTTTTTCCCCCTTTTCTGTTATTTAGTGACCAGGAGAGAGATGTATGGCGGGGAGCTTCATTGCTCATGAGGATATCTAGTGGGAGACATTGACATTAGTGGTGGCCTACGGCCTCATTTCCTTATCTTCTCCTAGGATTGTGAGTACAAATCCTTGGACTGCTACATCAGTGCTAAATTGAGGAGAGTGAATACTATTCATGAGAAAATCACATTCCCTTCCATGAATTATCCCCATACCCCAGCACTATTGTGCTTGATATTATATCTAAAGAGTGTGCTGCTTACTGAACCGTACCTGTTACTCCTTTCAGATACAGCCCTGACTGTAGTCCAGGGATTACTAGTCTTTTTTTTTTTTTTTTTAGAGATCCCTTTGGAAATCTGTTAAAGTCTAGGGATGCTTCAGAATATTTTTTAAAGATGTGAAATAAAATATAGCATTACAAAGAAAATCAATTATATAGAAATAGATTTGTCAAAATATTAGAAAATTAGTGAACCCCAGGTTAAGAACTCTGGCCTAGGATTTAATATATACAGATGTACATTTCTTCACGCAGTGAAGCTGTTCCTGAAAATTTATGTGTACCTAAGGATTTTTGTAAACTAAATTATCCTTTTCCGTTGACTGACATTTTGTTATATTTATTTCTTGATTTATATTGAATTTACAGTGGTTCCTATAAGTCTAGTTTTAGGTTTTATTCTCATATTAATCAAATCAATCATTAATTTAAAGTATATTAAAGAAAATTCATCTTCTGTTCCAGGTACTATAAAAATCCCTGCCCATAAGGGGCATACATTTTATTAGAGAGAAATAATATATATGTGGAAATAAAATTAGAATATATAGACAAAACAAATGCAAAGTAAAAAGAGAGAGGTGTTATTCCAATTGAGTCTGTTGGAGAGCAAGAGGCTCCAAGGAGCAAAAGTGAGGAGAGAGAACATTTTAAGCATAAGAGACAGTGAAAAACAATAGAGGCAGGAGATGGAATGTTCTTTATAAGAAATAGTAAAAAGACCTGTTTGGTTGACACATAGAGTGTTTGAAACTTTGCGTTCAGTTCTTGTGATGTTAGGAAGCATTTTCATCAAGTAAGGGTACTAGCTGGATGCATGTTTTTATTCAGTCACTTTTCTAACTGTTTTAGAATTACATTATTTTGGCAGTGGTATCTCTCACTGAGCAAGGAGAGCACTTCTCTCTTTACTCTTATCTGCCATCCACTCTGCCACACTAACCCCCATACCTGGTGAGAACAATGTTTCCTGTGGACATTCTGCCTCCAGATTTCCTGCATCTGTTAGCTCAGGCTGAGATATGTGACCCAAGGTGAGAAAATGTAATTCCAAACCAAGGGAATTTGTTGCTATGGTGATTCTGTGGCAGTGGCCTCTGCGATATTTTAAAACCTGTTTCTGTGAGGTTTAGGCTACTTTCAGAGCTGTTTGGGGGCTTCTCTGGGGTAGCTGGGCCAATCCCAGGCCGCCTCTGAGAAAATATATGGAGAATCTGGTGAAGCTCTTTCTCCCTCTGCTGTAAGGCAGAGTACATTGCTGCCCCATACCAAACATGGTATCAAAGATAATCAAAGGATTATGGGATTTGAAGGTAGAGGAACCCTAGAGATTATCTAGTTCAATCCTCTCCTTTTACACATGAGGAGTTGAGGTTTGGGGAAGTTAAATGACTGCCCAGGGTCATGTAGCTACTAAGTACTAGAACTTGAAATTCATAGCTCTTTTTATTTCACAAGGAGAAAAAACCATTAGTTCTGGGGGGACATGGACTTGGCTGTATTACCTGTGTGACCTTAGGCAAGCCACAATTACCCTGGGCTTCATTTTCCTCATATATCAAAGTAGATGAATTCTAAGATCCTTTTGAGTTCTGGATCTATGATCATGTGTTCTCTATATGCCCAAGCGATCCCATTCCATCCTGTCTTATCTAGTAGATCACCCTCTCTGTCACTCCAACTCTCTCAGTATTATTTGGCTCTCCCAGTCTACTGGCTACTTCCCTACAGTCCACAAATGTCCCTCTGTCTTCTCCATCTTCAAAAACCCTTACATGATCTGTCCATCCCCACCAGCTATCATCCTATGCCTTTTCTCTCTTTTGTGGTTAAACCTTTTGAGCAAGTCATCTACAATCAGTGCTTTCATGTCCTACCCTCTTGCTCATTTTCTCAACTCCCTAAAGTCTGGCTTCCAACCTCATCACTCAACTAAAACTTCTCTCTCCAAAGTTACTAATGATCTTTTAATTGCTATATCTAATAGCCTTTTCTCAGCAGTCATTTATCTTGATTTCTCTGCAGCCTTAACAACATAAATAATTTTCTCCTGGATATCTCTCATTTTTAGGTTTTCATGATGCTACTCTCTCCTGATTTTCTTTTTCCCTTTCTGGTCATTCCTCAGTTTCCTTTGCTAGATTTTCATCTAGGTCTCTAACTGTGTAAGTATTTTAAGTTTCTCTATTCCTGTGTCAGATCCCATAGATTTAATTATCATCTCTATGCAGATGATTCTCAGCCCTAACCTTTCTCCTGAATTTAGTCTCATATCTAACAGCTTCTTACAAATCTCAAACTGGATATCTCATAGATGTCTTAGAAGTCTTGGACATGTCTAAAATTGAGCTCATTATCTTCTTCTACCAGACCACTCCTTCTTCCTAGCTTTCTCATTACTGTCAAGATTATCACCATTGTCTTAGCCACTCAGGCTTGTAACTTAGTTCTCATCCTTGACTCCTCATGTTTCCTCACCACCCTGACATTCAACCAGTTACCAAGTCCTGTAGATTCTACTTTTTCCAATCTCTCATTTATGCCCCCTTATCTCCTTTAATGCTGCCACCTTCTTGGTACAGGCCCTACTCAACTCATGTCAAGACTATTGCAACAGCCTTTTGGTTAATCTTCCTGCCTCAAGTCGCTCCCCACTCCAGCCCATCTTGCACTTAGCAGTCAAATTGATCTTCCTTAAAGTGCACATATGACTATGCCATTTCCTTTTTCTGCAAAGTCCAGTGGCTCTTTTACCTCCAGGATGAAATAAAAATTGTTTGTTTGGATTTTTAAGCCCTTCACAATCTGTTCCCTTCCTACATTTCCAATCTTCTGACATTTTGCTCCCCTCCATGTACTCTATGATAAATTGATTCTGGTCTCCTTTCTTTCCTAGTACAAGGTACTCCATCCCCTGAATCTGAAGATTCATTGATTATCCATTATGCCTGAAATTCTCTTCCTCTTCCTCTCTACCTTCTGACATCCCCTTCTTTCTTTAAGCCTCAATGAAAAATTTCACTTTCTACAAGAAACCTATCCCTCTTTAATGTTAGTGTCTACAGTTGAATACCTCAAATTTATCCTGTGTATATGGGGTTTGTGTATAATTAGTTGCATTTTTATCTTCTCCATTAGAATATAATGTCCTTAAAGGTAGGGACCATGTTTTATTTTCTTTCTTTGTATCCTTAGTGCTTAACACAGGGCATGTAGTAAGTTCTTAATGCTGTTGACTAAATTGACCCTGAACTTGATTTTTAGTACCTTGAAGGAATTTTCTGAAATATTTTTCTCAATAGTACGCTGGTAGCCTCAAAAAATGAATTGCAACTCCCAAGAGAATCCAACCATTTCTAAGAGAGCATCTTTATGTATTGGAGCCTGAGATAGTATGGTACAGTGGGAAGAACACTGAACTGGACTTTTAAGATGGGTTCTCATCCTAGTTTTCTCACTTATGTGACCTTAGGCAAGTACCTGAAGCTCTTGGTGCCCCAGTTTCCTTTCCCATAAGTGAGGCTGTATCACTAGATGGCCTCTAGGGTCCCTTCCACATTTAAGTCTAGGCTTCTCTGAGCCTTTGTAGTGATGGTGTGGGGAGTGAAAAGAGTGGGAGATTTGCCATTGCTTTGACTTAATTTCATATTTAGTCTTTGGCATTTGCTAGCTATGTGTCTATGGGCAAGTCACTCAATTGTCTATAATTACTTTCTTATCTATAAAATGGGAGTATTTGTAAGAATCCTCTTTATAGGGTTGAGTGTCACCAAAATAAGAGATTCTGTAAGGTGCTTTGTAAACTTTATACACATTTAAATATTATTCATTGTGTCACCTCAATATCACTTTGAATCCTTTACCTTACTTTGGACATTTTAAAATTGGCAAAGGAGTACTGGTGATGTAACAGTCTTTTCAATGACATGCTTGCACACAAAAAAAGATTACTGTCGATGACAAAGACATTATCAAAAAGGATGAAGGATGCCAGAATGCTGTTAGAGCTCCTAGTGCCCACCAGAGGGTCTCAAAGCTATTTCTCTCTCTGAGCTTTTACATTTAAACCTTTTCCCCCCAATCCTTCCCCCACTCCTCATGCCCCCACCACAGAAGCACATCCCAATTACATCTGATAAGCATAAGAGAAGAGCCAATAGTACAGTTGTTTTAGGGAAAAAAAATAGTTGAGAAATATTGTGGTAGAGTAGAAAAAGTTTCAATTTGGAATCTGAGGACCTGATCTCAAAACCTGGTAGGATATTAGAGAACCAATGGCGGGGGGGGGGTGTGTGAATCTCAGACTTTGCCTTTGATGATACTGTCACTCATGTTGAATATATTGGTCTTGTTTAGGGAGGGGAAATTTGATTCTCTTGTGACTCCATGTCTTTTACCCTCCAAATAATGGGAAGCCTCCCAGTCTGAGGGAAGGAAGTATGAGTTATTTTGGGCACATTGCAATGTCTCGAAAAAGTACAGCCCCTTGCTGTATGCACTGCTTTGAATCTTCTATATTTTGATACTTTATAGATTCAAATTTATTGTTTTATAACAAATTCCTTTAAGGGAAAGGTGGTAACCCCCAGATGAGAGGGTTGCTGCACTTTCTAGTGATTTCAGAGCACCCAGGAGTTTTACTATAAATTAGAAAAACTGCACATATTCCTGTGGGAAGAAAAAAAAAAAGGTTTCCTTGACTGGCTTTGGGCTCAGGTGGAAACTTTTTCTTTAATTTTATGTAAATAAAACCTTCTCTATGTTTGATGAACTAATTAACAATATTTATTAATAGTCTACTAAATGTTAGGCACTGGAGATAGAAGTACAAGAAATAAAACAGTATCTACTCATGAGGAGCCTGCAAATGTGTACAAAATATATTTGTTATTGTTCAGTCATGTCTGACTCTTTGTGACCTTGGGGTTTTCTTGGTAAATATGCTGGAGTGGTTTGACATTTTCTTCTCCCGCTCATTTTACAGATGAGGAAATTGACACAAACAGGGTGAGGTGACTTGCCCAGGGTCACACAGCTAATAAGTGAAGCTGGATTTGAACTTAGGTCTTTTTGAGTCCCGGCTTAATGCCCTATCCACTGTATTACTTACCTATCCTGAAATATATAAAGTATAAACAACATGACAAACACAATGGTGTGCTGGAACTGCATCTTAGTGGAAGAGAAGGTTCAAGAAAGTCCACTTAAGAAAACGAATTGTTAAATTTTTAGTTCACCCCTTTGAAATTGGCAGATGCTACAAAGCAGGGTTTGATTTATTGTTTTTATTTATTGTCTAGTGACTTAAGTAATGGAGAACATGTTAATAATGAAAAGAAAATTTAAAAGTGTGTCAGTGTAGCAGCAACCACACTGGCATATCTAGAATGGCTGTCAGCACAGGTTCTTAGATCTGCTTTACTAGGAAAGATAGCCATTTAAGGGGTCAACAATCTTTTTTTGATTACATTTATTAGTTTAGGGGAAAAGTCAGCACCTTGAACTTCAAAGAAAATGTAAACAAAGTACAAGCAGAGAAATAAAGACCAACAGACAGGGCTCTGATGCCTGAATCAACTATGCACTTTACATACATCCCTGGATTGAGGGAACCTTTGCATCTGAGTAGTCAGGGAGCTCTGAACATATGGCCACTCAGAATCTCTACAGGAAATCACAAGATCCTTCTCATAAGTGAGACGCAAAGCAAAATACCAACTCAAAGCATATATACACACTTCTCAGAGCCAGAAGGCATCACAACCCTATGTGCCTAAGTACCTAATTAGAAATTATTAAAAGGTATGAAAGCCTTCCTATAAGCAAGCCTCCCCTAAGCAAGCTTCCCTTAATGAGCTCCACGGGAGGCCTATTAATGGGTGGGGAAGATCTTACATCCCATTAACATTATAATCAGGTATACATTCTTTTTTTCTCTTGAGAGATGGTTAGTTGTTAAACATTTACCAGCATACCCCCAGGCAAAAATATAAAGTTAATAAAAGCAAACATATGCATAGTAGTTAGATATAATGTAATTTTGGAGAGTATGTATTAGCAGCTGGGGGAAAACCAAGAAAGGTTTCATTCAGAAGACAGTACATAAGGTGCCTCTTAAAGGAAAAGAGGGTTCTATGAAGTGAGGGAGGTAAGGCACAATTGCAGAGCAGACATGGGGGATAGACAGCTCAAAGCCACAAAGATGGAAGATGGAGTATCATGTGGGAAACAGAGAGAAGGCCCATTTGGGTGGATTGCAGATACTTTTGGTATCATGGATTTTTGTTGGAGAGATGAAGACCTTTTTAGGGGAGTAAGATGAATTAGATGCTGAATTTCTAAGTGTTTCTTGGGAATGAGCTTTAATGGAAGATTTTGTGTCTAGGATGATGTTCTGAATTTGAGTTCATGACTTTAATTCAGGGCAATTGGAAAGTGGTCAGGGTAGGTGAGGGTGGCTGTAGTACTGAAACCCTCAAGGAAGTCAAATTTACTAACTGGTCCTGGAAGCACTGTCTGAGGTTAGAAAAAGAAAAGAATAAGAAATATCAGATCTAAGGGGTATACAAAACAGTAGGCAGATAAATTTAAGCCTAGTTTTTGCAATATAATTCCAAGGGGAGTCAACTAAACCATGTGCCCAAAAAAAAGAAAAAGAAAAGAAAAACTAGAAGACAGGCTGAATCAGAATGAAGCTAAACTTGGAGTGTGTGTGTGTGTGTGTGTGTGTGTGTGTGTGTGTGTGTCTAAGGGTGCCAAATCACTGCCAATTTGTCCAATTACAAAGTTAAGCAATTCCTGGATTTCCTTGGACAGAACATACTGGCAAGGTGTCCACACCCACTCCATATCTTAAAGGAGTAAAAGATCCCTTACCCTAGATTCTTATGTATGTACTAATGGAGTTCTAATTATTGGAGGATATACACTAGCCCTTATCTTCAAGGACCTTATAATCATTAAGGGTTTATGTTTTTATTTTCTCTTCTTTTTTTTCCCTGGTGAAATGTAGATATCCCTTAGAGGGAGCAGTACAGTTTTAGAATGAGCACTTGGCTTGGATGCTTGCTACCTGTGTGACCATGGATATGACTTGGATGATGAGGAGTAGTTTAGTTGGGTTGTTGAATGGAGTATCTGGAGATGAACAGTCAAAGATCAAGCTGGAAATCTGTAAGACCATGCATCCCAGATAAATAAATTATAATGTCACTTGATAAGGAAGCATTTAAAGGGCTTTGAGCAATGGAGTGACATAGCAAGATTAAGGAAAATGAATCTGCCAGTGGTTTTCGGGTAGAAAAAAAGCAGAAGTAGGAAGACCTGTTAGAAGGCTGTCACAACGACCCAGTCAGTTGAGAATAACACTATAGTAGAGGAAAAAGTATAGGCATTAGAAAACTTGGGTTCAAATTCTACCACTGACACTACTTGCGTGACCTTGGTCAAGTCTCTTAACCTTCCTTAGTTGCCTCATAAAGCGAGCGGGCTAGACTAGGTGCTTTTTGTGATCCTTTTCAGTTGTAGATCTATAATAATATTTTTAAAAAACCTGAATAGGATGATTAAAGAGGAAGAGGCACATGCAACAATAACATGGAGGATATTCAGTTGTACTTGGTAATTAATTGGATATTTGAGGTGAAGATTGGGGAGAGTTGAAGATAACAATTGATAATAAAAATAGCTAACACTTGTCTAGTGCCTACTACATGCCACACACCATACTTAGTGCTTTACAAATATCTCATTTAATCCTTCCAGCAACCCTATGAGATAGGTACCATTGTTATCCCCATTTTACAAATGAGGAGACTGAGGCAAACAGAGGAAATGGAGGCAACCAGGGGTTAAGTGACTTGTCCAAGATAATACCATAAGTAAGTGCCTGAGGGTGGATTTGAACTTAAATCTTCCTGACACTAGGCTCATTTTTCTATCCGTTGAACCATTGACCTCTCACCTACTTATACTGATTGAATTTTTCACATTGATTGTACATGGGAGACTGGGTGGATGGTGGTGTCACTGATGGAAAAACTGAATTCAGAAGGAGTAAGTTTTTCTTTTCTTTTGAAGAGGGAGGAGGAAAATATTAAGCTTGGTCTTGAACACATGGAGTTTAAGATACAGATTAGACATCCAGATGGAGATGTCTTTAGACAGTTCAAGATAAGTCTGCAGCTCAGAAAGGCATATTGAAGATGATAGATTTCTAAGACATTTCCAAGCATAGATTTTGGTATTGGAACAAAGTGAATATGTAAGCTTATCAAAGGACAGAATTTGGAGATTAAAAAAAAGAGAACCTTTGGAGACAGTACTTTAGGGAAGGCAAGAAGTCATCCTCCCAGCCACCCAGGCATGTGTCTCCTACCCAGATGTCATTCTCTACACTTCACTCACTCTCCTGATTCAATCTGTTGCCAAGGCCTAACAGTTTAACTTCATAGCATCTTTCAAATACGCTGCCATCTCTCCTTTGACACTGCCACTTCTCCGGTGCCAGTCCTCATCACCTTACACTTGGACTATTGCAATAGCCTGTTATTTACTCTTCTTGCCTTGTCTGTCCCCACTGCAGTCTGTCGTCCACTAAGCTGTCAAAGTGATCTCCCCAAAGCACAGGTCTGACCAGGTCATGTCAGCCCCAGCCCTGCCCTCATTCAACCAATTCCAGTGGTTCTCTGTCACCTCCAGCATTGAATATAAAATCCTCTGTTTGGTGTTCAAAGCCCTTCACAATCTGCCTTCCTATGCCTTTCTTGTCTTCTTACACCTTATAATTCCCCACAGATTTTGTGATCCAGTGGCACCAGCCTCCCTTGAAGAAGACACCCCATTTCTCAAATCAGGGCATTTTTTTACTGTCTGTCCACGATGCCTGAAATTCTTTCCATCTTCATCTCCGTAGCCTGCCTTCCTGATCATTTTCCAGCTTATATAGGAAATCTTTCCTGATCGCCCTCAATTCTAATGCCTTTCTTTGGTTGATTGTTACTATTTATCCTGTATATAGCTTGTTTGTATATAGTTATTTGCATTTTGTCTCTCAGTTAGAAAGTGAGTTCCTTGAAACCAGGGATTATCTTTTACCTTTCTTTGTATCCCTGGTGCTTTGCACAATATTTGGCACATAATAACTTATTGACTTCTGATTGATTGGCTGAAAGTGAGAGAAGAGAGAGTAAATAGAAATGGAGTGGCAAACTGTTAAATGCAGCATACAAGTCAAAGAGGATGGGACCTAAAAAGGCCATAGGATTTTGTGATTAGGAAGTCATTGAGCATATTTGAGAGAGAGTTCCAGCAGAGGGTTTGGATAGAAATCAGATTGCAAAGAAAGAGGAACAAAGTAGTGAGAAAGCAAAAGGATTTCTATAGACACATTTTTTTCAGGACATTTGACAATGAAGAGAGGGAAAGAGTTGGTGTAATAATTGATGGTATAGTAGAGTTTAAGAAAGCATTGGATTGAGAAGACCTGCAAATGATTGTAGGTAGACGAGAAAGGAGTGGTGAGGATTGTAGGTAGATGAGAAAGGAGAGAGAAGGAATACTCCAAGAAAAACAAGAAGACTATGAAAAAAATGTCAATGAATTAGAAAAAGAGATCCAGAATCTTAAGGAAGAAAATACCTTGAATTAGAATTAGGCAAGGTGAAGCCAGCAAAATTATAAGAGATCAAGAAATAATTAAACAAAATGTGAAGAATGAAAAAAATAAAAGAGAAAGAGAAACATCTTATAAGAAAAACAATTGATCTGGAGAACAGATCGAGAGGAGAAAATATAATAATAGGACTACCTGAAAGCTATGATCAAGGAAAAGAATCTTGATGCAATAATACAAGAAATAATTAAAGAAAATTATCCTGAAGCATTACAATAAAGGGGGGAAAGTAGAAATAGAAAGAAATTCATTGACCCCCACTTGAAAGAGAGCCTATGAGGAAAACTCATAGGAATATTATTATCAAAGTCTGAAATCCCAGCTCTAGGGAAAAACATTAAAAGCAACAAGAAAAAAAAAATTTAAATATGATTGTGTCACAACTAAAATCACACAAGATCTAGCAGCAGAGACTCTATAGGACAGCAAGTCTTAGAACACTATGTATTGAAGAGTAAAAGAACTGGGGCTCTGGCCCAAAATATCATATCCAGTGAAGTTAAGCATAGATTGGAATGAAAAAAAGGTGGTCATTTGATCAACTGTTGTACCTCCAAAATTGTTAAAAAAAATCTCAACAAACTTGAATTTAATACAAGATTTTACATACAAGAGTCAATAGAAACATAAAGTGCATGCAAACACTGATTACAAAGAATTCAATAAGGACAGACCGTTTACTTTTTATATATGTAAAATTTAAAACATGTGTGTAAGACTATCATTAGTAATTGGATAGGTCATAAGAAAGATTGGGTAGACCTGAGTATTATATGATTTTAAAAAGTAAAACCATTTAGGAACAGCTGAAAAGAATAATTATTTTATAGCAATGAAGTGCAAGGGGAAGAATTGATACAGGGGAATTAGATGGGGGAGGAGGGCTGGTAGTTCTGGTTAACTACTTTCATCAAGAATGGGTTTAAGAGGGAACAATGCGTACATATTTAGAAGAGTATAAAAGTCTTCTAAATTCAGAAGAAATAAAATGGTAAGGGGATAGGTGGGGGAAGAGAACAAGGGAGGGATCTCTAGAGGGGAGGGTGAGGGAATAGGTTATAAGGGACTATAGAAGGGGGTATAGATTTATGGGAATGGGAGGATAGGGGAGGGATCCTTGGAGGAGGGTAGGCTGAGTAATAGGAGGGCAAGGTAGTGGGCAGAAAAGTGAAATGGAGGAGTCAGGAGGGATAGGAAATAAGATATGCACAAACATAAAAACAAAGATCAGGAGTGGAATTTGTTAGGGAAAGTATATGTCTATATATGTATGTCTATATGTGTATGTATGTGTATTATATATTATATATTATAAATATAAATATATATATAAATATATCCACACTTAATTGTAGCCTGGGGGGGAGGGGAGGAAAGATGAAAAAAGGACAAAGTAGAAAGTGCACAGCGAATACCAAAAGAAAATTTGCAAGGAAGCAAAGAAAAGATGGATAACTCTCAGCATGTAGTATTTATCATATAGGTTTTCTAGAAATGAAAATATGTTTCATATTTTGAATCCTCTCTTTATGTTCTGCTATGCACATGACATGCTTTCTTTTTCTCTTCTTACTTTGTATTTAAGTTCCAGTCCTTAAGTTTATGATTTTTTTTCTTTTCCCTATTCTATATTTGTGTTCTGGTATTTGAGTCTAAAATAACATTTAAAAAATAAAGGAGTGAAGGGATAGAGATGAATGGAAGAAAATGAATGATTTTTGGATCTGGGTCATGAAGGGGTTTGAGAGAAAATGGGATCAAGGACATGGGATCAATTTTCACAGGGAGTAGGGGTTGCTCTTCCATTGAGACTGAAGGGAACAAAGAAAGAATTGAAAATATCCCAGTGCTTATTTTCAAATGCCCCAATTTTTAGTGATGTGACTGTTTCTCAATGAGATGAATAGCTTAGGATCTGATTGTGCATTTGGACTAGCAGTGTGTATGATTTCTTTATGTCTCAAGCTTCTGAGTCTCCAAAAATTCTGGAACTAAAGTAATCAGTTTGTATGCAACAGATTGATTCTCCAGTTTAGAAAGCCTTAAATTACATAGGTCTTCCATGAGTTGGAATCTGTGTTGCTTTGTTATTTAATTTTTAATGCATTCCATAAATCCTCCCATTCTTTAGAATGTAACTGAAATAGAAAATAGGGACGTCATTTCACTTCAGAAAATATTCATTAATTTTTTGGTACCAGACTTGATTTCATCAGTATAGGGAACTCCAAGTGAATAACTTTCTTTAACAATGCAAATCAACATCTTCTCTGATACTCATAGTCTTAGAGTGGTGTGTGGGGCACTAAGGAGTTAAGTGGCTTTCATCAAATCATATATTCAATATATGTTAAAGTAAGGACTTGAATCAACTCTCCACCCCCTATGCCACGTTGTGTGGCTATTAAGATTTTAACTACATGCAAAACATGATGCTGAGGGAATTGCTGAGATGAACAGTTCATAGTCTCTCTCCTAGAGTTAACTAATGTGCTGTGGTGGAAAGAATACTGTGTTTGGAGCCAGAGACCCTGGGTTTAAATTCTGGTTCTGTTACCTACTTTGTGACTTTAGATGTGTCCTTGAATCTCCCTGTGCCTCTGTAACGTGGAGGGGTGGGTTGTGATCCTACCTATGGTCCTTTCTAGCTTTAATTCTCTGATCCGTGATTTGGTGGTGGAGATGGCCGAGAAATGAATAAGTATAATACAAAGTGAAATGTGACAAGTTCACCAGGGAAGTGCTGCAAATGTTTTGAGAAAGGAAAGACCATTCTCAATCTGAGTAAATTAATGAAGACTTCATGGAAGATGCAGCATAGCAAATGCTGGCCTTGGAATCAGAAAAAGCTGAGTTCAAATTTGGCCTCAGGATTTTCTACCTGTGTGATTCTGCAACTTAACCTCTGTTTGCCTCAGTTTCCTCATCTGTAAAATGGGGATAATACTAGTACCTGACTCCTAGGAGGATCAAATGATAAAAGTTCCTTGTACATAGTATGAACTATATAAATGTTACTCTTATTATTATTTAAATTGAATCTTGAAACATGGTTATATTTTCAGCAGATAGAAATAAGTAAGGGAGTTCTGTGCATTCATAGGCAATGATATGAACAAAGGCACCATGTTAGGATGAGAGGTAACCACTCTTGCAGAGAGGAGGGCTGCCATTCTGCCCACTCTGGAATGTTGATCTGCTAGTGGGGGGAAGAAATCCACAGCGGGGATAGCACCTGGATTTCTGCTTTCAGTCCTCTTTCCTTTCTAGCCTGTGTGCAGCTTTTATATTTGTAATTTAGGAAGTATGAAATGCCTGCCTTGTCTGGAAAATTCATCCTCCTCATCTCTGCTTCCAGGCTTCCCTTAAGTTCCTGGTAAAATCCCACCATCGACAGGAAGCCTTTCCTTTGAATCTCTTTGTATCCCAGTGCCTTCCTTTTGATTATTTCCAATTTATTCTTTGTAGAACTTGTTTGTACATAGTCATTTGCAAGTTTTTCTCCTACATTAGATTGGGATCTCCTTGAGAGCAGAGATTGTCTTTTGCTTTCTTTGTATTCCCAGCACTTATCACAGTGCTTGGCACATAGTAGGCATTTTATAAATGTTTGTTGACTTACAGATTTATGGGAAGTCTTGGCTGGGTAATTAGGTGGATATGTGGTAGAGGTGAAGGGACTGGAAAGAGAAGAAACAATGACTAACCCCAAGTACTGAAGCAGTCTGGGGCAACTTTTCCCCACATCTCACATTTATTGGCTAAACCTGCAGGTAAGTACTTAGTGGTGACCAGAGTGTGTCTGTGAACTGTGCTGGGTGTTTTGCCTAGAAAGAAACGAAGGCACATTCTGAGTGGCAGCTAATGTGTAGATTTTGTTTGGACAGTAATTCAGCAGTAGTGGAAACATAGATAAATGTGTTGCTGTGTTTATTTTTTAAAACTGAATGAGCCCTCAATTGCAAAGTGAAGCCATATGTTATCTATTCTTGCCTCCACTGCTAAACCAATTAGAGTGTGATAGTGCTTGCCGGGCTAATGAGGCAAACACTCTGCTAGTTTCAGCTGAGGAAGAATTCTTATTATCCTTCGCTTGGAGGGAGAAGAGAGCAGTAAGCATAGCATTATCAATGAGGCAGAAGGAGTCACCATGCTAAAAAAAAGCCTTGTCTTCTCCACAAAGAGCAATGAAAGTGAACAAGAAGAATGGACAATTATTGGTCCATAGTGGCAGCTAGGTGGTGCAGTGGATAGAGCACCAGGCCTGGAGTCAGGAAGTACTGAGTTCAAATTTGATCTTGGACACTTACTAGCTATGACCATAGGCAATTCACTTAACCCTGTTAGCCTCAGTTTCCTCATTTGTAAAATGAACTGGAGAAGGAAATGGCAAACCACTCCAGTATCTTTGCCAAGAAAATCCTGAATGGGGTCATGTAGAGTTGGACATGACTGAAATGACTGAGCAACAACAACCCATAACAGTGGAGGGTGGAAAAAGTGACAGTTACATAAACCTCTCTGCATGCGAGAGAGGCTGGAGAAGATGGTGAGGGATGGCTCAGCTAAAGGAAATGTATTTGTAGCCTAAAGAAGTGGAGGATTAAATTTAATTTGGTTCTGAAAATACCGATTATGCACCGCCCCTGTATCTGGATCTGTGATAGGGGCTATGAATAAAAAGACAAAAATGAAATATTCCCTGTCCTCAGTAAGCTTAGATTCCAGTGGGGAGGGGACAATATGTTCACATACAGGCAAACACAAAATATTGTATAAGTAATTTCTAGTGTAGATGGAGGCAGTAGTTTCAGAATCAGAGATATCAGAATAAGCCTACAGTAGGAGGTGGCACTTTAGTTGGACTTTGAAGGAATCCAGAAAGAATTTCATTTTAAGAAGAAGATGTAAGAAGGGAGTGCGTTCCCAGCATAGAGGGCAGTTTGGGCAAAGAAACAGAGTCTGGAGATGTAATGGCATGTGCAGAGAGTAGCACACAGGCCAGTTTGTTTGGGATATAATGTGCATAAAGTAAATGTAATATCTGGAAAGATAAGGTGAATCCACATTGTGAAAAGTTTCAAATGCCAGAAGAGTTTGTATTTTATCTTAGAGGAAAGAGGAAGCTATTAGAGCCTCTCAATCTTTTCCACTCCCCCTCTGTAATTTCAGTTCTCTCTATTTAATATTTCCTTCCTTTCTGTCTTCAAACATGCACATTTCTTTCCCATTCTTACTTCTACTATCTCCCCAAACTATCAGTCTATATTTCTCTTCCATTTCTTAGTCAAATTAGAAAAAGCTACATACTTACTTGCTTCCTGCCTCCTCTTCCTTTCTTTTCTCTATGTGATCCTTTGATATTTGATATTTCCCAAACTCATCACTCAACTTAAGCCACTCTCCCCGATTACCACTGATCTCTTAATTGCCAAATCTAGTTATCTCTAATTTATCCTCATCTTCTCTCCCTCTCTGCCCCATTTGATAGTGTTGATGACCTTCTCCTTAATAGTCTCTTCTTTTTGGATTTTTGTGGCACTTCTCTTTCTTTGTTCTTTGTTGGCTCATCATCCATATTCTCTCTTTCCTCTCCTACTAGATGTTCACCAAAGCTCTGTCCTAGGTCCTCTTCTCTTCTCTCTTTATATCATCTCTCATGTGGTAACCTCATCAGTGCCCATTGGTTTAACTCACATCTCTATGTAGATGGCTCTTAGATTTATATCTCTAGACCCAGTCTCTCCCCTGTGCTTCAGTCTCCCATTGCTAATCATCTATTAGACATGGAAATCTCAACCTCAACATTTCTAAAAGAGAACTCATTATCTTTCTTTTCAACCTTGCTCACTACTGATCATCTTTATTTCTGTTGATTATACCACTATTTCCCTGGGTTTGTATCTCCTCTCTTTGACAGCACATATATCCCAACAGTTGCCAAATCTTGATGTTTCTACTTCTTTTTTATCTGATCCCCTCACTCTATTTGCTCAGCTGCCACTTTAGTTTAGGTTCTCATCACCTCTTGCTTAAAATATTTGAATGGTTTTCTAATTGATCTCCCTGCTTACAGTTTCTCCCCACTCCAATCCACACAGCTGTCAAAGTGGTTTTCCTGAAGTGTAATTCTAAGTCAGCTAGGTGATACAGTAGATAGAGTACTGTTTCTGGACTCAGGAAGACCTGAGTGCAAATTCAGTTTCTTATGTTTACTAGATGTATGACACTGGGGAAGTCACTTAACTGCTCTCAGACTCAGTTTCCTCATCTGTAAAATGGGAATCATACCTCCCATTTCTATGCCTTTGCACTGGCCATCCAAGTAGGCATGAACTTTATGCCCTCCTTACCTCTGCTTCATAAAATCTGTCACTTCCTTCAAAACTCAAAGCAACATCATCTACAGGAATGTTTTCCCTAACTTCTCCAACTACTAGCACCCTCCCTCCCCAAATACATTGCATTTAACTGTCTTGTATTTATTTCATGTACAATTATTAACAATAATAATAGATGACATTTACATAGCTCCCACTATGTGGCATGCATTGTGCCAAATATTTTACTGATATCCTATGTTATTCTAATGGTAATTAATTTAGCAGGTACTTAGCCCTTAATAACTCAGGGCTAAGTACCTCTGTGAAAGAAACAGAAGGTGTGAACTCTGTCTCCTGTTGCTGACATAACAGGAAGGGGTTGGCTGAGACAGGAAGCCAATGTGTTTGTATGTATATAAGAAGAACTCCAGAGACAGATGGTCAGAATCAAGAATTTTCCTCCTGGTGGCTTCTGGTAGAGGGAGCAGAATTTTCACAGCATCTGGAAGTTGGGCTGCAGGACTGAGAACTGAGTTAGAGTTTTCTATGACACCACAATCTGTTGAAGGCTGAAGTTGCTGCTGAGAAGGCTGCCTGGAAGGCTGAGATTTCTTTTGAGTCCAAGGGCCAGCCGAACTGCTGGAGGACTGAAGAAGCATGACCAGGATAAGGCTTTGTTTGTTTGTGGCTTGGTTGATCCTTGAGTTCCCAACAACAGAAGTGGTGAAGGTTTTGGGATGTGCTGGACCCTGTGAACTTCAGTGTGTAACAAGAACTGCCCAGAGGACTGGACAAAAACCTGGGAGCTATCTGCCTCTGAATCCAGGTAACTGTTTGGTGTATTCAGGTAGGAGCTGGGACCATGGACAGGGATCCAGGGAATCTGAGAGACCACCCCAAGTGAAGATGAAGGAAAGTTCTCTCCTTGGATATTGAATGCATGATGAAATTGAAGTTTACTAGACACTGAGGGGTGGAGGGTTTGTGTAATTTTCTACTGATTGCATTTAGTGATTAACGATACTTAGTGACTGATTGCTAGATAAGTGACTGATTAAGTTAATCTATAATTGCCCCATGAATGGAAGATTGGTTATTGTATTGTGAGATGACTGAATGACTGAGTGAGGAGGCAAACCTCCTTAAGGATATCAGATTATTATTCTTTTGTTCTTTGTTCTAAATACTGTGACCACT
>CM053587.1:208376874-208432184 GCA_028646515.1 Pseudochirops corinnae
AGACACAAAACTTCTTTGAAAAGTACAAAGAGCTATACTAACACAAATTATTATCATATACATACTTACAAGGTTGATCACCAGGTAATGTGTTTTGGGGCCATAACAGCTCTTAAGGAGCTGTTATTTGTACTAAAGAAAGGTATAATCAGTTGAAATTACTGGAAGGTATCGATGATGATGATGTTAGCAATAGGAATAATCCAGCTTGATCTCTCAGTCAGTGAGTGGTTGCAGCTGAGCAGTTGGTACCATAACAGTATAATTTCTCTCTGTGGTGCCATGATAGTATGATTTCTCTTTATGGTGCCTTATATGATGCTTCCTCCATTTCATGAACTGAAAAATACAGAGAACCCAAGAAGTACAAACTATCCTTCAAGAAGAAATTGGTTTACCTACAATTGAGGTCATCTACAAATCAAGTTGTTTGAAAATACTAATGATTTTGCTTACCAGAGAGTCACTTTTGTGTTGAAAGAGAATAACCAGGGCTCTTCTGAATCAGATTAAAGGAAAGTTTGTTCCCCTTGTGGGACTCTTTAGGGGCTTGGGATTGGAAGGACTGTTGTGTTGGCTGCCACAGGAGTGTGACTTCCCTCCTCATTAGGGTGACCAGCCCTGGGCACTTAAATGAGAGACATTTCCTCTGTTGTCACTTGTGGCTAATGAGATCTGGAGCTGTCTCTTATAGTACTCCTAGCACTTCTGAACCCCCAAGTTCCCAGCTGCTTTCCCACATCTATGGTTTTGTCTCAATTAGGTGGATCAGATGGGATCATAGCCCCACATGGCCCAGCCACAGGCACCATGCTATTTTCCCCCAAAGACACGCCTAGACTCTTCCGTTCATGCCAGCACAGGGACTGGAAAATAATTGGTTGGAGTAGCTGCTCACTTTTAGCCTTTTATCTCAGTTTGACAGGTACCTTACTCTAAATACTGTGAACTATAAATGTCCTGAATCTAATAAGTAGGTCTTAGTAGTCAGAGAATCATTTCTCTCCCCTCCCACCTGAGTGGAAAGCAACCATCATCTTAGGTTCTCTGTTCCATTTCTGGATACTTGAGGGGCTAAATTGGACACAGATGCACAAAATGGAGGAGAATGTGACTAATTAGAAAGATTTATGGGCTTGTTAGCAGATATATATCTAATGTAGGTAACAGCTTTATCCCTGCAGGGGAAAGGATTACTTGGGCTATAGGAATAATTAGCTTATGCTGTTACTTTCAAATAGGGCAAACAAAAAAAAAACCCTGACAAAATCCATTTTTATTTGGTCAGACCAGGAGACACAAAAGAACTTCATTAGTTTTCTGCTCTATAAAAGGTAGAGTGGCCTGTGTACTGTTAGGACATGTTTACAATTATGTAGCCAAGCAGCCAGTCCTCCCTCAATTACATTTGATTCTATTCAATTGAATAAACATTTATTAAGTATCCACTTTGTTCAAGGCATGGTGCTCTCCAGTAGTAAAATCAGAAGAAAACTACTAGAGCTTCCAATAGTGATGACAAGGACATTTGTATGAGAGTTAGCGGTGGGGTTCTGGGGTTAGATGCAAAGCATCGCAATAATGGATGAGGCAGCTAGGTGGTGCAGTCAATAGAATGCCAGGTTTGGAGTCAGAAAGACCTGAGTACAAATCCTATCTCAGATACTAATTTTGTAACCTTGCACAAGTCCCTTAACCTTTCTCAGTCTTAGATTCTCCAGGCATAAAATGAGGGAGTTGGGATCTATGACCTCTAAGAGAGACCCCAGCTTTAAATTACCCTGTGTCATATCCAGGAGTGTGGAGGTGCTGTATATAAATAGATGTACCTGTGTTTGAAATTGCTGCAAGATACAAAATCACATTTGTCTTATGGTAGGAAGGATGAAGCAAGTAATGACAAGAGTAATCAGTGAGAATTTTGTAGGCCCAAGAGAGGTACAGTTCCCAATGTGTGGCATGTCTTCTTCATTAAAAACAAATGGGATGAGGAATGGTACACACCCTTGGCATTAAAAGATGTATATCCAGAACCAGCATAGAGTTTGTCAAGCTGATGTTCTGCTCCTGGTTATCCTAGTTAATTCTTACTTTTCTGATTGCTTGGCTTGCCCTGAGGTTTTCTTAATTTGGCCTTTGCCCTTAGCTCCTTTTTTACCTATTGTTGTGTATTGATCCAGGCTACTCTTTTTTTGACACAACTTCTTTTTGTTCCTTTGGGATTATGGAATAACAGAATCTCATAGTTGGAGATGACCTCAAAAACTGCCTGGTCTATCCCATTGCTGACCTAGAATCCCTAACAAATAGCTCTAGTGAAGGGGAACCTATTACCTACCAAAGCATCCTATACCACTTTTGAGTAGTATAAACCCTGGCAAATGTTTCTTTCCATCAAATCCAAAACTGCCTCCATACAATTTCCATCCATTGGTCAAAATGCTGACTCTGGGGTTAAGAAAAGCATGGCTAAATACTCTAAAACTTTTAATTAGTCTCCATGTGACATAGTTTTAGTCTTCTCAATATCCTAGTTCTCTACATGTGGACATTCTCCAGATTTTAAATATTCTTCTTAAAATGAAGTCTTCAGCTATAGAGTAAGGCCATCATCTCCTTAATTCTTGACATATTAATGATGATTAATGCAATCTAAAATGATAGCTTTTTGGACTACCATGTCATACTGATGACTCATACTGAGCTTACAACAGATGCACAAACTCCACTCTAAATCTATCTCACATTTATTTTTGTCCAGCCATATATTTCCCATTCCATATTTTTGCTATTGATTTTTTAAATGCAAATATAGGACTTAAAATTTATCTTTATTAAGTTTTATCTTTTCAGACTTGACCCATAATTCTAGCATATCAAGACCTTTTTGGATTCTAATTCTGTTGTCCAACATGTTAGCCATTTCCCCCTATTTTTGTCATTTAACCTTTAAGTCCCCCAGGAATGGAGATTCACTATTATCCCAATTTGGACAGAGATTATTAATGAAAGTTTTTCTCCCTTATATCTAGATGAAATCAACCTATCTGAAATTTCCATCCATGATTTCTACTTACCCCTTCTTATGTCTCGTAAAACCAGTCTGTCTCCTCCTTCACACAATAACTATTCAAATAATTGAAGGTAGCTCTGAAGTCTCTAGTCTTCTCTTTTTTACATCTGACCTACAGTTCTCCACCTTGCCCATAAGTATATTATAAGAGATTATCAAATGCTTTTCAGAAATTCAGATGTACTCTATTGAATTCTCTAATTTGACCAATATAGCTATTCTGCCCAAAAAAGAAATGACCTTGGTTTGGTATTACTCGTTTTTGAAAGATCCATGTGGCACAGTGAACTCAAGTTACTTCTATAAGTGATCACAAACTATTGATTTAATAATGCCTTCTGGAACTTGACAGGAATCGAGGTCATGTTCCATGAAAGGAATGATTTAACTGACTTCATTCCTCTGATACTTCTTCCATTCTTCATATTTTTTCAAAGATTATTGACATCAACTTAACAATTATATCTATATCTGTGGGCTCTTTGAATACCTAGGTTATAGTGTGCCTGTGTCTGGTGACTTGGACCTACTGAGGTCAGTCAGGCTTTTTCTTACTATTTCTTTAATGTCTTGGTTTTCAGTTCTCAATTATTTTTGTTTATATTTCTCAATCTAAAATCATTTTCCTTAATAAGAGAAAAACGTTAGATTGAATTTTTCTCAGTCATTTGTTTTCATTATGCCATCCCCTTCAAATGATTTTCTTTATCTTCCATCTTACCTTTCTCTCAATGTAATTTAAAATGCTATTTTTATTGTCCTTGGAATTCACTGCACTAGTCAGCTTTAGCATTCTGGATATTGTTTTGTACAGGATCATGCCACTCTTTTGTGGCACCTTCATTGCTTTCCTTTGCTTCAACCTTCTCTTGTATATTTGCATTTTTAATTGGTTGATGAGTTTTCTGTTGATTAAAACTTGTGGGCAGCTAGATGATGCAGTGAATAGAGTATTGGTTCTGGAATCAGGAAACCTTGCATTCTAATTTTGTCTTGGACACTAGCTATGTGACTCTGGGCAAGTCAACTACCCTCTACTCCAGTTTCCTCAACTGTAAAATGGGGATAATAACGGCACCTACTTCACAGGGTTGTTGTGAGGATCAAATGAGAAACTGATCTGTTTACTACAGAGAGTTCCAGAGATTTTTGTTAGGGTGGGGAACTTCCAGCCTCGGGGTCACAAGTGACCTTCTAGGTCCTTGGGTTTGACCTTTTGACTGAGTCCAAGTTTTATAGAACAAATTCTTTTATTAAGGGGATTTGTTCTGTGAAGTTTGGAAGGGCCACACTTGAGGACCTAAAGGGTTACAAGTGGCCTTGAGGCTATGTAATAGTAATGGAATTTGAGGATCCCCTAGTATTGGTAAACTAACAAGTACTTAGCACTGACATGACCAGAGGGGCTGAACAGGGAGGAGCTGGTACTGTGTTCAGGGAAAAGCCCAAGCTGAGAGACGCCAGAAGAACTTCTGGGAGCAGCAGCACAGAGACAGAGAGAGAGAGAGAGAACTGCCTGGAATGAGAATGTTTAGAGAGAGAGCTGCTGGGGGCCAGACTTGCTGAGAGAGAGAGAGAGAGAGAGAGAGAGAGAGAGAGAGAGAGAGAGAGAGAACGAACTGCCAGCTGGAGCTGCCCAGGACTTTTGAGGACCAGCAGAGCTGCGGAGAACTGAGGAGGCATGACTGCGGTGTTGGTACTTTGTCTGTCTGTTTTGATGTTACTTTGTCAGATTTGTTTGTTGATGGAGGCCTCAGACTTTGTTGTTGGATCTAGGTTGATTTCATAGGCAGAGAGTGAATTGATGATGCAATGTGGATGAATGTTATTGTGGCTTTGTTAAATTTTGTCTTCCCAGGAACAGAAGCTGCTGAAAACTTGCCTCAGGTCAAGATGAAGAAAAGACCTCCCCTTGGGCATTGAATGCTGTAATGATATTGTAATCTACTTGTGACCTAGGGGTGGATGGCCTTTGTACTTTCCACTGTTCCTTGAGAGGGTGCTTGGTGGTGACTGATGATACAGTTGTGATCCAGGGGTGGAAAACTTTTGACCTTTGTACTTTATGACTGACCAAATGAATGTACTTTGTTTATGTTTGAAAACTAATCTCCAAATGAGAAGAGAGAAGACTTTGTGATTGAATAAATGAATGTACTACCCAGGGGTGGAGTACTTTGACCTTAGTACTTTGTGATTGAATTGAGGACTTACTAAATGATTGAGTTACTCTGTATTTTGATTTTCTGTGAATGTTTTACCTTAATATGTTACTGAATAAATGGAGAGTTTACTATGCTTGTAAGCAGAATCTTGGAAGCTGCTCATGCCTGGCATTACAGGCCACAGATTCTCCAATCCTGATTTAGATAATTGAAATTGACCAACATGTTACAACATAACTGTGTTATGCTTATATCAGACTTTGTAGCTTCCCAGAATTATCATCCATTTCCTTCTTCTGGCTAGGTGGTCAGTAGGATTATGTATGTATGTGTGTGGGAGAGGCATCTGATCAGTGATTTCATCAGTGTTGGGAACTCTTGGTGCAGAATCTTCCTTCACTCATGCTAAGCAACTAATCATTCACAATGTAAAGTCTTAGAGTGTCATTTGGGGTCACTGAGAGGTTAGTTGGCTTTCCTGGGATCACATATTTAATATGTGTCAGAGACAGGTTGGTACCCAGATCTTTCTAAGTCCAAGAGCAGCTCTCTCTTATTATGCCATCCTGTATTTCAGGCCAATATTATAATTTAATTATCATATTTTTTTGTGCCTTCTTTCATTAAGCCTTATTTCAATGCTTTAGTTGGTGATTCTCAGAAGAGCATTGCCTTCTTCATATACCATGCTAGCCTACATACATATGTATATACATATGTATACAAACAAGTCAAATATAGAATTTATTGCTTTGAATAAAGCATGAACTTCCATTGCCTTATTCTGGTTATGACACATCAAACCAATATTCAGTGGTACTTGTTAAATCTGCCTCTTTGTATTAAGTTATCTATTTCTTTTTTGTTTGTTGCATCTTCACATCTGAGGCCCCTCTTCCTGAATAGTATCTCCTTAGGTAACTGACTTTTTCTTTTTTCTTGTTTATATCATTCATTTCCATAAGATTTTGGGTTACAAATTTTCTCCCCATCTTTCCTCTACCCACTATCCCAAAATAGCAATCCCATTCTATACCCTCTCCACCAATCTGCTCTCTTCTATATCCTCCCCTATGACCTCTCTGACTTTCTGGCAGGGCAAGATGGATCTCACTACCCCAGTGCCTGTATGTCTTATTTCCCAGTTGCAAGTAAATTAATAATAATAATAATATATATTTTTAAACATTTGATTTTAAAACTTTAAATTCCAGATTCTTTCTCTTCCTCCCTTGTCATCTATGCCTACTAGAAAGACAAGCAATTCAATACAGGCCGTAAATGTGTGGTAACTGACTTTTTACACTGCTCCTTTTCCTTGGTTGTAATTGCTAGTCTTTGTGGTATCTGGTTTAGTGATTGTAAGTGGGAGGTTTTCTCCCTCATTTTCCACTTTCAATATTATCCCTTTTTGATCATGTGTGCCACTCTACATGCAAACATAATCTTCTGAGTCCTTGTTGGGATATCCTGGTCTATCCTTTTTTTCACTCTTGGATCCTGGTTCTGATATCCAAATTCCACTTTCAGAATCTTCTTAACTCGCTATTCACTTTATTTACTTGTAGTTCTTATTAGAAGTCTCTACCTTTAATCACAGTGATGGAGCTGCTACTCAGATCCCTAAGATCTCTAGTCTTTTACTCAGAATTTTGTCATCTGTGGAAATTCTTTAAAAATAAAGAAATGCTTTCTAAGTTTAGTGTTTCTGGGTGGTGGTGGTTACAATATCATTAGCTCCTAAGTTTGGCATATCTCAGAAATGTCTTTTATGTTTTGGATACAAATACTGAGAAGATAGTACATACCTTTCAATTGTTCACATTAATTTAATTCAAGCCTCAGTGTGGAGTTATGAATCACCAAGACTCATTCCTTTTTACTTCTACTACCAACATAGATTTTCATAGATAGTGGGATAGATGTGACAAAATATCTGGGTACATTCAACCCATGCTATTTGCACAAAAGGAATTATTGGATGTTCTCCCTTTGGGGAGAACCTGTGGATGGGAAGGTATTTCATTATTGGAGACTCCAGCTTCCCATTCACAGGTTAGATTGTCCTTACTATTCCCTCTTTGTTTCATATTCTTCTTTATTCCAATATCCTGATACAGCTTACCCTCCACATTTAGGATTTCTTTTTTAACTTGAAGTATTTTTTTCAATCCTTTCAAGGAATACCTTGCCCTTTCTCAACCAGTCAATCAAGCAAGCAATAAGCATTTATTAATTACCTACTCAGTGCTTTGTAGTGCTCAGCACCACAGAGACAAAAGTGAAAGTCCCTGCCTTCAAGGCATTTAATTTTACAGGGGGAATCAACATGAACAGAAGCACAAGATACAAAATAAATTCAGGATAATTTTTTTTTTTTGAGAGAGGCACTAATCACTGGAGGGATTAGAAAAGGTCTCACAGGTATTAGCATTTGAACTTGAAGTGAAACTAGGGAATTTAAGAGTCAAAGGTGAGGAAGGAGTATATTCCAGGAGAGGGGAAAGCATAGAGAAGGAAGATGGAATGCCACGTATGAATTACAATAAGAATTTCATTTTGGCTGGATTGAAGAATTTGTGAAGGGGAGCAATGGAACAAGGAATAGGACTGGGAAGGCAGTTGGATCTAGTCTACAAAAGGCCTTAGAAATCAAAGGAGTTTGTGTTTGATCCTAGAAGTGATAGGTAACTACCGTAGTTTATTGATCAGGGGAATGGCATGGTCAGATCTGTGCTTAAGAAAGATCATATTGTCAGATTCTGGAAAATGTATTGGGGAGGAGGAAGAGACTGGAGGCAGGAAAATCGATTAAGAGGTGGTTGCAAGAATGCGTTCTAGGGGTGATGGAGACTTGACCTGAAGGGATGACAGTATGGGTAGAGAAAAGCTAGGTATATGGGAGAGGTGTATAGTTAGAAATTGACAGCAGTTGACCACTTCAACTATTTGAGTTGAGGGAAAGTTAGAAGTTGGGCATGATTCCTAATAACAACAAAGAGGAGTAGTTCTCTCTTTAACCTTTTCATGTTCATTAGACAAAACATAAACAGTGCAATCTTTGCATGTCGTTGTCCCTTGTCTCTTCATCTTCCATTTTTACTGAAGATTACCTTTTTCTTTGTCACTCTTCTTGCTGATTTAGGTAATAAGCTACCTATTTGCTATATCTCCTTGATGTAATGGAGCCATGTAAGTAAAATGTTTAAAAATAGTTTTAGAATAGTAAATTTAGAGGTAGAAGGGATGTTAGAAGTTAAAAGAACTGAAGCCCCCAAAGGCTCTATGCCTTTGCATAGGCTGTCTCCTCTTCTCACAATGTTTTTCTTCCTTCCTCCAAATCTTAAAATCCCTAGTTTTCCTCCAAGGCTTAGCTCAAAGGCTGCCTCACACATGAGACATTTTTTTCATCTATTCAGTTTCTAGCACTTTCCCTCTAATATTTTGTATTTATTATTATTCCTATAAGTGTATACACTGCCTTTCCCTATCAAATGGAAGCTCCCTGAGGACAGGGAGTGTTTTAATTTTATCTTTGCAGCCTCCTAGTGCCTAGCCTAAAGTTATATAAGTAGCAAAGTTGTTATGTGAACCTAAAGGTTCTTTGATATAAAATTCAGCATATCATATTCTTGCTTGTCTTTTTCTCAGATTTTTTTTCACCATTTCTCATTAGCTGTTATTACTTGTTCAAACCTATTGGATTTTCAATTAGTAGATTCTTGCCAAGGTCTTATTATAAAAAGTAATTGCCTCTGCTGTTTGTGAGAAGAGTTTCTGAAGAAATCCAACTTCCAATCACTTGTCTTCTTTATTTTCTTATTAGACTCAGATGTTGCATACTGACATCTCCTGTGTTTCCAAATCCTGTTTTGACCTTTGATCCTCCAGTTTGTTGAGAGCACATATTCTACATTGGGCTTTTTCCACAGCCTTGCCTCTCTGATATTTGATCCAGGCACCTCATCATCTTCATGCTAGTACAATTTATGCTGTCCCTTTGTTCTAGCACTTGGCAGTTAACTCTCAATTGACTCTTGGCAATAGAAGTAATGAATAAAACAAGGAATGTCTAACAAGCCTTCATTTAAAAAAAATAATTATTGCCTCACCTTTCCCACCTGTAAATAAGGTGAATTTAATGTAAGTTAGGTGGATTTTAGTGTATGTGAAATAAATATTTGTTATTATTTATTAGAGTTCAGTTTCCCAGGTTCCATAGTCATAACAATATCTTGTTCCCAGGTATTAGATATGAGTTCCCACAGCAATGGTTCAAAACATCCCCACCATGCTTGTTCAGCATTACATATTGATAAATAATATAAACATCCACTGTGGCTGCACAGTGAGATACAGGGATGAGGTGGTGTAAACTTGTGAGGCTATTGCTGGCAATATACCATCTTTATCTGTTTCCCCTTTGAAGCAGGTGGTCATTGGTCAGTGAATGGGGAACCTTAGGGTTGAATGCATAAATGCTGTGTGTGCCTCAACTGGCCTCCATTGATGCTTAGGCGGGGAGCCTTAGGATTGAATGCACAAGCTGGAATTGCTATGTGCCTTGATTGGCCCCCTTCAAGGCTTGGAGGGGAATCTGTGTTTGCCTCAATTGGCCCCCATTGAGGCTTGAGGGGATTTAGGGGGATGCACAAGTTGTGCCTGTCTCAACTGACCCCATGGAGATGTAGGGGTAGTTGCCCCACCCCCTTCTCACAGGCCCCTGCAAGAAGGGTAATTAGGTAATGCTGTAGGAGTTTGTCCTCCCATTATCAGCAATTCTCTTCTGAGAAAACTAGACCAGAATAAAGTAAGATTATTAGCCCCTTCTTAGTGTCTTTCCTGTCTGACCAGATCAAGGGTGAACCTGCCCTAGTAGCCCTCCTATGTGCTGTGTTTATTTGTTTTATACCACCCAATTCAGTCCTATTACTCGTGAGTAAAATTAGGGGCTCAGAACATTGTATCTCATGGTAGGAGTTCAATCAATTTTCAGTCAATTTTCATTCCAGGTCATTGACCCTCTGATGTTCTACTAATTCTGTGTCTGTCCCATTCTTCTTCCATCTCTGATCAATAAAAATGGGCCAGTAAGACCACATAGGTAACCCAAAATGCCAGGGACATAAAAGAGAAGACATGCTTGATTTGCATAAGTGATAATTTCCCTTTTCTTATACTAGGACATATATGGAACAGCCTACCAGACTTTGCAAGTCCCAGATTCCTAGGTAGAATAGGTCTTATAAAGGCTTACATATATTAATAGTGTTCAGAGTTAAGTCTACAGAATTTCAAGTGCCAAGAAAAAAAAATTCACCCTGCTGAAAGGACTAATTCATAAGCTATACCTAGCAATGAATGGGACTCCTTTGCTGGTTTTTTTTTTTTAACAGATGTTTACCTGTAACATTGATAGTATCAGTCCTGCCTAAAAAGCCCTTAGCAAAAACAGCTGCACTGTGTGGATGGTTTACCTCCTTGCTGCCTCCACACAATTGGCTGCTTTACATGAAGGCCTCATCAGCACCAGGACCAGCTCCTCTATCCAGACCACAGTATGTACTGTGGCTGACCAGAGCTCCTGAAACAAGGCAATTTTTGCCTTTGCTCTTGTCCACAGTTTAAACTAGCTTTATGAATAGGTGGGAATAGGCAGTAGACTACATGGTATGATTTATAGGTTTATTATGTCCCCTCAATGTTTCTTAGAGTGTCTGAGATCTGATATCCCACCATTAAATGTGTGTTTCTGTGGGTTAGGAACTTCTTCTGATATACTCTTTTAAAATAGAAATACTAGTCCAATGGTTATCACATTCAGATGTGATCGGTCATTTGTACTTCCATGTGAATCAGTTCATTTAATTACTTCTTCTAAAGTTGGAAAAAAGAAAGGGGGGTTGATTAGGAGTAAGAGGCAAAGGGAAATAAGTTGATATCAAGGAGGACTACATAAGGACTCTTAGACCTTGCTATCTGATCAACCCTTAGGAAGTCCATACCTCTCCGGAAGCCTAATAGTAGAATTTTCTTTTATATGTTGTTTTGCCCAATTAGAGTGTGGGTCCTTTGAGAGCAGGACTATCTTCATTTTTCTATTTGTATCCTCAGTGCAAACCTAATAAATGTTTTTTTTCATTCATTCATTTATTCATCCATCAATCTTTCCATCCATTCATTCATTCTTAGTAGGCAAGGGATAATATGAAGTTAATGGCTCCTTAGATTAAAAAACTAGGGGAGCAACCAGGAGAAGGAGGGTGACTTGACAACAAGAGGTGAGAATGTGGCCAAAACAAACTGCCTAGAGCAGTTTTGCCCAGAGTTCGTCCTGATCATGACTCTAACTTATAGGGGCCCAGGATGGAACCATTTCCAACCCCAATTTTTATTTTTAAGACCAGTGTGTATAGTGTTTAGTGTGTATATTTATTACTTAAAATGAACTCTTCTATGAGAATGGAAAAAAAACATCTCAAATGCATCTCAGCATATCTCTCTATGGATGCCATTTCTGTGACATACCCATTCATATTGGATTCCACTGTGTCCTTGAGATATGTCCTCTGCCCACTGGAGGGGGTAATTTTAAGCAGTCACACTCAGGGATCACTATGGCATCCTGGTGTCATCTGTTCTTATCACATGACCAGCCCAGCATAGCCAACTGAGATGAACATTGCTTTGATGCCCATAGAATGACTGGGCTCCAAGGCCTCATTACTGGGGACTTGGTCCTATCATTTGATGCTAAGCTGAGCATGTTTCTGCCACTACAGCTGCTGGTCCAGATTGGCTTCTAAATGAGGTCTGAGAAATTAAATTGTAGTCATCTTTAGAAGAAATGATGAGAAATAATGGTTTGGATGCACTGTGTCATGTCAAGGATCATAGAGCTCTGTGGACCCTTTCACAGATGAAAGAATCCTTTATCCCTGCAAGCTAGTGTCCAGCTTATTGGTTATTTTTAAAAGTTGGTGGCATACTGCAAAAAGGCATCTGAAAGGCCCCTCTAGATTGTTTTTCAGTGGATTTTCTTTTGACAGCTTTAAAGGGTCCTTTAAAATTGCCAGGAGAGTAGACTCATATTTTTATCATTCCACCTGCATAGCATTTTAGACACATTTATATTCCTGAAAGCATAATAATACATAACATTTAGCATTTAATTTATGACTCCTGCCACATCTGGTATAAAACTCCTTCTGAAGCAATAAATCAACCCCTTCATGCCAAATTGCCATTCATTCTGTGACCTCCTCCATAATTTATGGTTTGTGAGCACAAAATGGGAGAAGCAGCTTAAATCGAGTGGATTTTAATTAACAATCTTAGAAAATCCAGAAGAATATTTGCAGTGTATTCATGAAAGGAAAAGACTTTGTTACTTGAAATAAAAAAGAAAGACCAGCCCATTTAGATGGTGTAAATTGGAATCTATTCTTGGGGCTTCGAAACCACAACATCAAGATTTCTCTTCTTCCAGTTCAAAATACAAAGTGACTCTGATAGGAAAAGCTGTCAAAGTGTAGAGGGCAAAAATGAGTTTCCATAAGAGATTTCAAGGAAAGGGAGGAGGAGGGGAGACGTAGCCATCTCCATCTTCTTCTTTCTGCTTAGCACAGCCTTTGACAGAGTTGCCTGGCTTCTGACATGGTGCCTTTCATGTCAAACAATTTTATTTCTAAGCTTTTCACAGTGTGTCCTAAGTAGTTTCTATTAGCATCGTCCCATCCGTTTCCTTGGCAACAGAGCTGGTCAATTTAGTCACCATTTAAGAACTGTGGAAAAAGCAAGAGCTAGCAATGTGATGGGCAAAATTACAGAGAATGGGCTGAATACAATTCTTGCTTGGGGAGATGTATTCTTTTGCAAGGGCCTGTTTTATTTTAATTAAAACTGAAAAGCACTTTTAAACAAGGTCTGAGATTAAGCTGGAGTCAGGGTGATCTACTGTATATCTGTACAACTGCATTCCTTAATGTTATCTCTTTAACCTTAATGGATTGCACGCACTTTTTCAAATAAAC
This sequence comes from Pseudochirops corinnae, assembly GCA_028646515.1. NCBI lineage: Eukaryota > Metazoa > Chordata > Mammalia > Diprotodontia > Pseudocheiridae > Pseudochirops > Pseudochirops corinnae. Next base: position 208,390,146 of record CM053587.1, read on the forward strand.
AACAAGAGAGAGGCTGGAGGCTATAGGGAAGCTTCTGCCTTATCCTTCTCTAGAGTAAATACAGGGTAGAGAGAACTGCTTGTTGTGTTAGCTGATGACTCTGAACACATCTGGAATCACTGAAGCTTTATGGTTGATATAACTTACATTGTATAATAGTTTCTTAATCTTACTAAAAAATTATGACACCTTATCTTGCCACAGGAGAGACATCATGGTGTAGTGATAGAAGATAGGTCTTGGGACAATAAGACCTAGGTTAAGTCCTACATCTGATATTCTGGCTGTGAGACTCTGGACAAGTCACTTAAAATCTCTCTTTCTGAGTTTCCTCATCTGTAAAGGGAGGGGCTGCATTACGTGGCTTCTAAGGCCCCTTTCAACTCTAATCCTATGATCCAATGGTAGAGAGAGTTTCCACACCAGGCATTCTTTTTTTTTTTTTTTTTTTTTTTTTGCTTTTTGGAGAGGGAAGGGCAGGGCAATTGGGGTTAAGTGACTTGCCCAAGGTCATACGGCTAGTAACACACCAGGAATTCTTAATACATATGGAATCACAGTTATGATCCTACCATTTATCTTTCTTTAGAAGAAAAACAAAACAAAATCCAAGCAATTGTATGTGAGCTCATTCTTTGTTTAACTCTTTATCAATATGGACGTGCTTTCAGACTGGTGTGTCCAATTTTGCTATTAGCTTCCTTTAGATCATTCAGAAATTCAAACTCCATGGGGATGGAAAGTTTGCTCAATAAAAATGTTTGTGGTACTTAGTGTATATATCGAAATGCATTAATGACTTACATGTACATAGTGCATTAAGTTTTCAAAGCACATCATACTATTTGATCCTTACAATAACCCTTTGGGTTAGGTACTATTATTAATCTCATTTTACAGAGGAGAAGACTGAGTCTCAGAGAAATTAGGTTATTTTCCAAGGTCATAAAGCTAGCAAAATCTGTAGCAGAATTTGCCATTTCATCTCTCTTCCTCTTTAAAAAAACCAAAAAACCAAAAAAACTGTCTCCCATCTGGCTTCTGACCTCACCTTTCAATTGAAACTGCATTCTCCAAAGTTACCAATGATCTCTTAATTGTCAAATTGAATGTTCTTTCTAAATGCTTATTCTTCTTGACCTCTCTTTAATCTTTGACACTGTTAGACTCAGTACTCTTAGATCTTTTTTCTTCTCTTGGTTTTCATGACACTGCTTTTTCTTGGTTCTTCTCCTATCCATCTGACCACTTCTTCCTAATCTCCTTTTCTGGATCTTTCTTCAGTTCACATCCAATAATTCTGGGTGGTTCCCAAGGCTCTGCCCTGCATGAAGGGGAATAGGCCAGCTGGGTTCAATTCTCTTTCATCTCTATGCTATCTTGCTTAGTGATCTCATCAGCTCCCATGGTTCAGTTATCATCTCTGTGTAGATTCTTTTTCATTCTTTATTTTTTATTGATTTGTTTGTTTACTTTTAGTTTGCAAGATTCAGTTCCACAATCCCTTGAGTTTCAGATTTTCTCTCCTCTCCCCTCTCTCAACCCTCCCTCCACCCCCATGGCAGCATGCAATCAAGTATAGGATCTGCAAATACTTGCACATTAGGCATTAGTCTGGTTGTAAAGAAGGGTTGTAACTGAAGGAATGAACAATGGGAAAGAGGAAACAAAACCAAACATGAAAAAGAAAGAGGGCAGGTAGCTTGCTTCAGTCTACATTTAAATTATGTTCTTTCTAGGTTTTTCTCTGAATGTGATATCTTTTTCCATCCTGAGTCTTTTGGAGTTTTGTTTCAAATCTTATCATTTCTATCTTTATAACATCTCTTGTAAATTGTCTCTCTTCTCACTTAGACACTATCTTAGGATGGGATCTCATCATCTCCTGCCTGGTCTATTGCAATAGCCTTCTCTTTGATCATCCTGCCCTCAAGTTTTTTCCCACTTCAATCTATCTTCCCATCAGCTGTCAAAATGATTTTTCTAAAGTGTGTAATGATCATGGTGCTCTTCTGTTTGTTACACTTTCATGTCTCCCTCCTCCAGGAAGCTCATTTATTTGGCATTCAAAACCTGACCCCTTGCTACTTTTTCAATCTCCTTACATTTTTACTCCCTTCCAAACCTTCTGTAATTAGGCTATATTGGGCTTCTTAGTGTTCTTCACATACAGCAATCCATCTCTGGATTCTGAATTTCCACTGGCTGTACCCATGCCTGGAATGCTCTCCCTCTTCACCTTTTCCTCCAGGCTTCCATGGAAGATTCAAACTGAAAGATTTAACTCAAGTTGTTCTTTCAGCATTCTTTCTCATTCACTAATCCTTTCTCTTTGAGATTGCCTTCCATTTATCTCAAATATGTCTTGTATGCATCAAATTACTTGCATTTTGTCTCGCCCGTCATAATGTAAGCATCTTGAGGTGTTTCCCCTTTCTTTTATCTCCATTGCTCATTATGATACCTGACACATAGAGAGCATGTAATAAACACTTCTTGACTGGTTGATTCTGTCCTAGTCTAACATTCTATCTGGTATGCCACCCTACTTCTAAAACTGGGCTTCATGACCACAAAACAATTTATAGACATTCTCTTATCTGTTCCTCAATGTAATCCTGGGATATTGTTGTTGTTCATCTTCCATTCACAAAGAGGACCAATGACATCATGAGGGTGATGTCTTGACTTGTGAATGAATTGGATTTAAGTGAGGCAGAGCTGTGCAAAGTCCTCAACCTCACTTTCTCCACTAGAGTCATCAGAGTCCACTGGCAAGACATTAGTCAAGACAATTGGTGACAGCAACCCTGGGATGTAAGCAACCCCTTTTTGTAGATGAAGAATCTAAGATTCTGAAAATTTAAGAGATTTGATTATACTCTCACCATTAGTAAGTGGAAGACCTTATTCTGATAACCAGGTCCTCAGATACTAAATTCTGTTCTCATTAATCATATGTCATGCTGTCTCCCAAGCTCCTATACTGGACAATGTAGCTAAGTTTTGGTGGAGACACAAAGATCAGGCTGTAGTAGTAGTGAGGGTCTCCTCATTGAAGGGCTTAGGAAGCATGCAATATGAGAATCAATTGAAGGAATTGGGGACATTTAGCCCGTAGAAGAGATTTGTGAAGATGGGTGAGGGGAGAGGGAAGGACAAGATAATTATCTTCAAGTATTTGAAAGGGCATCACAAAGAAGAGGGATTAGACTTGTTCTGCTTAGTTCTAGACAACAGTAAAAGGGCAAAAATATATGAAAGTTGCAGAGTAAAATTTAGGCTTTGAGCCAGGAAAAACTTCCTGATAATTGGAATTATTCTAAAGAGGAATGCTTCTCTCTATTGGACTTCAACTGAAAATCACATGGCCACTTGTTGGGGGTTGGTAAAAAAAGGGATGTTTATTAAGTCATTATTTGAGCTAGGTATCCTCCAAGATCTCCTCCAACTCTGAGATGATGTGATTCTCAATTTGCTATGGTCCTTGCTGCCCTAACACTTTAAATCTAATAGCCTAATTGTTTTGGTTCTGGAGCAAGTAATAAAAGGGTCCCATGAGGACCAGTTGTGGTTTTCAATGGTCCATTTTATGTGACCTGACAGCATTTTAGTTATGTTGATTTGATCATAATGTATTATTTCTCACATGGTATGAGCAAAGAATGTACACAATCACATAAAGAGCTAGAAGAGACCTTAGACCCTGTCTAGTTTAAGCCTTCTTTTTATAGAGGGGGAAACTGAGGTTCAGTGAGATGAATGACTAAATATGCAAAACATTTATTAAGAATTTACTATGTGCGAAGCAATGGGTTTACAAATGAAAAAGTAAGATAGTCTCAAGGAACACACATTCTAATAGGGGAAATGGAATATATGAAAGGTTTTAGCTACAAGTCAGATGGAAAAATTGTATCATATTTAGGGCACTGTGGGCAAAGCAGACATTGATGTATTTTTTTAATGGTATGATTTAATGTCACTATTCCTAGTGCTCTTGAGTTCAAGGTCCTTGGTGGTCTCCATCAAGTTTGAGGGGAAATGGCAGTTAAGGTAGGAGTAGTGATTTGACTTGTCTGGCATATGTTGCTTTCTGTTTTTCCCTTAGTGTGCCTTTCTGCTTTAGTTAGACTGGCTTGCCTATCCTATGTATCTTAGTTGGTTGACAGCTCATGAGGAGTTTCCCATAGGAGTTGCTTCCTTAAATGGTGGCTATGTGAGCTGATCCAGAAGCAGGAATGGTGGTCTTGGTTGTATTACCACTCCCAGGGCTCCTGTGCCAATGTATTGGTGAAGGTAGGTCAGCAGTTGTTGCTGGTGAGATGAAGGGACTTGTCCAGTGTCACATAGTAAGTGGTGGGGTTGAGACATAAACAGAGATCTTCTGATTCTGAGGCTAGTGTCCTTTCTATGAAACCATGCCCCCATACTCTTGTGGCAAAATTGACCAGAATTAAATTTACCAAACTCAGTTGCCACATCTTCACCAAAACAAAACACATATGCAATCTACAAGGACGTGGGGTTAAGTTGCAGACTTAATTTTAAGAGCTTCTAAGAGCATTTCTTTATGGATGTACAAGAACTCTGATGATATTTGCTGTCTTCAATAAATGTCTATGGACTTTCACTTCACCTTGTACTTCATATTTCACTACCCATGCTCTAATAAGTGATTCTCCTCATCTTTGTTCTAAACTGAAACCCAATCTTATCACTGTACATGAGCCTAGACATGCTCAGAAAAAGTCAAGGAACCAAGGGTAAGAAGTTGTCCTTCTCTTTGCTTTGCATCTTGGGCATTCAATCTATTTTACTTTTTTTTAAAACTACAGTGGGCTTTTAACGGAAGAGGAAGAATGACAAATAGCAGGCCTTTCAGAGGCCCCCTGCCCTCAAATGAGAATAGCTTAGATGATTTGAATGTCTGGGAAAGGGCTTGGGTTAATAGTACTGGAGGCATGAAGTTCCCTGGATTTCTTTGCACTGCTCCATTCCATATGCATCAGTTTGAATCACCTTTCCAGTTGAGAGCATAGCTAGAGCTTTTTATTTATTCCAATCAGGACCTCCCTTGTGTTGAGTAACAAGGGTGCCAATTAATGCCAGTTGTGATGGGGGACAGCGGGGATCACCAGTCATTTTCCCATATGGCATGCATGAACAATTAGATACATGGGCTGACATTTCATCCTTGATATTTCATAACACATTCCAAGTCTGATTGACATCCCAGAGTCACATAGATGCTACAATCTGACAGATTATAAGGGCATGATGTCTTCTGTCTTTCTCATTCTGATGATTATGTTTATAGGTATATCAGAGCCAGTTAACTCGTCCTTCCTTTCTCTACTATCATGTGAGCATCAAAACATCTGGAGAAGAACCCTAGGGGGTTGGCTTGTTGGACCTGGGCCAGGGGTTATTTGGCTGGTAATATAGAAGAGAATAGATGATTCCTTAGGGGACTAGAATATGAAGAATTCTGGGATCTTCCACACAAGGGAACTTGTTGTACTAGTTTGGGAGGACCATAACACCTAAGACATTTGTATCATCAGGACAGAGTAGTGTCAAACGATCTTTAATATCTCTTGAATTCCTTCAGAGTTGTCCTCCTCAACATCAGGTCTCTTTCCACTTCCCAGATTGTTCTTCTAAGTCAATGAATAATTTTATATAAATGACAACCTCTCTATCTCTACCTCCTGTTTTTTCATTGTGAAATGAAGATTCCTCTACCTGTCTGTTCCTTCAGCCAAACGGGACATATATTTCTGAAAAGTGTTTGGTCTCCTTAGGAGTTGAATATATATATGTACACACACACCCACACACACAAACACACACACATACACACACACACACACATATATACATATATATAGTCATTACACAAAAGTATTTTCTTCTACACTACTCATCAGTTCAATTTGCTCATGGCCAGCATGACAGTATTAACAGTTTAAGTATCTCATTCTGTGTAATGGGGCAAGAGAAGGGAGGAGAGAGAGTAGCACATTGAGATAATCATCGAGATTGCAAGGTAGAGACATTTAGCATCATCTGTGGGGTACCTGTCTTTCCACCTATTTACCTGCCATGACTATCATGCTGAGAAGTTAAAATCAGAATTTCTGATTGACTTGGAAGTGGGTTGAGGCTAGTAAAGATCTATGTGCTATCTTGCTGGCATCAAATCCAAGAAAACAGACAAATGTTGAGTGGACTGGAAATTAAGAGATTGGTTTTGAGTTCTGCCTTTATTGCTAAATAGTTATTTGACCTTGGATAAGTCATCTCATTTTGGGGGTACTTCCATTTTCCAATTGTAAAATGAAAATTCAAAAGGTAACATGATGCAGTAAAAAGACTCCTCAAATTCTGCTGCTGTATGACCTTGGATAAGTGCCTTGACTTCTCTGGGTCTCAGTTTATTCCTATGTAAACAAGTGAGTTGGAGGGGATGATTTCCTGGCACTAAATCTATGATCTGAAGGACTGAATTGTAAGTTCTTTTAAAGATATAATATTCTGTGATAATTGTGCTTGTCCTGTTTTAGTTTACCTTGCCTCATGTGTTTATTTCCTTTCTCTTCCTTTTCCTAGAACATTGATAATACCTTTAACAGTAATGAGAACAAACCAGTGAAGCTTGTCTATGGAGTCTGAGATTTTAAAAGATGATTATAGTCATTGCATTGAAAGACACAAACCCAGTCTTTTTTTTTTATGTGTGTGTGTGACAGTCTCTTTATTTTCCCCCATAATCTAAGATTTTTTTTTTTACAGTCACTTATCATGAATTCATAGGGAATTGGTTCCAACAGCTCAGGTTCCTTGCCACTGGTTCTCACAAAGTGTGCATCTCTGGGTGGAGCAGGCTGGCATTTGAGTTGAACCCAAGTGCCTTTTTCTTTGGCTTCTTTTTCCTTCTGATCATTTTCCTTTACCCACTTCAGGAAGCTGTTTCTTCTCTTGGAATGCTTAACATGCTCAATACACACATTAATTCTCTTTGCTGGAATCTTGCCTTTAACCTGTCTGTTTACAACAAGTAACATGATAGACCCGTCCAGTCTTGCCATGGTAACATTTGTGGGACATTCCTTGCTGAACAGTGCCCATACCCTTGATATCCACCATATCACCTTTCTTGTATATTCACATACATGTAACCAAAGGGACAACACCATGTTTTTGAAAGAGCCTAGAAAACATGTATTGTGTCCCTCTTCTTTTTCCTTTTGTGTTTGTCATTTTGGCAATTCGCTGGAATATGGTAGAGCTGGTGGAAAGGTGGTAGCCTCTTTAATAGACACTGGAATCTATTTTCTGGGGAAGCTAATAATTTTGCTATTGCAACCTACTATGTGAGGACCCACATCATGAAGACCAAATGGACTTGAAAGCAGAAAAAGTGATTTTGAGTCTTGCCTCTGCCTGTTAGTAGCTATGGAACATCTGGTGAGTTGCCTGTCCTCTCTGGCCTCATCTGTAAAATTAGGGGGTCAGGTAGCTGAACTGAAAGTTCCCAAGAATTCTAACATACTCTGAATTATCCATCCAGCATATCCAACTGAATCCTTTTATGTATATGTGTTTGTTTAAAATACTTCCTTGTTGCAGGCTGAGCATAATGTTATTTTTTTGGTTTTGTTTGTTTTTAAATTAGAGACTGGTTCTCTGCATCTTGCCAAGGCTTTAAATGCAGGGGCTACTAATGGGCTCAATCTAATTTTGATTGGCACAGAAGCTTTGACCTGATCTGCCTCTGATCTGGACTAGATCACCTCTCTTTGGGCAAATCCTAGGGGCTCACTGTATTAATGCCAAACAGTGCAGGTACCCTTTTAGCATAGTCTACTGTAGCATCTCTGAAGAGATCAACTAACTTTAACCTCCCCACTAGCCCAGATTAGAAGTATGTACCACTATGCCAGGCAGCCTAGCACGTTCTATTAACATTTTATATTATTGTAACTAAAGCATAAAATAGGAAAGATCTTGGTTGAAATTACTGAGAGATGAAATATTATATCTAGCAGCAGGTGGCCAAAGACAATGACACTGTTGTTAACTAGATTGTAAACTCTTGGATGCTAAGGGCAAATGCCAGGTGTACTTCTTATGATAATAATAGCTGCTGGTTTTTATAGAGTGCTTGATAGTTTACACATCACTTTATAGATCTACTATGGCTTTTGGGACTAATATCAACCCTGAGATATAGGCAGTACATTTGAGGAAACTGAGCACGGAGAGGTTAGTTAACTAATTCATATAAAACCATTCAGTTCAGACACTATGGTAGCAGCTGAGATTTGAGCCCAGAACTTCTGAGTATAGGTGCAACACTCTTTATACTACATGCAACTTTCTTCTTTCTTGAAAAGACAAACAAAAGAGGCAGTACTGGTGCTGGGCCACTTATCTGAAAGAAATCTCTTTGCCTATCAGGTATCAGTCAATCAACGCTGATTAAGCACCTACTATGTTCTAAGTATTAGAGATAAAAAGGCAAAAAACGATCTAGTGGAGGGGGACAGCACATACACACACACAAATCCATGCCAACCTTTGCTGCTGTTATTCAGTTGTTTCAGTCATGTTCAGCTCCTCATGACCCCGTTTGGAGTTTACTTGGCAAAGATACTGGAGTGGTTTGCCATTCCCTTCTCCAGACAAACAAACATAGGTGTATTAAAAATAGACAAAATATAATTTTTGGAGAAAGGTGCTAGCAGCTGGGGATGGGGATCAGGAAAGGCTCCATGTGCAAGTTAATCTTTGACCTGAGCCTTAAAAGAGATTGGGAATTCTAATGTGAATGAATGAATGAAAGAGCATTTAATATATACTTTCTATATGCAAAGCACTGTGCTAAGCTCTGGGGATATTAAACAAAAAAAATGGAAACAGTCCTTGTCCTCAAGGAGCTCACATTCTAATGGGATGTGTGTATGTGTGTGTGTGTATGTGTGTGTGTGTGAAGAGAGACAGCACATGGAAGAAGTTTCCCAGTGGCGAGTCAGATACAAAGTCCCCAGGATCCTTAGGCTGCAGAGGCAAAGCAGTACCCATGTATTTTGTATTTCCCACTGTGTCATACATATTTTCTTTACCCCTAGTGTATTTTTTTAATGCTCTACTGACAGATAAAATCATATCAGTTTCTGCTGTGCAACCATTTGACAGTAAGAAGGATTTTGGTGACAAGAACTTTTTTCCTCTGGGTTTCCGATAGATGTGTTTGAAGCAGCTGTTAATCAGTCTCCAAGCCACATCTCTATAGGGTCTTCCTAGGATGATGGCCACAAGGACTGGGGCAGAGACAGGATCAGTGGTTCAGGTTCTTTGGATAATCTGTCCACTCGTGGTAGTTACCTAGCAGTTGGTTTTGGTGGTGATGAAGAAGGCTGGCATCTTCTACACAGTTATTTCCCCCCTCAATGATGGCCTGGGCTAGAAGTAGGGCCTGTGGTTTGGAAAGTCACCAAGTCTCTTGGTTTAGGGTCCTGAGCTATTTCCATTGAGATCTCAGTGGAAATTGTGGCTGTGGTTTCACTTATCTTGTACAAGTTGCCTTGTATCACTGCCTCAGAGTGCCAGATGGCTTTTGGTGGGGATGGCTAGCCTTTTCTCTAAAAGAGTTATTTACCTGTAGGATGAATATGGGGACTGGGTTGGAAGCAGAACTGTTGATCTGGCATGAATTGCTCTTCTGGAGGTTCCTGGAAAGAGTAGTAGGTCTTAGGTCTTGGGTCTTGGCCTATCCCCGTCAAAGCAGAGGAGGTGATAGTCAGAATAGTGGTGGTGGCTTGACTTGTTTGGCACATGCCAGACATGCCTTCTGTCTTTCTCTCTGGGTACCTTGTGTAGGGGCAGAGGTGGAGGTAAGGAGGAACTGCATAAGTTGTAGGAGATAACCAGAAACATGGGGATGTGAGTTGGAGTACTGTATTTGAGGAATAGTAAGCAGCTTAGTTTGGCAGGACTTTTGCAAAAAAGAAAAGGAGTGATGGGTAATAAAAGTGAAAAGATTAGGTGTGAACCAGGTTGTAAAAGTCTTTAAAGGCCAGTTTTTATTTGATTTTAGGTAGAATGGGGAACCGCTAGAGTTCATTAAATACGGGAGGAATGTGGTCAGATCTGCACTTAAGGAAAACACATTGACAGAGGTGTGGAGGATGGATTGAAATGGGAAGAGACTTTGGGTAGGGTGACCAACTAGATGGCTATTGTACTCATCTAGGCAGGAGGTTGGAATTAGGGTGGTGGCTATATACGCAGAGAGAAAGGGAATGGATATGAGAAGTATTATAGAGGTAGACAAAACAAGATTTGGCAATTGACTGGATGGGTATATGTGCTATGAACAGAAAGGAGTAGTTGAGGATAACAATGATGTTGTAAATCAGGATGATGAGGTTGGGAGTGCCCTCAACTGAAATACGAAAATTTGGGGCAAAGGAAGATTTTTGGAGAAAGGCAATGTATTCTGTTTCAGTCACATTGAATTTAAGGCACTTATGGGACATTAAATTTGCAATTTCTAGTAGGCGGTTGATGTGAGACTGGAGTTCAGAAGAGAGACCAAGACTGGATATATAGATCCGAGAATCATCAGCATACAGCTGATGAAGAGAGTGGGAGGAATGAGAGAAAGAGAGTCAGAGAGACAGAGGGAGAGTCAGAGAGACATACAGAGAAAGCAAGAGACAGAGAGAGGGAGACAAGAGAAACAGAGATAGAAATACAAACAGTGAGAGAGAAGGCAGCCAAGGACAGAGCCTGAGAAGTGAATATTCTTTTTAATAAATGGAAAAAAAAAGTTAAGCTAAGCTTGCGTCCAGTCAGTGTTACTTTCTTTTTTGCTATGTATTGCTCTGTAACTCAACCTCTTGACATGTTTTACTTTAAAATGTCTACTCCAAATTGCCTATATCTATGAAGAATGAAGCTCTCATGACTATGAAAAGGCTAAACAATCACACATAGATAATGTTGATTTTTGTCTTGCTATTCACCATATTTGTAATGTTTGTCACACATTGATGACATTTGGAAAAGTTGGGATGTCACACCTATGGCAGTTAGGTGGCATAGTGGATACAGTGCTTGACTTGGAGTAAGAAAGACCCAAGTTCAAGTCCTGTCTGAGATACTTAGCCTGCATTAGACACTTAACTTACTTCAGCTGTAGTTTCCTCACGTGTGAAAAAATGAGTTTAATAATAAAACCTATTTCAAAAAGGTTTTGAGGAACAAATGGTATAACCTAAGCAAAGCAATTTGCAAGCCTTGAAGTGCTTATAAATGTTAGCTATTATTACAATATTTGGTAGATCCCAATCATTCCTGTATCCACAAAATATTAATAAGATTGAGGTTTCATGCTTGGGGCTTGGGTGAGCTAATTTAAATCTCTCAGGTTCACAGTCACCAATTACACCCATGTGTCTGACCAGTTGTTTCATAAATGCTTGCCACTGGCTCCATGGAGACCAGAAAAGAGGATGTGAATAGGCCAGTGAAAAAACCATACCCTCCCCTGGAAACATTAGATACAAATTTATGAAATACCTTTTATATGCCAGGAACTATATTGGGCAATTGGGGATAACAAGCTGAAAAGTCCCTATCATCTTGCATCTAGCATTCTGCTACTGGCAGGATGTAGCATGTATTCAGATAAGTAAATACAAGATAATCTGAAGAGGGAAAGATACTAGATACTCCAACCTCAAGTCCCATCAATAGTGGGTAGAATCCAAAAAGCCAACCATTTTTTTCCAGAAGAGTAAACAAGGTCATTATTGCCAATTTTTAGGATTATAGAATTAGAGCTAGAAGGACCATCAAAGATCATATAATTCACATTTTTATAGGTGAGGAAACAGCTGTTAAATCATGTAGCCTGAAGAGGTAAGTCATGCCTAAAGTCATCCATATCGTAACCTTTAAAGCCCAGATATGAACCTAGATGATAAGATCATAGATACAGAATGAGAAGGAACTTCAGAGACCATGTATTCCAATTACCATCTGGGGAGCTTAAGTCAATTGCCCCAAATTATATAGGTTTTAAATGTCACAGAAGAGATTAAACCTCCAAATCCACTGCTCTTTTTTTAAAACCACATTTGGCTTTATATTCAATGACATACTCCTCAAGGACCATGGCTCACCATGGGCTTACTGGCTTCCATGATTTTGATCTATTTAAGGGTTCATGAATGATTGATTATATTTCTCTCAGTGATTTGCTCTGAGCATCATCTTTGAAGACTTTGGTAAGGTCAACCACCTCATACAATCAGATGGAGAACCAGCATTTGAAACTTTAAAAGAAATGTGCTAACATTTTAAAGATTGTTTTTTTTTTTCTTACTCAGCTTTGAGTCACTGAGTTCTACGTGGATCCTACTGCTAGTATGCCTATGGTGCTTACTGACTTGATAAATTAGAATGACAAATTAGGCTTGTTCATTACTTCCGAGTGTCGGCAACACTGCCCATATGCCTTGAAATAGCAAGATGCTATAGCATGAATCACCTCAGTTTATTTTGAGTCTTTGGTTTCCACTGAGTGATTTTCACCAGGCTGTGAGTCTAGCCTGGGAAAAACCAACCGGAAGAACTGTGATGAATCAGTGGAGAAAACTTCACAATGAAAAGGAAGAATTTGGAAGTAGAACTGCTGAAGACAGGGCAGAAAAACTATTTTAGGAATAGTGACAATTTCTTTGCAGAACTGACATTGACTCAGCCAGAACAATAATGGAAGTCCAGTGGCCCCTTACATTGTTCTGCTTTTTTCCCCCTTCTCCTAGCCCAGCTCAAGAGGATTTGCATTGTGGCTCATCAAGATAACAAATTTAATTTTCCCTTTAGAAGGCTAATTGTATAACAGCATGATGCAGTGGAAATGATTGAATGTTTATTAATTTTCTTCTGAACATTTTATTTCATCAAAGAGGGAGAAAAACCTGCTTCCTTCCTTTTTCTGTTCTTGAACCTACTCCCTTTAGGTCTGACACCTTCCCTCACCCCATGCACACATAGTTTAGACTTCATTCCTCCCCGGGGGTAGATGAGAGAAAGGCAGTCTTTTCTCCCTCTGTCAAAAACACGCCACTCACATTCACTGGTGATGTGTTAGTGACTCAGCTGCTGGAAATCATCCCACACTGGCTTGTTCTGTCCATCAAATGCCTGAGTGGGAGCATCGCGTTCATTCATGCAAATGGATGAGAAATATAGTCAGTTATGAGATCAAGGCCAAACATTTTTGAGTGGCTCTATTTTCTGGGCCACTGACTGAATGAGCACTCCCAGTAGTATCCCTAAAAGAATAAGATGTTGTTTCCAACTTCCATGTCAGGATGTGAAGGTGATTTGGCTCTGACATCTGTCACCCAATTTATTGGTAGGGCTCATTTTACTGTTTTGGTTCAGTAGATAGGAGGCCCCTTCATCCCTCACCACTCCATGTGCTCCTGTCTGTGAGTTACAAAGTGGTTGAAAAGGATGACCTTCGCCAATAGAAAAGGGCACAAGAACAGTGATGATGCTTTCCTTTTATAACATGCAAATAAGTCCTTGTGCCATGAGGTAGGGCTCTGATCCTTGGAAACATGATTGATCATGGAGAAGCTTATGAAGAGGGCCACATGTGATTTTTTTTGAGCATATCCTCATTTTTTTTTTTTTGCTTTTTTTTTTGGAGGGCAGTTGAGGTTAAATGACTTGCCCAAGGTCATACACCTAGTTTTTGTGTTAACTATCTGAGGCTGGATTTGAACTCAGGTCCTCCTGACTCCAGAGCTGGTGCTCTATTCACTGCGCCACCTAGCTGCCCCATAAAAGACTTCTTTTTTTTGGCTTTTTGGAGGGCAATTGGGGTTAAGTGACTTGCCCAAAGTCACACGACTAGTAAGTGTGTCAAGTATCTGAGGTCAGATTTGTACTCAGGTCCTCCTGACTCCAGGGCCAGTGCTCTATTCACTGTGCTACCTAGCCACTCCCATATCCTCATTTAGATACCTTCATCAGGTACTCAGTGCTGTTGTCTTCACAAACTGTCCAAGATCTTCACTTGGGCAATGCAAATATCAGACCTGGAGCACACACAGTTTATAAAATCATATCATTTTGGAGTTAAAACAAGCATCATGGTAGGCTACTGCTTCCTCTTTTGGAGACTGTTTCTTTACTTCCAACAGCTCAGCTTCCTCCACTACCTTCCTCAATAGTTTGCCCCTATTTTATTTGGACTTTGGAGATGTGTTTACGATTCTTTCTTGCCTATCCTTGCTGGGTATTTGGAATTAGTGACGTTAGCTAATTCTTAATTTGGAAGAAGTTGATTAGCATTGGCCTCATGTATAGTTATGAAATAGGTGAACTCTTTATTTTCCCACTTCTTCTCTCCTCCATTTCCCTTCCTAACTTCCTTACCCCACTTCACCAATGGAACCTCCATTGGTAGTTCTTTGGGTTAAGAAGATGTCTGTTTCTAGAAGATGCCTGTCTCTAGAAGATGCCCATTATAGTAAAATTATCCTCATAAGGGGCAATAAATTAACCTATTGTCTGTTGTCTCTTTTTATTCTTCTATATGTAGGTAGGTCTGTCTCTTTTTACTCTTTATCTTTTTAACTATCCCTTTACTATAACCCCTTAAATCTACAAGAAGCTGGGTGGTATAGTGGATAGAGAACTAGACTTGGAGTCAGGGACTCAGGGTAATCTGAGTTCATATCTTGTTTCTGACACTAGTTAAATGACTGAAGAAATCACTTAACCTTTGCATACATTGATTTTTTCATCTTTAAAATTTAGAAAGTAGCACTTACCTTTAGTGTTTGTTTTAAGGATAGAATGAGATATTTGTAAAATGTTTTGTAAACTTTAAAGCGAGATACACACAAACACACACATATATAGTATCTAATATTGTCCTGTTTTTCATTCCCTCTGAAACTAGAACCTTGCCTCCCGATATGACAGCTGGTATTGTGTGAACCCATGGTAGGATGGGCATGGCTAAGTTAGGAGGAAGAATGACACTGTCCTGATCCCACCGGCATATCAGAGAGGGGTATGATAACAACTGCCATTAAAAGATGTTATCTTTGGAGAAATAGGCTGAGTCATACAACTATCTGACCAGCTTTTTGGTGCTTCTTCCATTTTTCTTCTTGATGTGGTACTAATCTCCTAGACTAGAATTTTGTAGCGTTAATTTGATCCATTCTCATACACTGATGACTCATAATAGGTTAGCTTATTACCCCTTCCAAGTGTATTTCTACTTTAATGGGCATCTTCTAGAGATAGGCATCTTAACCCAAGGACTCCCTAAGGACAAGAATTCCAAACACTCTGGTGAACCCATCCAAGTGACTTTTTTTGGGGTGAGGGAATGTTTTTGGAGGTCCTTAAGTCATTAATTTTGTAAAGTTGGTTGCATGCTTTACTTAAGCACTCTTTCTTGGAATCAAGCACCAACACAGAAATTGTAAGAACGGGATCACACCCTATTTATAGAATCATAAAATTTTGGAGTTAAAACAAACATCACATTAGTCTACTTCTTTCTCTTTCAGAATCTTTTTTTAAATCTCCAACCCCTTTAGATTCCTCTCTAATCCTTTTCCCTAGTGTGTCTCCATTTTATGTTGACTTTGGATATGTGTACTGTATAATTCCTTGTTACCTATCCTTACTGGGTGTTTGGAATTAATGACATCAAGTAATTCTCGAGTTGGAAGAAGTTGGTTAGTATTGAGCTCAGGTGTTATTATGAAATAGGTGTAATTATGAAATAGGTGAAATTTGTCTTCAACCCTTTATTTCTCTAGCTCCTTCTCTCCTTCACTTTCCTTTCTAACTCTCCTTATCAGACCCTACCAACTCATATGCTATGGTGCCCTCATGAAAACAACATATCATGTTTTGAATCTTCTTCTCCCTTCTTTAAAGTTTATCTGTCCCCTGTTTGATTTTGTTAGGTAACCTCATAACTGACAGGGATACCCTGATTGAAGTATTCAAGTTAAAATGTAAATGATTATTGCCCATCCTTATAATATTTTGTGATTAAAAGCCAGATTTCAAAGTCTTAATGCAAAAGACATTAGGAATGAAGACATTTTAGGTGTTAGGGAAAGGAGACATTAAGGGAATTTTTCTTTTTATTAAAATGTGTGTGTGTATGTATGTGTAACAGTTTTTGATGTCACACAAATCAAACCATATGTGTGGTTGCCTATTAGGTGATCCAGATTCCCTGGATCCCCTTCCGTGGTTCCAGCTCCTACCTGAATCCACCGAACAGTCACCTGGATTCAGAGGCAGGCCGCTCTCAGGCTCTGGTCCAGTCCTCCAGGCAGTTCTTGCTACACACTGAAGTTCACAGGGTCCAGCACATCTCAAAGCCTTCACAACTTTTGTTGCTGGGAATTCCTGTCATCTCTAAGCTGGATGCAGGGATTCTTTGCCTTATAACTTCCTCTGGCTAAACCTTTTTAGTTTCTTGGGGACTGGCTGGAAGTGTGACCCACAATACCTTTCATTCTGAACCTTAGGCAAAAGAGGACTAGGGAGAGGAGATATTGATTATGAAAGTACCCATGGGATACTATGACTAAAATGGGATTCTGCCATTTGAAGTTTATTTTATTGAAGCTTTACTCACATTTTATACTTGGAAAATAAGACAATGAAGCAAAAAGGGCCTCTAGTATCTTAGACTGCATTGAGAATCATAGTGTCATGAGCATTCTTAACCTTTTTCGGGTTATGGATTGCCTTGGCAGTCTGGTGGGCCAATGGATCTTTTTTATTAATTATGCATTAAATGCATAAATCAAAATACATAGACTTACAAAGGAAGCCAATTATATCAAAATGAATACTTTACATATAGATCTTACTTGAAATAGAGCACTACCACAGAACTCATAAGACCTGGGTCACATTATAGAATTATAGCATTTTGGAGTTGGAACAAGCATCACATTAGTCTAATTTTTCCTCTTTCAGAATCTTTTTAGACCCAACCATTCAGTTTCCTCCACTGTCCTCCTCCATAATTTGCCCCCATTTTATGTTGACTTTGGATGTGCATTTTGTGATTTCCTGTTGCCTATCTTTATTAGTTCTTTGGAATTACTGACATCAGATAATTCTTGTATTGGAAGAATTTGGTTAGGCTCATGGATGATTATGAAATAAGTGAAAATTTTCCTTCAACCCTCTATTTCCTTGGCTCCTTCTCTCCTTCATTTCCCTTCCTAACTCCCCTAACCCTCCGTCCCACCCTCTGCCATAGTGTCCTCATAAAGACAATATACCACAGTTGGTCTCCGTCCAAGTTCATGGACCCCTTGAAATCCATCCATGGAAGTCTGTAGATTCTTGGCTAAGAACTGCTATACCAGAACAAGAGAGGTGATTATATTCCTATAGTAAGACCTCATTTGGATTACTATATGTAATTTTTGCAAGGTAATTTAGTGAACAGAATGCTGGGTCTGTAGTAATGAAGACTAGGGTTTGAATCCCACAACCCGCACCTACTGTTATGTGACTGTAGAAAAGTCACTTGATATCTCCAAGGCTTAATTTCATCTGTAAAATGGAAATAGTAAAAACACCTGTGTCACAAAGTTGTTGTGTTTCCACTAAGATATTGTATATAAACTGTTTTGCAAGCCTATATAAATGCAAGCTAGTTTTGGATACCACATTTTAGGAGGGGCAAAGGGGGAGGGCATTTAGAAGAGGGTGACAAAGATAAGAGGACTGGAGAGCATGTCTGCTGTTGTCAGATGACTGTAGAAAACTTAGTTCCTACCATGTGAGGATGGAAATTGGAAATTGTTAGTCTGGAGAAGAGAAGACTTAGGGGTGACATGTATTATAATCTAGTAATTTAACTTATGTTTGGTCTTAGGGTACAGAATCAGAACAATGTATGAAAATCGCAACCTTACCTTGATGTAAGGAAAAACTTTCTCATAATAAGAGCTATCCCAGAATGAAATGGACTTCTTTGGTATATACAAGGTTCTTTCTTTTCTTAGGTCTTTAAGGAAAGGCATAACCACTTTTGACTATAGTATAAATGAATTATTTTTTATTTTATTATTTTTAGGAATGGGTTAGGTGAGAAGGCCAACAAGGTTCATTCCAACTCTGAGATGATATGATTCTTTTATCTGTAAAAATGAGTTATCAGTAAGTCTGCAAGCACTCAGCACTATGTCTAAGGTACTTCATCTACTCCCCCATACCACAACTTTGCTACCTTAGGGGAACAATGAAAAATCTAACAAGATAAGTCTTCTGATCAAGCCGAGTTGACCAATTCACTCTCTTGTAACTCACACCATGTTCAATGCTACCTCTTTCTGTGATGTTCTTCATGCTTGTAATCTCTAATTCCCCTTAGAATCCTATCTACTTCTTCAATGGCTCCAGGGGAGAACCCTCTTACTTCTATGTCAATTTTGATTCTTCTCAGGCACTACAGTATAGAGACAAGGAATCTTTGCTTCCAGTCCTCCCTGCTCAGTACTTTGGTAAAGTTTTAGAATTGTCCGCAGTTTTCTGGCAGCAAAAGACTTACTTTTTCTCCTTTACTTCTCCTTCTGCAACATAGTCAACTGGTTATGCCTCTGAGATCATGGGAAGGAATGTGAGCTGGTCAACAATCAGGCAGACTATAGGGTAGGAAAAGTCAGGTATTTACATGGAAAAGAAGTCATGTATTTTTGAAATTTTCTCATTATGGAGAAAGAAATGCTGACTATAATTAATTCCAAGATAATGATAACCACCCACAAGTATTGGAAAAATCCTCTGAGCCCTTCATTTGCTGACTTCCTCTGTAAGTCTGATCATGCTGTTCTCCTTGTGTTCAACCTTTTTGGTGAAAATTTTTCCATTCTTAGATGTAGCTCAAATGCCACCTCCTTTATGATGTCTCACCTGATCCTTCAAAAAGAAATGGTTGTTCCTTCCTGTAAACTTTCAGAACTCTTTATTTGTTACCTCTCCTACGATAAGTCAATACATTTGAACTTGTACATTTGTATTA
The DNA here is from genome assembly GCA_028646515.1 of Pseudochirops corinnae. Taxonomy (NCBI): domain Eukaryota; kingdom Metazoa; phylum Chordata; class Mammalia; order Diprotodontia; family Pseudocheiridae; genus Pseudochirops; species Pseudochirops corinnae. The sequence continues at coordinate 208,409,263 of CM053587.1, forward strand.
CTACAATTTAGTCGTACATTTATATTACCCCTCTTATTAGATTGTAAGCTTGGGGGGAAGGGCAGCGAATATGCCTTAAATAGCATGGGAGAATTATTTTTCTTTTGCAAAATTAAATTAATTCATCTCAATCAAGAAATCCATTTTCTATCCCTCCTTCCTCCCTCTGCCATTGATAAAGGAAAAAAACCTTTTAAAAAATAAATAAGCAGAATTAATCAAAATAAATTATTCCATTGGTCATATCCAGTGAATTTGCATCTCAGTCTGTACTCTGATTCCATTGCCTGTCTGCCCAGAAGTGAGTATGGTAGCATGTTTCATTATAACTACTTTGGAATCACAGTGTTCATTGAATTGATTATGTTTTTTAGTCTTTGAAATTTGTTTTTCTTTACAATATTATTGTTGTATAAATTGTTTCCCTGGTTCTGTTCAATTTTTTCTGTATCAGTTAATATAAGTCTTCACAAGTTTCTCCGAAATCATCCCCATTCATGATTTCTTGAAGCATCATAGTACTCAATTATATTCATATAACATAATTTGTTTAGCCATTCCCCAAATGACGGATACCACCTTAGTTTCCAGTTCTTTACTACAACAAAAAGGACTACTATACGTATTTTTGTACATATGGGTTCTTTTCCTTTTTGTCTTCTTTGAGGTATAGATCTCATAGTTGTACTGGTAGGTCAAAGGGCATACACAATTTAACTTTTGGGCCATAGTTTCCATAGTTGCTAGCTCTGCCACCAGTGCAATAATGTACCTTTATTCTGATGGACTTTCCAAAATTTGTTATTTTCCTTTTGTATCACCTTTGCTACTCTGATGGGTATGACGTAGAAGTTCAGAGTTTTAATATGCATTCCCCTAACTATTAGTGATTTGGACCATTTTTTCACATAGTTATTGGCAACTTTGATTGGCAACTGAAAAATTGCCTGTTCATATCCTTTGACAATTTATTAGTGATGAGTAAGGTAGAGAAAGTTCTGTGGAATTGAATCATCAGTTTGGAAAAGAATGAAGATATCTTTGACTTGAGTTTTTTCTTTAAACTGGAGATGTTGGGAGAAACCAACTAATCAGAAGGTGAGACCTTACAGGTAGAGAGCACTTCTGATTTGAGAAGCAGTGTAGGGTAGAGCTAGTTTTCAGAGTGAAATGATTTCTGTAACAATGTAGAGAATGTCCCCTAGGGAAGTGTGAGCAGTGCAGCCTGAAGAGTGAAACCCGCTGTTCCACCAGATGAATTTCATTATTATTTTTTCTAGCTCTGTAAAGCAATCTTTTGGTAGTTTGATTGGTATGACATTGAATAAGTAAATTAATTTAGGTAATATTGTCATTTTTATTTTATTGACTTGGCCTACCTGTGAGCAATTGATATTTCTCCAGTTAGTCAGTATGCCTTCATTTGTGCAAAGGGAAGTTTTATAATTGTCTTCATATAATTTCTGTATGTGTCTTGGCAGGAAGATTCCAAAGTATTTTATATAGTTACCTAAAGAATAAAGTAATTATAGAACGAAAGAATCAGAAGAGAAATGATAGTGTGGGAAAACATGTTGTCTTGAAAATCACTAATAAAAGTGTAATATTCAAAATATATGGAAGAGTGACACAGATATATAACACCAAGACCATTTCCCAGAAATCAGGGGTCAAAGGATAAGGAAGTTCTAATTCTATAGTTACTTTACATTGAATTTCTCTTTCTATCTCTTTCTTCTGACTTTTGTTGGTAATGTAAAGAAATGTTGATAATTTCATGTCCTGTCTTAGATTGGACTCCTCTTTGCACACTCTATGACCCAACTACACAGGCCCACTTACTGTTGCTCCATTAACATATCACCCCATCTCTATACAACTTGACATGGTTGTGGCTGTCTTCCTCCCCCCCTTCCTGCCCCAGGCTTAGAATATTCTGTTCTGTTAACCTCTGCCTCTTAGTTTGTCTGGCTTCCTTTAACACTCAGCTTAAAACCTACTTCAGGCAGGAGAACTTTTCCAGGTTCCCTTGTTGCTAATGTCTCCATTTTAGATTATATTTCTTTTGCTCTGTAAATATATCATAAGTACCTAGGTCACATACTGTCTCCTATATTAGAATGTATTCTTTTTTTTTTTTTGAGGGGGCAAGACAAGGCAATTGGGGTTAAGTGACTTGCCCAAGGTCACACAGCTAGTAAGTGTGTCAAATGTCCGAGGCAGGATTTGAACTCAGGTCCTCCTGACTCCAGGGCTGGTGTTCTATTCACTGCATCACCTAACTGGCCCCAGAATGTATTCTTCTTGAGGACAGGAACTGTTCTTTGTATCCTCAGTACTTAGAACATTGCTTGATGTACAGTGAAGGTTTAATGAGTGCTTGTTGGTTCACTAACTTACTGACCAAAAAGTTTCTCCAAATTCTTCATATTTTTCTTTTCTTACTGCACAACAATATTCTATTATATTAACATGCCATAGTTATTTTGTTTTTTTGAACTATTTCCCAATAAATGGGCATTTACTTTCCCCACCATGATTTGCTACTAATGAGAATGTTGCTATGAATATTTCAGTATCTATTTTATCTTTGTTTCTGTCTTTGACTTCCTTGGGATATAGGCCACAAAGTAGGATTGCTGGGATCCTAGAATATGAAAAATCAGTTATTATAATTCCAAAGAGAAAACTGAAACCGTTGGATCATTTTATAGCTTTGCTAACATTATATCAGTGTGCCTATTTCTTCCCAGCCTCTCCAGCATTCCAGTTTGTATGCAATGAGGTCAAACATCAAAGTTTGAAAAATATAGGGGATATTTTCACTCAGAGTTGTTTTAATTTTCATTATTCTTATTATTAGAGATCTAGAGCACATTTTCACGTGTTTAGCCATAGTTCACAAATTTTTACTTGTTGACTTCATCTCTTTTGAACCTTGATCTACTAGGAAATAGTCTTCATATTATATATTTGTGTAATTTTCTTGTATTTTTCAAATATGCCACTTTTATCAATAATTTCCAGACCAACATATTTTCTTATTCTACCATTTATCTTTTAATTATTTTTTTGTTCATATATTTAAAAACTTAAGTAACTAAACTGATCTATTTTATATTTTATAATCTTTTCTCTATCTCTTATTTGGTTAAGAATTTTCCTGCAACCAATACCTTTAAAATTTTGATACTTGATCTTATGTTCTTTCATTAAAATCATGGAAGAATCTTTTATATTCATTATAGGTAAAAATTTTGAACTTGATGTGGAAAATAGATGCAATGTGAAGAATTAAAAGAGTATTGGGCTTGGCATTAGAAGCAAGTTAAAATTTCAAGTCCACTGTTAACCAGTTGAAATTTAAGCAAATCCATTTATTTCTCTGAGCCTTAGTTTTCAGGTCTGTAAAATGGGAAGAATAATACTTTCAATACCTATTTCTCGGTGTCATGGGACAGATTAAATGAGATGACATATTTCCAAAGTCCAATAAGCATAGTACAGTATAAAGGTAATTATATGAAATGTGACACAGAAAAGCAAAATATGATTATAAGTTACATTACCATAACTTCATGTCTATCTAGATCCACCTTCCCTACAAACTCCCTTGAATATCAAAGTAATTATCTTAGTATTACTCAAAATTTTCTTTGTTGTGAAATTATTATTAAAATACACTGTAGAAATAGAACAGAGTAATGACAGGGCAAGATTTCTGAGAGAATATCAAATGCAATTGGTCTCATTTTCCTCCTCTGTTAAATAAAAGGACAGGACTAGATGGAATTTAAAGCCTTTTCTAGTTCTAACTCTATTGTGCTTATTTTTTTTTTAATCAAGGTTTCACTTCCTCTATAGTTTCTGCTACCCTTTTCAAATTATTTAGAGATAGTATCTCAAGACTCTGAGATGAATGGCCCGCTACTCTGAATTTTCTCTGTAGCAAAAGAATATGGGTTCTTAATGTGTTTTTGATGTCATGAATTCTTTGGAAGTATGGTGAAGCCTGTGGGCCTCTTTTTAGAAAAATATTTTTAAATCTATAAAATAAAATACTTTGGGCTAAAAAGGAATGGGGTATCTAGGTGTCACAGTCGATAGAGTGCTGGATTTGGACTCAAGAAGACTCATGTTCCTAAGCCAAATCTGGCTTTAGACACTTACTAGCTGTGTGACCCTTGGCAGTTCACTTAATCCTTTTTGCCTCAGTTTCCTCATCTGTAAAATGAGCTGGAGAATGGCAAACCATTCCAGAATTTTTGCCAAGAAAACTGCAAGTGGGTTTGTAAAGCGTCGGACATGATTGAAAACACTCTAGTATCTCTACTAAGAATATGCCAAATGGGGTCATGAAGAGCTGGATGTGACTGAACAACACCAGGAAACTAATTAAATTGAAATATGATTATCACAATATTAAAAAAAGTTCTTGGGCCTTAAATTAAAAGAAAATAATTATGACTAATGTGGGGAAGTGATAGGATAATAAATAATAACTAGATTTTTTCTGCAGATATGAATGAGCCCTCTAATGCTTTGGAGTTTCCAACAGCAGAATAAGTTGCTTCATGAAATAATGGACTCTATAACTAGTCCAGTTGATGAAGGGATGCTAGAAGACCCTTTGTTGGAGATGCTGTAATGAGATAGACTATAAGTTCTTTGAGGACAAGGATTGTTTTTCATTTGTCTTCATATCCCCACCACATCGAACACAGTGAGGAGGCAATAAATGCTTGTCAGTTTACATTGGCCAACTCAAGCATCAGACATGGTGCTGGCCTTGATGAGCTATAAAATCTTTTACAGGTCACAGAGTCTAAGTTATTATCTAGCCCAGTGCCTATGGAATTAGGTGCTCAGTAACAATGTAGGTGCTCAGAGGATACTGAGTTCTTTGACTGGGGGCACCATTATTTATTTTCTTTGTTTTCTAAAATTGTCTATTTTCTCTTCTACCATCTTCTACTCATACCTTTGCTTCTGGGTTAGCTTTTTCTTTCTTTCAGTTAGGGATGAAATGAAAGCTGGGGTCAGTAGCAGATAAAGTGAAAGGCAACATTTTCTGACACATGCTGCCAGGAACACCAGACAAGTCTAGGCCTAACTGTATTTATTCCCTCTGCTGCAAGGGAGCTGATTGACAGTCCCGTGTCCTGCTTCCTACCTCTGCCCAGTTAATAAGTGACATGTACCGTCTTTGACACACATCTTCCACCCTCAAGATGCAGTGATGCCTGGAGTCCACACCCTCTCTACCTCTGAAGAGTTTGCTTTCAACTGATCTAATAGCTTACTCTTAAAATAATTTCTTCTTGCTTTCATTCTCTTCCATTCTCTCCTGGGTCTGCTCCCCTCTTAACTTTAATTAAATAAAGTCGAGTAATCATGGTCTGATAAACACAGAAGGAAGTTTTAAATTCTTAAAGAATAATAATTCATCCTTTCTAATGGAAGGAAGCTGGGAAACAGGAATCTTACTTTCCATATTCTTCTAGAATTATAAACAATTTCCTTCTTCTGGGATAAGCATTAAATAGAACATGTGACAGTGTCTCAGAGGGTTATAATAAGCTAATTGAGTTATGTGTTTTGCACCAGTAACACTTGGTCTCAATACAGTGAGACACAGTGAAAATTCTGAACTCTCTGACCTTAGGCTTTTGGGTAGGTATTAAAGGCCTGAGGCTCTGCTTATTCTTGGTCTTAATTAGTTTAGTCTCCTGTCTTCTGACAATGTACCCTCTACCATAAGGGATAGAAGCAGTTTTCTTAAAGGCACATCACAGATGTCTCAGCCAACACACAGGCTGAGAGAGATGGAGGCAGCATCTACTTAAGGCCAAGCCATCCAGATAGAAAGTGAAAGTCGTCCTATGGATTGATAATAGATATATTTTCTCTAATGCAATGCCATGCTATGGAAAGCAGTCTGACCCCGTGAAAAGGGTGCTCAACCTGGTATCATAGGGCCTGAACTCAAATCTTATCGGAAATGTTATGCTACTCAATCATAATGCACTGGAAAGTGTACTACTTTAAAATTATTTAGGTTTGTCTGTCAGATTTGTATTCAAATTCTATCTGTGCCTTACAACCTGGTGACCTTGGGCAAGTCTCTTGACCTTTCTGGGCCTCAGTTTTCTCATCTCTGAAATAAGGGGTTTGTACTAGACAACCATTTAGGCCTCTTCGAATTCCAGATCTATGATACTATGACCTCATTTGGAGGGATGGTTCCCTCAGGATGACTGGAACAGAGATGTCAACAGAGAAATGAACAATTATCCAGGGAATCTAATCAACCTAGATGTCCAGTTGGCTTAATTCAGACCCTCAGTCTCACTGTTCCCTGCCTCTTCATTAATATCATAAGGAAGAATTTAGCCTGAATTATCTACATAAGTGTTTCCATTACTCGCTTTGCTTTTCCTGGGTAAACAAACAATAATTTCCATTTCTTTCTCTGGAATTAATAGCTAATAGCTATCATTTATATGGTGCCTACTATGTGTCAGATACTGTGTGAAGCATTTATAAATCTGTTCTAATTTTATCCTGACAACAAACCTGGGAAGTAGGTGCTTTTTAAATCCTCATTTTACAGGTGAGGAAACAGAGGCAAACAAGTTAAATGACTTCCCCAGGGTCTCCTAGTTGGCAAATGTCTGAGGATGGATTTGAATTCAGGTCTTTCTGAGTCTAAGCCTGAAACTCTATCCACTGTGTCACCTAGCTGCCCCCAAAGGACATTAGGTAAAATACATTCCAAAGCACAGCTCCCTGCATATCATAAACATTTAATGTACATTTGTTAATTTAGATTCTAAATGTTAGTAAGCTTAGATTTTGAACTTAATTTAGGGCATTATTAATTAATTTTTTAAAAATATGGATTGTCAAAGACCCTGCCGTGTGAGAATTTTGATCGTATTCATAGGAAAAGTTATCTCTATAAAGTATGCTGTGTATTGTTTATTTTAGAGAATCCTATTTTGTATTTACCTTAAAGCTCTGAAGAGAGATAGTATAGTATAGAAGCAGAGAACTGGTCATGAAGTCAGGAAGACCTGAGTTCAAGTCCTACTTCTGAGGCAGCCCAATATAGTGGAAAGAGCAATGTCTCTGGAGTCAGAGGACTTGACTTGAAAATTTGTCTCTGCCACTCACAGCCTGTTTTTGGGAAAGTCACTTAGTCTCCTGGGGACTCAGTTTCCTCAATTTTAAAATGAGGGTATTTGACTAGGTGGCCTCTCTGGACCCTTCTAGCTCTACCTCCATGATCCTCTAGTCCTATATCCCATAGTATCCCTCTGACCCCGAACAAATCACTTAAACTTTCAGGACCCCATGTAACTCTCTAATAACATAATATGCAAAGCAGCTGCAGATTTACAAATGGTAGAGGGGGCTTCCTGATTTGTACACACAAAGTCATAGGTGCTGCCCCCCCCAAAATCCATAAATAAGGCTCTGAAATCTTACACTTTCATAGAAATTATCCTTGAGAATCCTAGAATTTCAACATTGGGAGGGTCCTCCGAGGCCATCTAATCCAACCTGTCCCTCCACAATCATCTCCTCTACTGCATGTGCTTGATGACCTGCAGGGAAAGAAGAGCCTAAGTCTTCTCAAAGCCAGTCTGCTCCACTTTTATACAGCAGCTAACTGGACAACTGAAGTCCTGAAGTCAGGAAGATGTGAATTCAGATCTGGTCTCAGATATACTTCTTAGCTGTATGAGCCTGGGCAATCATTTAATCTTTTTTTTTTTTTTTTTTTTAACCTCAGTTTCCTTATCTATGAAATGAAATGGAGAAGAAAATGGCAATCTACTCTAGTATCTCTGCCAAGAAAACCTCAAATGACATCAGAAGGAGTTGGATATGACTGAAAAAAAAAAGTAAGCAACTGAACAATTGCAACAAATTGATAGGAGGTTTTCCATATAGGAAGCCAAAATCTGCCTTTCAGCAATTTCCATTCACTGCCCCCAGCCTTAATTAATCTTCTTCATCACAGCTGCTTAATAAATTTATTGACTAACTGACTGATACGCTTCCTAAAATGTAGTGTCCAGGACTGAACATAATATTTTAGGTTTTTTCTGACCACGACAGAGGGCCCTTGCCTCTTTCACTTTTTGCATTTAATTCTCATTAATATATCCACTGGACTCCAAAAGCAATAAACAACAAGTTTTCCAAAAGCAACAAACATTTCTTAAATGCTTACTATGTTCCAGTCACTTTGCTAAGTGTTGAGGATACAAAAAGAAACAGAAAGGAAGACAGTCCCTGCCCTCAAGGAACTTAGAATCTCTCAAGGGAAGACAGCACATGAAGGGGAGGTGAAAAAGGTGGGGTTTGGTATGGTCTTCCAGTTAGAAGCATAGTCAGGAGGAGAATGAAGATTGCCTTGTCTAAGCCCCTCCACAAAATGGAGGCCATGGGAAGGACTCACCACTGGAAGAAGGGGGCCAGCTGGAAGAGAGATGTTCTAGGATGAGAAGAGATTATAGAGATCAGTGAAAATTCTTGATTGAAGAGGCTATGGGCATTGAATTTCCAGGAGAGATGAAAGGCATAGTGGAAAAGTCTGGAAAGTTAGAAGCACAACTAAGACTGTTGTTTAGTCAAATTTCCTGATATTCTGTTCTTATATGGTTGGTTTTTAAAAACTCAAATGCTGGAATATATATTTATTTCTGTTGTACTTCATCTTATTAGATCTGGCCCTTTGTTCAAACTTGTCATGATTTTCTTGGATTCCGATTTTGTCATTGAACATTTTAGCTATCCTTCCATACTTGATGTCATTTTAAAAATTAATAAGTGGGTCATCAACGCCCTTTTATCATTGATAAAAATACTGAATAGAATAGGACTCAGGAAAGCCCAGTGGTCTTTCATAACAGCTAGCACTTTTTAAAATTTTTTTAAAGAGTTGCAAAGCCCTTTACCTATATTATCTCATTTGATACAACAATCCTGGGAGGTAAGTGCTATTATCACCATTTTACAAATATGGAAACTGAGACCAAGAAAGGTTAAATACCTTGTGCAGTGTCACACAGCTCTTAAATGTTAGGATTTGAACTCAGATTTTCCTAGCATTCTAACCACTGTACCACCTAGCTGTCCTAATAAATACCTTGCCACACACTTTCTTCTAGGTTGGCATGTGTTCTTTTAACACCTATTTTTGGTCCCATTTAGTTTTTCTTTCATCTGTCAAAACAAATTAAACTTGACTTAATTAAAACTAAGATTTAGTGAAAACCAAATCATTATTTGACTTGAGGAATTAGAAAGCAGAGTTTTGTTTTTTTAATCTGAGTAAACCTCAAACCTTTATTCATTTCAAGAATTTATATAATTGCTTAATTTGGGGAACAGCGCTTATTGATTTTTAAAATTAATAATAATGATAATTGCTAATATTTAAAGCACTATGTGATAAGTACTGTATTAAGCACTTTACATTATTATCTTGTTTGCTTGCTTACTCTCATTCTTTCAGGTTCTCGTTGTAACTGGAATCAGAAAGATGATAGAATTTTTAGGAAAGGGACTGCCCTCATGAAGTTTCTAGTGTTTTCCGATTACCTTGAAAATGCAGGTGAAATCAAATAAGCCTTTAAACTTTGGAGAGCTTATCTCATTGCCCCAGACACTGGCATCATTTGAATCCCACTCGTGATGCTTCTGAGAGCCTCTCTTTCCAAGAAAAAGAACAGAGAGAAAAAAGAGAGAAGAAAATAATGATTTGGTGGTAGAAATTTTTTTGTCTTCTGTTAAACTTTTTTCTCCAAATCTTCTCTGAATTCACATCCCACCTCACGGCTGGGGTAGATCATAGTGACCATGGAAATCTGGAAGGGCTGACTGCATCACCTATTTTCGCCTTTTGTGAAATTTTTTAGCGTATTCCAAAATGTAATTCAAAGCTCACAGATGATAAATCACCAGACTCAAAGCTCTGATGGTTTATTGAGAGTTAAAAAAATTGATTTCTCCCTACTGGCACTTATTTCTTTATTGTGTGCTTTGCTGGATGCTGGTGACATGAACAGCAGCTGGGTGAAACTGTGAGGTGGGAGGGAAAAAAAACCAAACAAGTCTTCAATAATGATTGCATGCTGTGGATTCCAAATTAGAGATGGCAGTTCAACTAAAGTGAACAAATGAATGAAAAAAGCATTTATTAAATGCTTATTATGTGTGTAGCACTGTGTGAAATGTTGGGAATACGAAAAGAAAATAAAAATATTCCTGCTCTCAAGTAGCATGCGTTCTAATAGGGGGAGACAGTATATACGGTGTTTTCAGATATAAAAGGCCCTGTGATCCTCGGTGTGGAGTGGCAAAGTGTCTTCTGCATTAACTCTTTTTGGAATGAAAGAACACATTCCAAATACAGAAGCGGATGAGCTCAGAAAGTTTTGCATTGTTGTGTCATTCAGTTATGTCTGACTCTCTGTGACCCCATGGACCATTAGTGTTCCAGGTCCTTCTATTCTCCGCTATCTCTCTTGTGAGTCCAAGTTTATATTTGTTGTTTCCAAGACACCATCTATCCATTTCATCCTCTTCTGTCCCTTTCTCTTTTTGCCTTCAGTCTTTCCTAACATCAGAGTCTTTTCCAATGAGTCGTGGCTTCTTATTATGTGCTATGTATATTCATTTCAAGAACTGATATTATTGCTTAATTTGGGGAACAGTTCTTATCGATTTTTTACATTAATAATAATTGCTAACATTTATAAAGTAATTAAGCTTCAGTTTCAGTATTTGACTTTCCAGTGAATAGCCTGAATTAATTTAAGTATTGACTGATTTGATCTCTCTGCTGTCCAAGGGACTCTCAAAAGTTCTCCAGCATCACAGTATGAAAGTGTCAATTCTTTGGTGCTTGGCCTTCCTCTTATAGCTCAAATAAATGGACAAATTAGACCTGTTTCTTAATTCTATTAGCATGGGTGGAGTATTTAATAGGGTGGTATATATGCTGAACAAGGCCTCCTGCACCTGCATTTAATTCATGAATAACTTTGGAAGACATCTTGGAATCAAACAAAACTAATTTCTATTGCTTGGTATAGAATGGGATTGATGGATTTAAAGCTTATGATCTCAAACCCAGCATACTTTCAGGAAATGAAAATGGAGTCCTTGTTACTCAGAGATCTTTGTATTGAATACTCTGTATAGTTAATAGGGACTTACTTTCCCATGTGCTTCTTTTCTCCCCTTATCCCTAGCATTGATAGAACAAATGAATTACCACTATTATCTTTTTAAACTTAACAATTGATATCTGCATTTGTAGGCTGAGATTTAAAATGATAGGAATGTTAAGATTAATGAATAATATTATTTGATAGTAATACTAAGAAATACTGTATCAGCAATGCAGCATTCACAATGCCTACAGTAACTATAAGTATGCTGATATGCTTATTAATCACAAAATGTAACAGGCTCTCTACATAAGAAATATAGCTAGAACATTTATTTAAATACCAGAAAACTGAGTCCCAAAACCAGAAAATCAAAGCCAACACAGTAGTTATGAAGTTGGCACATGTAGTTAAAGTAGTAAACACCCACATTCTCAAGCCTTCAAAACAGGACAGACTACCTCAGGCAAAGATCCTCCTCTCCTCACTCACGACAACTGCTCAGCATCCAGGCAGCTTGCTCCCAGAGGCTCTGGCCTCCCAGCAGTTCTCGTGCCAGGCAGTCCTCAGCAGGAGTCCTTAGCAGAGATTCTGGCTGGCTCAAAGAAAAAGGAGTTCACACTGCAACCACAGCCACTGCTGCCGCTGCTTTCAGTCAGCACCTGCAGACGCTAGGACTCTAGTTTGGTTCCGGCTTTCTCTTGCTCCAGCCCTTCCTGCTACATCAGCAAGTTCAAGGGGCATGGAAGATCTTCAAATCCCAGTATCATTACAAATACTTTGATATTAATACTAAGAAATTTCACCTATGCTTATTCTTGAACCAGATTTGAATAAAAAAGGGGGAGAGGAAGAAACAGAATTGTCTCATCTGCTGATTATACCAAGAGCCTTTGATATTGGTAGTTATAAAATGCAGTCTTTGTTCATTGTCTTCCTGGTTAATCTCCTCCTTCCAACCCCAACCCCAACTGATATAATTGGAATCTTGTATTCAGAAGAAATGTTGATGGAAGGTTTGATTTTTGTGGGTGTTTTCTTTTGTTACGCATTGGTAACCTTTGCGAGAATATTCTCTTGCCAGCAACAACATTAAATCTCTAGCAGTGTACGATGCAATTTATGTCAACAGCCTCACTCTAGGTGCTTGGCAAAGACAACAGTGCCCTAAGTGCTTTGAGCAATCATCCTTAACTTAAAAGGCTATGTTAACCACACTGTGAAATGAGTTGGTTCAAAATGAGCAATGTGGAATACAAGATGATTTAGTTGCATGATCCAACCTGAATCCTAGAGGTAGCAGAATGCTCTAGAATGCAAAGTGTTGTTGGAAGCATTTGGTCTCCACTTGGTTAAATTCTGAGTCACTTTCTTAACAAATAACCCTTTTGGGAGTGGCAGCTACTGGTAGCATAGGTTTGTTACAAAATGGCTTTTCAGTTTTAAGTCCCTTCCTATGCTATTTTTCTCAGACATAGCTAAAAGGTAAAAGTAGGAGAGAGACAGAGAGAGAGACAGAGACAGAGAGAGACAGAGAGAGCAGAGAGAGACAGAGAAACAGAGACAGAAACAGAGAGACACAGAGACACAGAGCGAGAAAGAGAGACACAGAGACAGAGACAGAGAGAGACACAGAGAGAGACACACACACACACACAGAGACAGAGACACAGAGAGAGAGACAGAGACAGAAACAGAGAGACACAGAGAGAAAGAGAGACAGAGAGAGAGAGGGAAAGAGAGAGACAGAAACTTTTATCCTCCTTTAAAAATGTTATTACCTTGTAAAATGGAGTTATTGAACCTCACGTATCTAGGCCTCCTGGGGAACAAGCTCCCTTTTTTTGTTCATCACAACTGCAAACAGAGCCTTCCTTAGTGGTTCCCTGCATGAAACTCTCCTGTGATAGAAGTGACCCTCAGTTCTCACATTTTTGCTACCCTTTGAACTAGTACTTTGTCAGGTAACATTTATTCAGTGCCTTCTGTAGGCCTGGTGTTCATTGGTAGTTATACCATGTGTGCCTTGGCACACCCTAATATCTTCAATCAAAATTTTATATTTCATTTGTATTTCAGAGGTAAAGTTTACTTTTTAATGAAGAGAAATTTAACAACTTTTTTCCTTTAGTCTGATAAATTAAAAAAATTTCCTTTTCAGTTGAATTTTCAGTATATGTCCCCCTTGACCCTGTACTTATAGTTATATGAAATGCCAACAGAAATGGGGATCACTAATCTCCACTTAAAGATCCCCGCGTGCCACATATTGAATTAGAAAACCACAAATGTATAGATTTCTTTTAAAATTAACACATCAACATATTAACATTAGCTTGGAATTACATTTTGATCTGGTTTGCACTGTACTTGCGAGTTTTCTTGATTGCATGGAGCCAACAGGCCACCCGTTTGACACCTCTGCTAAACTGGATGGTGTAAAGGAATATGGAGCAAAGAAAAGATGTGTTTCTTTCCCCATATAGGCTTTCTTTCTGGTTTTCCTAGTCAAATGATACTGAAGGAATTCTACCCAAGGCAAATATTACCAAACTGAACTGTATTGTGTGACAAACAACCGTCTTTATTGCCTACCCATAGGCAGAAAGACTAGCTAGATTAGAAGAACCATGAGGGTCATGAACCTAAATTTTATCTAAATTTTTGTATTTTCCTATTTTTGTTTGATCTGAATTTTTGCATCTCCCAAGAACAGTGACCACAGTAAGTGGTCAATACATATCATAGGACCTTGGAAGTCACTGAATCTATCCCCCAGATTTTACAAATGATGAAACTGAGACCTAGCAAGATGAAGTGACTTGTCTAGGGTCATGCAGATAATACATATTGGTGGCAGAGTTTGAACCCAGTTTGATCTGTCTCTAAGTCCAGTATTCTGTCCATTATGAGTGGGCACCTAACTGATTGATTACTTATATAGAAAATTTTGTCCTGAATCCCTAAATATGGCTCAAATAAACATTTTGAGAACAAAAGTAAAATAGATAGCTGGACTCATCCCTGCGGTATGAGACTGCTAGCATCAACCATCACAACTCCATTTCCTTCTATAATTAGTTGTAAGTGTATAGATAGCACCACATCTTTCTTCTTTATTTTCCATATGCAGTCAGACACTAAGTCCTTTTGATTTTTTTTAACTTTTAAATGTCTCTCATATCTATTTATTTCTTTTCATTCCCACTATTCCCACCATGGTCTATATTCTCATCACCTTACAACTGAATTGCAGAAATAGATTCCCATCTGGTTTCCTTGTCTCCACTGTCTCCTCATTATACTCCATTCCGCATACTACTTATAGTCATATTAATCTTCCCTAATTGTTGGCTTTTGTTATACTGGAAGTGAGAGGAATAAGTATTAACATAATGCCTACTATGTTCCAGGCACCATGTTAAGTTTTTTTTTTTTTTTTTACAAATATCTTAGTTGATTCTCACAACAACCCTGTAGGTAAGGTAAGTGATATTATTATCCACATTTTAAAATTGAGGAAACCGAGGCAAACAGAGTTTAAGTGACTTGCCCAGAGTCCCAGAGTCAGTAAGTGTTTGAGGTCAAATTTGAATTCAGATCTTCCTGACTCCAGGCCTGGCACACAATTCAATGTATCACCGGGCTGGCTCTCACTCTCCTTTTCACAAACCTTTAATAGCTCCCTATTCTCTCTCTCAGTAATTTCATCATGTCCCATTGGATTCAGATGATTTCCAGATCTCCACATCTTGCCTTCATTTCTCTCCTAAACTCTAGCCCTGCATCATAAGCTCCTGTCATCACCTGAATGAATGTTACACGGGAATCTCAAATTCTACATGTTTAAAATGGAACTCATTATCTCTCTCTCCCCTCTCCCAATCCTGCAGGCTCATAATTTCTCTTTTTATATAAGGTACCACCATCCTTTCAGTCAACCACCTCAGAGTTTTCCT
The DNA here is from genome assembly GCA_028646515.1 of Pseudochirops corinnae. Taxonomy (NCBI): domain Eukaryota; kingdom Metazoa; phylum Chordata; class Mammalia; order Diprotodontia; family Pseudocheiridae; genus Pseudochirops; species Pseudochirops corinnae. The sequence continues at coordinate 208,424,411 of CM053587.1, forward strand.
AGATAAGAGACATTGAACCTGATCTACATAATGTAAATAATTCCCAATGGACAGTTCATTTCATTTGACATAAACACCTTTCCTCCCAACTCACTGCTAGATTAGTTTTCCCTCAAAGTCCCACCTTCAGTTCTTCATTCACTCTCATCCCTTACATCCAATTAATTTCCAAGTTTTGTCAACCTTTTTTCAAAACCCTGTACATCCATTTTCTCTTAACTCATAGAACCACTGCTCTAGTTCAACTCTTTCCTGGACGATAGCCTCCAAATTGACTTTCCTAACCTTCAATCCCCAATTCCTTTCCAAAGAGATGCTAACATCAGCTCCCCAAAGAACAATTTTGATTTTGCTATCAAAGAAGTAGCTCCCTTTCACCTTTAAAATAAAATATACTCTTCTCTTTGACTTTTAAGACCCCCTCATAATATAGCTACAAACTACCTTTACAAACTGATTTCACATTATTTCCCTTCATCAACTCTGCATTCTAGTCATGATGTTCCATTTGCTATTCTCTATTCTGAGCATTTCAAACTCCTTCTCTGGGTCTTTGAATGGACCTTCTGTCATTTCTGGAATTCTTGGTGACTTCTCTGTAGAAGATTTCTTATTATAGGACATGTATAAGAGTAGCACAGGATAAGAGGTCATGGATGAGTTTTGACTTGGATCATTGAAGGGAGTCACCACAGTGATGAAGAAATGACACAGTTCTCTGCATTTTCCAATTTATCCAAGCCAGTTTTTATTACTTGTGGACACAAAGGAGGAACTTGTTCAGTACAGAAAGGAATGCTTTTCCTTCAACTCTGTGAGGCAAGGAGCAAAAGTACTGAGTTATCTATGGATCTTCTAGAAACACCCTTTTCATAGACACAAAATTTAATATACTCTGGGTACTTAGTACATGTTAAAATATATGTAGATATATGTATGTGCATATTTTCATGTTAATCATGAAAACTGCTATCAACCCTCTCTTCCGTTTTCTGGTTTAATAGTGTGATTTCCCCCCCTAGACTGACTTCAATTGGCAGTACTTTCTACTTTTTCCTTTTTTTTCTCTTACAGAGGTTCTTATCTATACAATACATCTGAAAACTATACATAGTTTTATATATACATATATAGAATTCTATACATAGAATTCTTCCTAGAGAATTCCTTAGATTATAGCTAATCTCATAGAAATGACTGTGAATTAATACCCTTAATAGATATTCAGAGTTCCATAATTATTTTTACACTAATAATTCTTCTTTTTGTTGCTATTTTCCATTCCAATGAGATCAACTGAGTTAAAAATGCAAATCACCTTTCAGCAGTAAGGAAGAAAAATCCTGGACAACAGCCAACCTTGCCTTGACAGTCATCATGTCAACAGGCATTCCAATGAAAAAATGATTATGACAAAAATTATACCCAAATGTTTTCATAATCAGAAACCTGTTCCTCTTTATGGAGTAAAATAAAGAGTCCATTTGGAGTTAGTTATCTCCAGTCCGAAGAGGCACTCATCAGAAGAGCTGTCTTCACACGGTGCTTGCCAATCCAGGACATCAGATCTAATGGAGCGTTCAGATTATTATCCTTCTTAGTCATTGCAGAATTTTGAAATGATACTGTCAAGTAGATAACTTTCTTCTCCTCTGCTTTCGGCTTCAGGAAAGCTCAGTTTAAAGTTTGTTAATGAATTCTTCCATCTCCTTGATAAGGTCTAGTGGGATTTTGTACCTCTAGTTAAAAAAAAAAAAATTAAGGTGACCTTTAGGCATAGGTCTTGCCAAGAAAATCCCAACTGAGGTCACAGAGAGTCAGATGTGATGGACACAACTGAACACTAACAATAACTGAACACTAACACTAACAATAACTGAACAAATAAAAGCATAGAATGAAATGAAACCTTGTGAATAATCTTATAAGGCTGGAAAAACAAATTCCTTACTTGACATATTTAAGAAATGTTCAGTTGGGGATCAGGAGGCAATTTTCCCAGCAACTCCTCAGATTCTATATGTAGAACTGGAGCTATCTAATCAGAGACCTATCTAATCCAGATTCTCCATTTTTACAGATAAGCACACTGAGGCCCAGAGATTTTAAATAACTTGCTGCAAGTCACATAAGCAATAAGCAGTCTCAGAAATGGAAGTTGAACTGGGATTCCCTGACTAAATCCCATATCTTTTCCACTCACCATGCCGGCATAATGCCTTGCACAATAGCAAATGTTCTGTATTTGTTGAATTGAATTGTAACTTCAAAGTCTCTCTTCTACTACTGCAATAGTTGTGACATCTCTTTAGAGTAAATGGGTCAAGTAATATATCATTATGACTTGGGTAGCTTTCACTTTGCCATGAAATCATGTAGCCTTATGGAATTTATTATCAGCTTTATTCAAGCGATCAGTATACAAGAAGTATGAGTAAAAGCGTTAAAATTAGGCATTTAAACAACTATACTCCACTTCAGCATTCAAATGAATGCTCTTCATGGAAATAATGATAGCAATAACTCATATTTATAAGAGTATTCAATAGCTTACAAAGGGCTTACCTCACAGTTACTCTTTGGGGCAGATCACCAAAATGGCATTATCTTCATTTTACAGATGAGAAAATTGGGTCTCAGAGAAGATAAATGGTAATCCTAAAGTCAGGTCAGGACAATAAGCGTTTATTAATTGCTTATTATGTGTCAGACATTATGCTGAGTGCTGGGGATACTTAGAGAAAAGCAAAAATCCAGTCCCTGACCTTAAGGAACTTACATTCCAGTGATGGAGACTGCATGGAAACTGTTATGTTTGGACAAGATATATACAAGATAAATTGGAGATAATCTCAAAAGAGGAGATGCTAGCATGGAGGTGGAGGAGGGAGAATGGATGATGGGGCGGTGGGGACCAGGAAAGATTTCTTGAAGATGGTAGGGTTTGAGTTGATCTTGAATGAAGCCAGGGAATCTAGGAGGCAGAGCTGAGGAGAGAGAATATTTTAGGCACGTTGTTATTGTTGTTCAGTCAGATCCAACCCTTTGTGACCTTTTGTGACTTCTGTGAGGGATTTTCTTGACAAAGACATTGGAGCAATTTGCCATTTCCTTCTCTGGTGGATTAAGGCAAACAGAAGTTAAGTGACTTGCTCAGGGTCACACAGCTGGTGAGTGTATAATCTAGTTTTGAACTCAGGTCTTCCTGACTTCTGGCCTGGTGCTCTATTCACTGAGCCATCTAGCTGCCTTGTCTTAGGCATAGGGAACACCCAATATAAATATACAGGTATCTTGTTTGAAGAACGGCAAGGAGGCCAGTGTCACTAGATCTTAGATTATGCAGAGGGGAGTGAAGTGTAAGTTGACTGGAAAGGTTGGAAGAAGTTATGTTTTGATCAACTTTATTAGCTAAACAGAAGATTCTAGAAATTGTTGAAGTAATAGAAAGCCATTGTAGTTTGCTGAGTAGGGGAGTGACAGAATCAAACCTGTTCTTTGGGATGATCACTGTAGGAATGGAGTCTCATGGAGAGACACAATGGAGAGAACAACCAGAATTTCTAATAGTCTAGATGTAAGGTGATAAGATGATGTTGTCAAACTGTGCCAGGGTACAGTGCCAGGATGGTGACAATGTCTAAAGAGAAAAGGGGATGTATATGAGATGGAAGAAAAGAAATAAAATGTATTAAGCACCTACTATGTGCTAAGCATTTTACAAGAATTACTTCATTTGGTCCTCACAACAAACCTGAGAGTTGAGGCAACTGAGACAAGTAGAGGTTAAATGCTGTGTCCAATATGCCCTTTCAGAACTAGATAAACCTAACCACAAAACAAACAAGCTTGAAGTTAAAGAGGTGAATAGAAGTTTAGAAAAGTTAGAGATGATAAACCTCTAAAGAAAATTGGATGGTGATAAAAAGGAATACGCACATTTCTCAGCAGTATATAGCAGCTACAAAAAATTCACCACATATTAAAGCATGAAAACTTCATATAACTAGCAAGTGCCTGAGACTGGATTTGAACTCTGGTCTTTCTGACTCCAAGCCCAGAATTCTAACCTCTGCACCACCTAGCTGCTTAGTTGTGAAGACAAAGGACTTTGCAATAGATTTAGTAGATGAAGTGAGTGAGAATGAGGTATTGAGGAAAATACTTGAAATTGGACTTGGGTAATTGGGAGGGTAGTGGTGTCCTTGACAGTAATAGGAATGTTTTGAAGAAGAGATAGCTTCTGGGGAACTGTAATGAGTTCTGTTTTGAACAGGTTGAGTTTATGATACAGGATATTCAGTTCAGTATATCCAATAGGCATTTAGTTATTCTAGACTATAGAAGTCAGGAGAAAGGTGAAGGTTAGAAAAACAGATTTAAGAATCATTTTCATAGAGATTATAGTTGAGTCCATGAGAGCTACTGAGAGCACCAAGTGAGATATAAAAGAAAAAGAGAAGAGGGCCCAGGATAGATCCTTGGAGAACACCCATAAGTAGCGGGTATGTCACACATGAAGATGGAGCAGAGGAATGAAAACAGAGCAGTTATCCAAGCTGGAGGAGAACTAGCAGATGTCAGTGGCAGGAAAGCTAGAGAGGAGAGAGTATCAAGGAAGAAAAGGAGATTAACAGTGGCAAAAGTTGCTTAGAGGTCAAGAAGGGTAGGAAATATTTGGAAATTAAGAGATTATTGGTAACTGCAAAGAGTAGTTTCTGTTGAGTGGTAAGATTGGAAACCAGATTGTGAAGCATTTTACATGAATCAGAGGAAGATGAGTAGCAAGTGACTAGCCTGATTTCAATGTCAGCACTCTTTACATCATAAAATCCAGTTTGATCAGCTACCATATCTATAAGACTGGATCCTTAATTTGTTTTTGTTCGTCTATTGTTCAGTACTGTCCAACTCTTTGTGATCCCATATATGGTTTTTCTTGGCAAAGATGCTATAGTGGTTTGCCATTTCCCTCTCCAAAATCCTTAATTAGGCTGAGCTATTTCTGTCACAACAGGAAATTTACCATCACAGAGGAAGTTCACAAGGATGTGTGTTGGCTTTGAAGACAATTTTCAGAGAAATTAATTTCAGAAATGTATTTAGCAATGAGAATACCAGCATTAGTGAATTCTTCCCAAGGGATAACTTTTAAGTTTAAGAGACCTCACCAAATTATATACATTTATTAATGGTTGTTGAAAATCTGATCTTTTACCTTACAGCTATGTCTTATAGTTATTGAATAGCTCCTGTATACAGGGGCTTATGGTAGGCATCTTGAAGGCGTAAAGAAGTCTAAGATATATTTGTTTTCAAGTAACTTACAAAATAGTTGGGGGAGGCAAAATACATCAAGGTGTTCAATTATCACCCACAGTGCATTACATTTCTTTTGCCTTAGCTAAGCCAGTTTTTATTACTTGTGGCCACAAACAAGAGTATTTTTCAGTGTATGAAAATGGAATGCTGTGGAAATGCTTCTCTTCTAACTGGGAAGGACTAAAGCTTTTTCAAAACAACATTTTGAAGGAAAACAAGTCAAATGAAGGTCTTAGACAAGATAAATGGAGATGTACAGAGTTGTTAGATTAATGAAGGCGTATAAAGTAGACAAAATAATGGAGAGGAGCAAGGTGGAGAGCAGGGCTCCCTTTAGGCTTAGAACAGATGTTTTTCTAGGCTCAGAAGAGAGATGATCCACTTTATATTTAGCCTTAGCATTTTTTCCCTAGTCTGACATGCCTAGATTAAGCAGATGAAACTTAGTTCTTTGTATCTGTCTACAACTACTCCAGGGGTGGGTTGCACTCAATTTTTCAAGGTTGACAAGCTTTAATCTCTTCATAGTTGCTCACAATTGTAAAGACTAAGTGGTGGCATGTCTTGAGTGTGGTATGGTACTTCTGCTGTTGCATTCCACGTATCTAATACCTCTCTGTGTGCTGGTATACAAATTCAGGGACTTCTGTGTCTACAACTAAGAGTAAGGTATAATGTTGCTTCTTCCTCCCTCTTACCAGCTTCTCACTTGGCATCTCCTTTTTGGGTAGCAAAGGCCATTGGAGGAATCTGTGTAGTTTTAGACTGAATTTTTTTTCAAAAGTAGTTATGAAGAAGAAGGGTTAGAGATTCCATTTTGCTCCAGAGAGCAGAATACTTCAGACATACAGTACATAATATCATTATATTCTCTACATATCTTTTCATTTTCCTTCTTTCCTCAAACAAAAAATAAATAATAAAAGTAAGGATTATATGAGGCAGTTAGGTAACATCGTCAATAGAGTTCTGGACCTGGAGTCAGGAAGTCCTGAGTTTCAATCCAGCCTCAGAGAATTATTAGCTATGGGCAAGTCACTTCACCTCTGCTTCCTCAGTTCTGTATTTGCAGAATGAGGACAAGAATATGTCCTATTTTCCAAGGTTGTTGCAAGGATCAAATGAGATAATATTTGTAAAATGCTTTCCAAATCTTAAAACAATATATAAAGTTTAATATATTATCAGAAGACTAATTTAGGGGTGACTAAAGTAGCTAGATTGATAGGCTTAGAGTCAGGATGATCTGGTTAAATGCTGGTCTACAAGGTGTATGATCCTGGGCAAGTTAGTTTCAGTTTCTTCATCTGGAAAATGGGATGAATAATAGCACCTACCTTCCAGGGCTGTTATGGAGATGATATGAGATATTTGTGTGGTGCTTTTCAAACTTTAAAGTATTATATAATGCTATCTAATATTCTTATTCTTATTATTTTTATTAAAATCCTCTTTTGTTTGTCTTTCACTTTTGAAGAGTGACATCATGACCAATGACATCATGAGTAATGTCTTGACTTGTGTGTGAATTAGTTTTAAGTGGGGCAGAGTTGCATGAAGTCATTATCTTCACTCTCTCTTCCAGAGTCATCAAAATCCAGTGGTAAGACAAAAGTCAGGATGACTGGTGATGTCTCCAAATATAGTGGATGATCTTGCCATTTTCAGGGTCCCAAATGTTCCTCAGTGCCTGATTCAACTACTTTTGTAGTCATTGAAACAATTTGTTCTAATAGCCCATTCCACTGGGGGAAGTCTTCACCACAGGCCATATATTTAGGTTAGATATCCCCCCACTGATAGGTTTAAAGCCTATCAGTTACCCTCATCCTGGTATAGTCCATCTGCTGAGATGGTTTATTGAGATGTGGCCACTGCATATGCTACAGCTTCTTGGAGCCACAGGTGAGAGCTAAGTGCCAGGAAGATACCAAAGGTGAATGAGCAGCCCCCAAAAGGCCTCAGCAAGCCCTCACACCAGAGGTGCTAGTTCTTCTGAACACTGCATAAATCTTCTAAGTATTAGAGCATTCACAGGTTGCCTCAATAACTCTCCATCACAGGAACTGTACTTTTCGAGGATGTTGTAGATTGAATTTATGTTTTGGGGATGAGTTCTACTCAATGGCCTCCAAAGTCCCTTTCAACCCTGAGATTTCATATTCAAAAAGTATTCTCTATGGGTTTATCAAGGGGCAGCTAGGTAGTGCAGTAGAATACTGGGCTTGGAGTCAGGAAGACATATCTTCATGAGTTCAAATCTGACTTAGACACTCACCAGGTGTGTGACTTTGGGCAAGTCACTTAATCCTGTTTTCCTCAGTTTTCTCATCTGTAAAATTAGCTGGAGAAGGAAATGGCGGAAATCCAAATGGTACTAGTGTGCTATAAGAAATGAGAAGCAGATGGACTTTATATTGTCCTGGAGAGGCTTATATGAACTGATGCTGAG
>CM053587.1:208439891-208476620 GCA_028646515.1 Pseudochirops corinnae
CAGGCTCACTCAGGTAGAGGGGTGGGGCTGTGGTTTGCTGATTGGCCAGGTGGTTCTGAAGCACACCTGGGCTTTTGTTGTTAGTTCTTGCTGTCTCCACCCACCTGGGTTTAGGCTCCGTACAGTACAATCTCCCTTCCCCCTTCCTCAGTGATTTCCAGACCTGGGGGTGTTTACGCTAATGCAAGAATGTACTCTAGGTGGGGCTTTTGCCTCTTGATTTTGTGTGTCGGGGAGGGGGATGAGAGCCCCTAGATTTCATTCCTCCATCCCAGCTTCTGAAAGTCTCAGCATGTAGCTTCAAGAATCCAAGCCGTGGGTTGCTAGCCCCTGGAAAAACCGCCGATCCTGCTACACGCCCTGCGCTCCCCTCTATGCAGTTCCGTCGCTTCTCACCTGGGTAGTGAGAGGGCTGCAGAAGCCTCCAGCTGGGTGCATCTGCTGGGTAGGGCCTCCCAGACCGCCGCGCTCCACTCCCAGGTCCGTGCTGGCGCCACTCCCGCGCGTTCTGCTCTCCCTGCCCCGACCCAACTAGGCACCTCTCTGGGCTGGGAATCTGTCACTCTCCGTCTCACAATGGGCTCCGTCACTCTTAAATCTGCTCAAATTTACTTTTTAGTTCCCAAGGATGAAATTCTTTGGGAGCTTGTTCAGGTTACTGCTTACTCTCCGCCATCTAAAGAATCATTTTCCAGAATACTGGACAGGTAAAAGAAATGGGAAAGGACTTCAGAATCCATTTGGTTCAATAATATAAGGCACCTATAGTCTGGCTTCACAGAGCAGAGGCCAGAAAGGTATGATCTCTTCCTAAAAATCTGTCTCTGAGGAGCCCCTTTAAGAGGGTCCATATCTTGCCATGTCATAAAAATGGATAGAAATCTGACAAAACACCATAAAAATGCTCAGCATTGTCAAGGGAGATTTCAGTTCTCACTCCTCCCTGCCCCCACCCCATTTCATACTCCCTGTGTTTTATATAAATGAGGAGCTCAATCCCAATTTAAGCTACAAAAGGGACAGAGCAACATGGGATTGTTGTCTCAGCTAGAATCCCAGAATCTGAATGATGAACTTTTTACTTACACTTTGTTTTTGCTGATATTTTGCTACAGTGAAGCTGAGCATTTTGTATTGGGTGAAGACCTCCAGGTCTGGACCCCTGAGGACTCTGGAGGCACCATCTGTTCACTGCCTTCCAGACAAAACCAGAAAAGTTCCTTGCCTTGTTTCAGCAAGCTCAAGAAAATGAGTTTCTCCAGTGATCAGTTATTGAAAAACCAAGCCACACAAAGAGAAATGCACATGCATAACCACTCACAATTTCTATTCTGGAAAGCAGCATTAAATATGGAAGGCATTCCACTCTAATAAAGCTTTGGCTGTTTAGATTCTCTTCCCCCCCAATCTAGGCCAGCAGTCTATCTGTGTTTGCATCCTTTTACGGAAGGTTGAAAAACATAGCAGGGGGAGGAGGCTTGAACACCACTCTCTCTATTCCTACTTTTGTGAATTTCATTCATATTCTTATTGCTATTCAGAGAGATTATTTTATGATTTAATTTCCTTGGACTTTTATTGAGAAAGATAAGGCACATAAAGATGTGTATTAGTGTAACAGTCTTTTTATTTTAAAGGAAGCATTTCTAAAGCCATTGTATAGGAGTTGAGGGGAAATGTGTAGGTGGTTTCTATCCAGCTCCTAGTGTGCAATATTAAGACGTGAGCTTCACACCAGCTGGGATAGAGAGAAGTACAAAATTTTGTGGGTTGTGGAGAGTGACCTGAATTCCCATCTCTATAAATGCTCTCCCACATTGTCAATGAAAAAGGGAGCTCTCAGATGGCTCTACTTTATTGCTATTTATACAGCAATGATTTTTTTTCTTTTTTGCTATGAGTCCAGGAAAATCTCTCCTTTGCCTTTACTTCACAAGAATACCTCACCTGCTTGAAGAGGCTGGCATAACATTCTATGGCATAGTGGAATGAGTGATTAATATAGGGCTAAAGAACCTAGGTGTGAATCATGCCTCAGCCACATACTTGTGTGACACTAAGCAAGTCTCTTAGACTCTCTGGGTCTCAATTTTTTGATGTGTGAGATGAAGGGTGTGGAATGAATGACTTCTAATGTCCCTTTTGCGTCTAAATATATGATGCTTTATAGATTTGGATAAAAGGCTGAGGTGGGGCAGGGTTTCCCTACTTTTCTTTGAAATTATATCAGGTAGACAATGGATTAGGAGTCTAGTGGATGGAGGTTTCTTCTGAGAATTAAAGGAAGCTGTAATTAAATGAATTAAACTAAATGATGAACTGGCCCATCCAAAGGGTCAGTCTCAGATAAGACCAAAAAGCTGAAGTGGATTTTTTTTTTTTTTGGTTCCTTATCACTCCCCTATTCATACACATTTAAAAATTATTTCCAATTTATGGAATAAAGCAAGCATTTTTATAACATACTACAATAAAAAGATGATTGTACTTGAAATGGTAAATCTACTAAGAACAACTTGCTTTTCCTTTCAAATATACAACAAAATTATCATGTACATTTCTTTTCCCCCATTTTTTCTCCCCTACCGCTCTGCCCCCCCCCCAGAGACGGTGACCATTACATACAAATAGGCATATAAATGTAAAATTATTCTATAGATATTTCTACTTATCAATTCTTTTTCTGGATGCACACAGTGTCTTTCTTCATATGTCCTTTATATAGTTAATTTGGGTATTTATAAGAGTCAAAATAACTTATTCATTCAAAGTCATTCTTAAAAGAATATTGCTATTACTGTAAACAAAGCTCTCTTGGTTCTGCTCTTTTCTCTCCCCATTATTTTGTGCAAGTCTTTTCAAGTTCTTTTTCATGTTTTCTTGCTTATCATTTCTTATAGCACAGTACTATTCCATCACAATCATATACCACAACTCATTCAGTTGCTCCCCAATTGAAAGGCATCCCTGCAATTTTCAGTTCTTTACTACCACTAAGGGAGCTGCTATAAACATTTTAGGACATATAGATTCTTTTCCTTTTTCTCTAGTCATCTTTGTAAATAACCCTAATTGATAAATGGTCAAAGGATAAGAACAGCCAATTTTCCAATGAAGAAATCAAAAGAATCTATAGTCATATAAAAAATGCTCTAATAGTTATTAATTAAAGAGATGCAAATTAGGACAACCTTGAGATATCATTTTGAACCTTACATATTATCTAAACTTATTGAAGGAGAAATGACAAATGTTGGAGGGGATGTGGAAAAATTGGGATGCTAAGACGTAGGCTTCACACCAGTTGGGATAGAGGGAAGTTGGTGGAATTGTGAACTGATCCAACCATCTTGGACAGCAATCTGGAATTATGCCCAAAGAGTTATTAAATTACCTACACCCTTTGACCCAGCAATAATACACACACTTTTTAGTATTCTTTTTTCTTATACTATATGCCAATGGTCATATTATTATTTTAAAATTAAATGTATTTATTTACTTTCAGTTTTTAATATTCGCTTTTATAAGATTTTGAGTTCTAAAATTTCTCCCCTCCTTTCCTTCCCCCCTCCTCAAGATGGCACTCAATCTGATATAGGCTATACTTGTACAATCATATTAAACATATTTCCACATTAGTCATGTTGTAAAAGAAGAATAAGAACAAATGAGAAAAAACACAAGAAAGAAAAGAAAAAGAGAAAATAGTATGTTTTTATAGGCATTCAGGCTCTGTAGTTCTTTCTTTGGATGTGGATAGCACTTTCCATCATGAATCCTTTGCAGTTGTCTTAGATCACTTCATTGCTTGGAACAGCTAAGTCTATCAAAGTTGGACATTGTACAATGTGACTATTACTGTGTACAACACTCTCCTGGTTCTACTCATTTCACTCAGTGTCAGTTCATATAAGTCTTTCCAGGTTTTTCTGAAATCTGCCTGCTCATCATTTCTTAGAGAACAACAGTATTCCATTACATTTATGCACCATGACTTGTTTAGTCATTCCCCAATTGATGGGTATCCACTCAGTTTCCAATTCTTTGCTGCCATGAAAAGGGCTGATATAAATATTTTTGCACATGTATGTTCTTTTCCCTTTTTAATGATCTCTTTGGGATACAGACCTAGAAGCAGTATTGCTGGGTCAAAGGGTATGCACAGTTTTTTAGCCCTTTGGGCAGTCCCAAATTGCACTCCAGAATGGTTGAATCAGTTTACAACTCCACAGAGTTCATATTATTACCTTGATTCCTTCCATCATGAAAGAAAATGTTTTCATGAACTAATTCATACACATAAACACACAGCAAAGGTATTATTGATGACGTGTTTACCTTGGAGTCAGGAAGATCTGGGTTCAAATCCTGCCTGTATGTTCCTTGGGTGGGGGTACTTTGCCACTCTGAACCTTATTTTCTTAACTGTTAATTAAGGGAATTTGACTACATAGAGCATTTATGAAGCATTGTACTGAGCTCTGAGTAAGGATATACAAATATATACAAGTGTGACAGTTGTTGCTTTTGAGGAGGTTACTTTGTAATGAGGAATACAACCCATTAAAAGAGTGAGGTGATACATGGTTGAGTTGCATTTACTTCCAAAATAGTGCTCCTGAGGAGGTGTACCAATGACAGGAGGGCCCCAGAGCAGTGGATTCTCGGGGTGCCAAGATGGAGGAGAAGGTAGATAGTCAAGGAGAGAGGTTCTCTAAATTCTAATTCTATGATCTTATGGTCCAAGATTATTGGTGGAATTGACTAGAGAGGACAACATTTAAGTTCAAGGAGAGATTAAATAGAATTTCAGGCCATATGACAACATAAGAGAGCAGATCGTTAGAGAGCAAAGGCTCTTCCAAGTGTCTCGCAGTTGACATGTGATAAGGACATGTATGAGGTTGCTTGACTTTATCATCATCTTCTTTTATTATATTTCTTCTTTAGGGATCTAGCCATTCTACTTTAGTAAAGCTGGCCATGCCGTATTATGGGGACAGCAACAACAACAAAAATAGTGACAACAGTAGCTCATATTTATATGGCATTATGTGCTAGGCATTGTGTTACATATTTTTAAAAGTACCTCATTTTATCCTTACAAGAATGGTGAGAGGTAGATGCTTTTATTAGCTCCATTTTACAGATGAGGAAATTGAGGCAAATGAAGGCTAAATGATTTGCCCAGGGTCACAAATTGTGACCCTGAGTCTTCCTGACTCTAGCCCCAGCACTCTGTCCACTGTACCACCTAGAAGCCCTAAAAATATCCCAATGGAGTATGTATATGTGTGGTGTTATAGGAAACTTTGAAACATAAATTCACCTAAAAAGATTTTTTAAAATTTCATATTTTGGAGAGGAAAAGATTCCTTAAAATTATAATTCTTACCCACAATCTTGGTTGATGGTGTCAACAGGATACTAGGCTTTCACAAAACCAGACTGTTCTGGGAAATGTTTAATAACTGGCTCTTGGGGAAAAAAAAAAGTATACAATACACACTTTTAAGTTTAATTTGCATTATTAACATTTTCTCTATCACTTTTTTTTAAAACTCTGGAAATCAACAAATAAATAAATCAAGCTCTGATATATGGCATTTGTTGATTTCCAAGGAATTTATACTGTGAAAATTTAATAATCAATTCTCACAAGCCAGTACAAGCATATTTCTGTGAAGAACGTACTCTACAAAATGTTGTATAAATAATAATGCATTGTACTGATATATTAAAGGCTCATTCTGTAAGGCATGAAGTAGATGGGTATTTTATTAGTGAAGGGAGATTTATTGGTAATGGAATTTGGAGATACCCCTGTATTGGTTTGGTTTTTGGGTTGAGTGTTAAAACCCAGAGCTTGTGAATTCCACCTGTGGGATGGACTTGTTCATGTGAAGAGAGATGGCTGAACTGGGAGGAGCTGTGAATTGGGAGAGAGGCCCAAGCCTAGAGAAGGCCAGAAGGACTTTGGGAGAGCAGTATCCAGTATTGTGGACCCTGAGTTGCTGAGAGAAAGACTGCTAAGAGCCCATTGGAGCTGCCCAGGACTTTTGAGAACTGCCACCTAGAGCTGCCAAGAACTGAGGAGGCATGGCTATGATGTCGGTATTTTGTCTGTTTTGATGTTGTTTTGCCAGATTCACCTGATGGTGAAGGACAGTGGTGCTTTTGTAGAGGTCCTGGAACCTGGCTGTTGGTTCAGAAGCCCTGAAGGAGGATTTTCTTGTGGTGAATCCACAGAAATCCTGGAATAGGGCCTTGCTGATGTTTTCAGGGGTTCTGGGACTGTTCTATAGGCAGAGAGTGACTTGATGAGGACACTGGCTATGGCTTTGTTGAGCTTTGTCTCCCCAGGAACTGAGATTGCTGAGGGCTTGCCTCGAGTGAAGATGAAAGAGGGGCATTTCCTTGGGTTTTCAATGCTGAGATGATATCTTAACCTTGTTGTAACTTAAGGGTGAATGGCCTTTTGTGCTCTCCTGTGCCTTTTGAGATTCAGGGATGGGAAGCCTTTGAGTTTTTTTTTTTTGTGTGTGTGTGTGCTCTGTGATTGACCAAATGAATGTACTTTGTTTATGGTTGGAGACTAATCTCCATTTGAAAAGAGACTTTTGACTGACTAAATGAATGTACTGTCTGGGGGTGGAGAAGTACCTGGATTGAATTGAGAACTTACTTGCTAAAGGAACAAGTTACACTGTATTTTGACTTTCTCTGTTCTGTGAATGTTTTCTGAACAAATGGGGTTTACTATGCTGGTAATCCGAACCGTGGGAGTTGCCTTTGCTTGGCATTACAGGAGAACAAAGAAAAATAAATTTAGACTGGTGTGATTTATTTGTTACAGGCAAATCTGTAACTTGGGAGGTTCTACCACATGAGACTTTGGACAAAAAAAGGAACTTGGGCTCAGAACTATAACAGTTCCAAAAATATTTGCTGGGGACAATATTAATAACTCTTCAGGGTGGAGAAATTTTATATTTTTCAAGGTTATGAGAATGAGTCAAAGTCTCACCTTATTGCGTATGGTATATGAGTAGACAATGTAGGAAAGAATGAGTGAGGAAACTGTCAGCAGAGCATTGCATATAAAATTCAAATGGAGCTTTTTGAGTCAGTCCCATCTATGATATGTTGCCTTAGGCCAGTCTGGATTTGACAAGCATATTTTTTTTCTACCTCAAGGACTTCATCTTGAACAAAAGAAGTTCCAAATTCCCAGATGTTTCCAGTCTTTGGGGAATATTACAGTGTCCAGATAAAATGATGACTCCAATAGTACTGTAAAGGACATTTGCCTGTTTGACATCTCCATCTTTGTTGCTGTTGAAGGTCCATTCTGATTCCTATAATCTTTCCTTCCACCTGGAACAGCATCTCCTAATTCTTTTCCTTTTATTACTGGCGTTGCCATCTTAATCCAGGCTTCCTCATTAGGACCCTATGGGTCCAATTTTGTTATCCACATGAGTTTTCTGCCTTTCCCCATTAACATTTATTTCTTAGGTTGAATGCCCCCAGGGGGTTGTTGCCATATTGCTTAACTCACTTTGTAAGCAGTATGGCCTAGCCCAGACCCATTAGCATTAGCTTTTTGATGACAGGGAAGATGAGGAGGATTTCCTAAAAGAGCTGGTTTCTGTCAGATGTGACAATGAATAGTCCATCATTGTATTGATGCCAATTGGTGCATCTGCTGTAGAAGCAACGTGTGACAATCTGGCCCTCCCCCCAGTATTGGAAGAGGTCCCTCCTAAGTAGCTGTCAGATCCATGAAGTTTCAGGACTTGATATGCATACCTGCTATAATCAGAACCAGGGAGGGCAAAAGCCTTTAGGAATCAGTAAAGTACAACCTTGAACAACATGGCATAGCTATGAGTAACAGAGAAAGAGCTGAAGTGAGCAAGCAGAATAACCTGGCTTTTGTACCTCTCATGTACATGTCATAGAATCACAGAACTGCAGAGATGGAAGGGACCTAAGATGCTGTCTACTCCAACCTATACCTGAACATAACCTGAACCTATTCTTGAACAGACTCTTTTAAAACTTTCCTGACAAGCTGTTACTCTGTCTGAAAATTTCTAATGAGGAGGAACCCGTCACCTCCAAGACAGCACATTCTCCCTTGGAATAGCTGTAATCATTAGTAATTTCGGCTAAAAATCTCTCTCTCTCTCTCTCTCTCTCTCTCTCTCTCTCTCTCTCTCTCTCTCTCTCTTTCTCTCTCTCTCTCTCTCTCGTCCCTTCCTCCCTCTCCCCCTCTCCCTCCTATTCTCCCTTTCTCTCTCCCTCTCACTCTCTCCCTCTGTCTCTCCCTCTGTATCTGTCTCTTTCTCCCTCCCCTCCCTCTCTGTCTGTCTCTCTCCAACCCTTAGGTCATTCTCCCTTTTTTCTTAAGGACCTCAACACCCAGATCTCACCATCTTGTCCTCCTCTACTCACAACTTTGCACTAGGTTACTTTAATATTCACATAGATGCTCCTCCAGCTTGCTAACTTCCCCATTCTTCAGCCTCATAAAATTCCACTACCTTGTTCACTTCACCTCAGTCACAGAGGATGGTTATACACTAGAACTAACCATTACCTAAAAGTAATTATTCTCTAAATAGAAACTCTGATATCTCCCAGATCATAACCTTCTATCATTCTACCTCTCCTTTTCCGTCATCCCTTCTAAACCTATTCTTTGCCCTCATAAAGACCAACAATTCCCCCTCACCTTAGTGCTTTCTCAGGTCATTACTCATACACTGACATTATTTTCCTCCTCTAACATCAACCCAAATACTTAGTCATTTCAACTCTATACAGTCTTCTTCTCTGCCTATCTCTTACAGACCTCAGCCCTGGCTTACTTGTACCATCTACTTCTTCTGTTCCTACTCATGAGATAATATACATAGCTGGAGAGAATCTCACAACCATGCTGACTGGATAGGGTACAGTATAATTTCAAGTCACACAACTTCAATTGGGCCCTCACTAAATGAAGGCTGTCCTTTTATTCCTTTCTAATTGATTCCTGATCCCATTATCCATAGAACATATTCAAAACTTCTTCCTTCATCAAGCCTCTATCACAGTGGTTCTCAACCTGTGGGTTATGTTCAATTTGTAACAATGAAAATACGTCCTGCATATCAGATATTTACATTACGATTCATAACAGTAGCAAAATTACAGTTATGAAGTAGCAATGAAAATAACTTTATGGTTGGGGGTCACCACAACATGAGAAACTGTATTAAAGAGTTGTGGCATTAGGAAGGTTGAGAACCACTGCACACCTCCCTGTTTCTTTGTTTTCCAGCTGAGGACCTTACATGTTACTTTTCTAAGATATCTGAGACTATTTCACATAAGCTCCTACTTGTCCCATTCTCTTAGTCTTTTTTTTTTTTCCCCTTTGGAAGGGGGATTGCAAGGCAATTGGGGTTAAGTGATTTTTTTTTTCACATTCTCTTATTCTTAAAACTCCTTGACATTATCTGACAATCTTGACTCTCTTTTCTTAGCCTCTGGCAAAGCTGTAGCACTTCCTGCCAAGGCTAGCCCTTCTACACATGCGCTTAATTCAGCACCCTACTGTCCTCTGCAGCAGACTGTATTCTTAAGCATTACCCCCTCCCTCCTTCAATCTCTACCTAGTTATTGGTTCCTTTCCTAATATCTTTGAACATGCCCAAGTCTCCTCCATTCTTAAAAAAATAGCCTTCACTAGAACCTACTATCTCTGAGCTACTCATATTTTGCCTTCCTTTCTCAGGCAACCTCCTTGAGAAAGCTGTCTACACTTCCTTCCTCTACTTCCTATCCTTCACGATCATCTTAGGACCTCATACTGCTCTCTACAACATTACAAGGCATCTCTTAATGCCCAAATCCAACAGTCTTTTCCTATGTCTTCATATTTTTTACTCTTTCTACTGACTTTGGCAAAGTTGACCACATTCTCTTCCTTCAGTGTAGACCTGATCATATGTCTCCTCTACTCAACCAACGCCAGTAGCTCCCTATTGCCTATTGTCTAAAATAGGAGCTCCTCCAATTAGTTCCTAAAGTCCTACACAACATGGCCACAATGTATCTTTCCATCCTCTACAGGCATTGTCCCTATTCCTATTCCCAGTGATCTAACCAAAGAGACTTTGCCTCTTTTCCTTACACAAGATTCTCTGTTTTCTGTCTCTTTATCTTTCTACATTCCTGGAATGGATTCCCTCCACACTTCTGCTTCATAGAATTCCTTTTTCTTTTAAGGTACATCTCAAATAGCGTCTTTTGCATGAAACCTTTACTGATTTTCCAAACTGCTAGTTCCCGTCCTTCCAAATTCCCTTTTATTTAACTGCTCTCTAAGTGTAACCTTGCCTTAAATCCTGAACCATTTGCATAAGACTCTGCTCGTTGGTGAGGAGAACGATGACTCAACTTTGTGTGCTTGTGTGCAGGGTGAAATTGGCTCTGGAGAGGGGACACATTTCTTCCTTCCTGCTCTGAGAGAGGACAGTTGGAGAGACAGGTGGAGAGAAAGAACAGACCCTGGGAATCAGGGATACAGTGTGGAGTTAGCTTTCTCCTACACATCTCTCTTCCAAGATCTCTTTTTATTCCCTTTCCAAGTCTTTCTCTGAAGAGAGACTGGAACTCCACATATCCTTTCTGACACCAAGAAGGCAGAAAATACATTATTTTTTCTTCTATTGCTCTTGAACCTATTCCACCTCTCCTATGAGCAAGCAGAGTTAAGTCGTTATTTTATTCATCAATGACAAGATTCATATGTAAATGTTCAGCCTTTAAGTCAGAGTTGCCTATCCATTTGTATTTATTCACTTTATGAGGCATATTTTTATAGATGTACTTTTCTCCCTAATTATAATGTAAGTTTCTTTTCAATAATGCTTGTTTTGGTCTCTGTACCTGTATCCCCTACTATATAGGACAGCTTTTGAGCACATAACAGACACTCAATAAAAGTTTGTTGATTAATTGAATTAATACCAACAAATCCTTCTTGAACACTTTATCCTTCATTGCTTGATATAAAACCAAACCTTAAACTCTTTGGCCCTGTGATTTTCTAAGATAATTATTTATAGCCTTCTTTTGAGCTTACAATAAATTCTAATAGATTAATCTTGGGAACCATTACAGTTTGTCATGAAGTGTCTTATCGTTAGTATTTCATAGAATATTGACCTCATGTGTTCTATGAGGAAGGCATAATCATGAACAGTCTGATCTTCTCAGCACCAATAAACTCTCTGGCTGATATTTTAATTTTTAGTCCAATGGAAATTTTCAGAGTTATGATTAATGACAGAATCAAGTTTCTAAAATCATCATAACAGGCAATCCTAGCAACTGTTAGTAGAAGCAGAGGGCAGAATGCAGAATGTTTCCATTATATTTGGCTCTGTCTTAAGATTTACTAATCAATGGAATGGGTGAACTTCAAAGTTCAGTTTATGATTATTGTTGAAAGAGAGGAAGAGTTGATCTTTTACAATTTATTATAGACCTATTTAACAGGATTTTTATGCCTTAGGCCACAAAACTGTATGCTCCTTTGACCCATAGTCCACATAAGATTATAAAATCATTGAGTTGAAAATTGCCTTAAAGATCATTTTTTCCAACATCCTAATTTTTACAGATGAAGAAACAGAGGCCCAGAAAAGTTGTCACTTGACCAAATTGACTCGATTTGGAGTTGAGAGGCCTGGGTTTGAACTTGATCTTTCACATTTGCTAGATCTT
Source organism: Pseudochirops corinnae (assembly GCA_028646515.1). Lineage (NCBI taxonomy): Eukaryota > Metazoa > Chordata > Mammalia > Diprotodontia > Pseudocheiridae > Pseudochirops > Pseudochirops corinnae. Next base: position 208,451,679 of record CM053587.1, read on the forward strand.
TGACCCTAGGTAAGTTACTTAACCCTACTATGTTTTAGTTAGTCATCTGTAAAATTGGTATAATATTTGAACTACTTCATATGATTGTTGTAAGAAATGTTTATAAATCTGAAAATGCTACATAAATATGAATTATTAACTGTTGATTTCAGTCTTATGCCATTATATTACGTGCTTCTCTGGCTTTCCCTTCCCTAATTAACCAAAATAATTTCAGCTTCTGGTTTCTACTCTTTCTGTCTCTGCTCCTTACAAGAGAGGGATTTTGTATCCGTAATTTGTATATCATTTTGAGAGAGGAGGAGAATTCTAACATGCCAATGATAATGTCACTGTTCAGTACTTTCCTGTTATTCTACAGCAGGTAATGAATTGTTTTTTCCCGACCCTTATCCCCCTCTCTCTTGCCAAAAAAAAAAAAAAAAAAAAACCAAATCAAAGTAAACCAAACCACCCACCATCATCACTACCAGCAAACCCCTCAACCAGTGCCATATTGGAAACCTGAGTAATGCGCCCGCTTAGAGAAATGCTGTATGGACAATTTTCGGGAAAATATCACCTAGGTCTCAACAATTGCTATAAAGGACAGCTCTGATAACTACATTACTGAAAAACCTTCTAAGTAATGCAGTGGTCACCACGTCTACGGCTCTGCATGTTTTGGCCCTGACCTCACTTTCTGCACGTATTTACCATTTTTCCCCTCTATATGCCCTATACTCTAGCCAAACTGAACAACTTGCTATTCTCTAAACATATCCCTTTGGTCATGCTGTTTTCTTTGCATGGAATATCTTCCTCCCCAGTTCCACTTGTAAAATTATTACCCATTGAAATTATATTCAAGTGCTTTTCCACCATGAATTACACTCTGATGATTCTCCAAGAAATTATTTTAAAATCTTCTGAACTTCCACTTTGCTTTAATATAAGGGATTTGCTTATACAAGTCTGATGGTGCCATTTCCATGATGAAAAATCTTTAGTGGTTGTGTTTAGGGTAAAATATAAACTTAAGCTGACGTTTTAAATGCTCTACAGTCTGAGTCGTCTACCTTTCCATCTCTAGACATTTCATGTTGCTCCCCTTCCCATGATCTGTTTCAGTCAAACTGGTTCCATTATATGTTCTATCAGCTCAGCTTTTCACCTGCTATCTCCTGAGCATGAGATTCTTTTTCATTCATGGAATATGTTTTCTTCTTACCTCTACATTCAGAATCTCTGACTTCTTCAAGACTCAGCTTATGTACCATCTTCTACAGAAAAAGCTTTTCTGATTTTCTCATTTAGTCATCTCTCTCTCTCATTGCTATTATTATTGTGTTGTATTTAATTATTTGCTTATGAGTTAAATGCTTCTATAGGATGGAAGGTCTTTGATGAGAGGGACTATTTTCTGTTTTTCTTTTTTTATACATTTGAGGTGGTTAATAATTGTTGAATTGAATTTGATTTTTTTTTGTAATAACTTTATATTTGTTTGTGTTCATGTTATATTCCCCCTAGCTAAACTGCAAGATCTTTGAGGGTGGAGTTCATAGAATACTTAGCTATATTACCTCCCAGTGTTACTTTGTAAATATTCAGGTGAGTTCAGTAATGAATGAATGAAGATGTGTGTGTTGGAGTGAACAGGGTTTTCTGGAAGAAGAAGTAACTTTTCTCTTTGTGCATTTTTATTTAAAAATAAACTTATTTTTAAAAGAAGCATTTATTTTCTTTTACCATCACACTTCTCCTCCTGAATTGAGAATAGATTGACAAAGGAGAATAAATAAACAAATGAAACCTTGAAGTAACTCTATATATTCAAGCTAACTAAATTCTTCCCTGGCCACATCTGAAAATAAATGTGTCATTTCACATCTTGAGTTCATCAACACTGTATTAGGCAGTGGGTAGCACCCTTCCTCATGAGTACTCTGTAATAATAGCTAATCCAATTGCATTGATCAGAGTTCTTGATAAAATTCCTAATACTGGACTAACTCTGCATTCTTGATGTAAATCTACTCTGGTTATGATATATCATCTTTTTAAATATATTGCTAGAGTCTCTTTGTTAACATTTAATTTTTAAAATTTTATTTATATCCTTTTTAATTTATGGAATAAAGCAAATATTTCCATAATATATTTTAATAAAGATGATTGTGCATGAAACTGCAAATCTATTTTGTACAACTTGCTATTCCTTTTAAATAAGTAATAATTATCATGTAAATTTCTTTTTCCCACCTTTTTTTTTTCTCCTGCCCCTCTTTATCCTAGAAATGGCTATTATTAGACACAAACGTGTGTGTGTGTGTGTGTGTGTGTGTGTGACTTGGATTTATCAGTTCTTTCTCTGGATGCAGATAGTGTCTTCCTTCACATGTCCTCTGTAGTTTATTTGGATATTTATATTATTTAATTTATTTTAATTTTACATTTAATTAATTAATTAATTTGTTTACATGCAATGTATATTTACATTTAATTTACATGTAAATTCTTTACATTTTTACATTTAATTTAATGCAAATTTACATTTAATTAATTAATTTAATTAATAATAATAATTAAATTAGATTTACATTTGATCTAAATAAATCAAAAATTTAAAATTTTGGAAATATTCACTACAGGTTTCTTTCCCTATTTTGATTCTCTCTGGTTTAGGTATCAAAACCATATTTGTGTCATAGAAAGATTTTTGGCTCTTATCACCAATATATAAAAGAAACACAAGGGCGTTGTTAATTTTTCACACATCTAGAATAGTGTTCTGCAAATGGCAGCAGTTATTCAATTTAATTGATTTTTTTGGGTTGTCTTACCTCTCCAGCTTGATGAACTGTTAACTCCTAGTGGATAGAGTCCTGGGTCTCGAATTAGGAAGATTTGTGTTCAAATCTAGCCTAAGATGTGAAACCCTGGGCAAGTCACTTATTTTTTTTTCTTTTTGGAGGAGGGAGGGCAGGGCAATTGGGGTCAAGTGACTTGCTTGAGGTCACATGGCTAGTAAGTGTTAAGTGTCTGAGGCCAGATTTGAACTCAAGTCCTTTTGACTCCAAGGCCAGTGCTCTATTCACTGTACCCCCTACCTGTCCCTGAATGTAAGCCTCTTGCTATCAGGGGTTATTTCATTTTTGCCTTTGTATACTCCAGTGCCCAGCATAGTACTTATCACATGATAAGCTTTTAATAAATCCTTGATTGATTGATATCATGATTGAACTAGAAGGGACTTTAGCAGTCATCTTCGTTTTACAATTGAAGAGACTGAGGCCCAAAGGAGTTAAATGACTTGTCCAGGGAGATGTGGTTAAGTAGAATCAGTGCCTAGGTCTCCTAACTTCTAGATCACCATCTTTCATGCTTCCATATTGTTATGCTTTTTTTCTTCCATTAAAAAAATATTTACAAAACATTTTACTCATGACAGCCCTATGGAGGAGGTAACTCAAGCATCATGATCCCCATTTTATTTATTTTTTCTATTAATTTATTTTTAGTTTCTAACATTCACTTCCACAAGATTTTGAGTTCCAAATTTTCTCCCTATCTCTCCCCTCTCCACCCCAAGACAAGGTGCATTCTGATTACCCCTTCCCCTAATCTGCAATTCTTTCTATCACCTCCCCTCTCCCACTGCCTTCTCTTATCTCCTTCCTTCTATTTTCCTGTGGAGCAAGATAGATTTCTATGCCTCATTGCCTGTATATCTTATTTCCCAGTTATATGTAAAAACAATTTTAACATTCGTTTTTAAAACTTTGAGTTCCGTATTCTCCCCCTTTCTCCCTCCCTACCCACCCTCATTGAGAAGGCAAGCAATTCAATATAGGTTATGCATGTGTAGTCATGCAAAACACTTCTGTAATAGTCACGTTGTGAAAGACGAAGTGTATTTCCCTCCATCCTATACTGCCCTCCATTTATTCTATTCTCTTCTTTGACCCTGTCCCTCCTCAAAAGTGTTTACTTTTGATTACCCTCTCCTCCCATTTATCTTCCCTTCTATTATCCCCCCCCCTTTTATCCCCTTACCACCTACTTTTCTGTAGGGTGAGAAAGATTTTCATCCCCAATTGAGTATGTATGTTATTCTATCCTTAAACCTAATATGATGAAAGTAAGGTTCACTCATTCCCTCTCACCTCTTCTCCTCCATTGTAAAAACTTTTTCTTGCCTATTTTATGATAGATAATATTTCCTCCAACTATCCTAATGCTGAGAATGGTCTCATGGTTATAAATATCACGTTTCCATGTAGAAATGTAAACAGTTCAACTTTAATAAGTCCCTTATGATTTCTCTTTCCTGTTTATCTTTTCATACTCCTCTTGATTCTTGTATTTGAAAGTCAAATTTTCTATTTAGCTCTGATCTTTTCATCAAGAAAGCTAGAACATTCTCTATTTCATTGAATTTCCATTTTTTCCCCTGAAATATTATACTCAGTTTGCTGGGTAGGTGATTCTTGGTTTAATCCTAGCTCTTCTGGTCTGTGGAATATCATGTTCCAAACCCTCTGATCCCTTAATGTAGTAGCTGCTAAGTTCTGTGTTAGCCTGATTGTATTTATACAATACTGGAATTATTTATTTTTGACTGCTCTTCTAGTCTATTACTTGACTTTTTAGCTCTCTGTTAAAGTAGGACTCTGCTTTGAGTGTGGAAGGTGTATTGTCCCAAGCTTCAAGGATTTTGTGCAGCTGTTTTCAGAGATATTTCTAGGTATCTGTAAATTTTCAGTTCTTCCAAGGTATATGATGAAAAGTGAAATATTTACTCCTCTCCTTGTCTGTGCTCTGTTTGTGAGTGACCACAAATACTCTTCTTTGCCTTGGGACTGTAAGGAGTATTCCCTCTCTACTGCCACCACAAGCTCTGCCATGCCAGCACTTCTCTTTGCCTGGTCCTTGGGGACCACCACCCAGGACTGCAATCCAGATACAATCCCAAGCAAAGCAAGAGAATCCTGCTTCAGTGCCAACAAAGAGATCCCTGCAACCCCCCACTGATCAGCCACTAGATCCCTACCACCATTTGTGGGCTGAGAGCTCTGGGAGCAACTACTGCCACTGCCACCTGTGGCTGCCGCTGCCCTGGGGCTGGACCATGCTCCTCTCTCACCCAGGTCTGACAGACTTTCCTAGTGACCTTCTAAGTTGTTGTTGGCCTTTGTGGGTTGAGAAGTCTGGAAACTGCCACAGCTGCCCATGATTCAGTGCCCTGAGGCCTGCTCCAGTTTTGCTATGGCCCTGTCTGTGCCAGCATTGCCCATGATGGACTGTGTTCTTTCTTGGAATACTGCAACAGACCTTTCCTTTCGACCTTTCAGGCTGTCTTGGGCTAGAGATTTGTTTTACTCTGTCATTTTGTGGGTTCTGCTGCTGTAGAATTTGTTTAGAATCATTTTTATAGGTACTTACATGGTTTGGGGTTTGGAGTTTAAGAAAGCCCCTTCTTTTACTCCACCATCTTGACTCCACCCCATCAATTTTATTTTTGTTTTTGTTTTTCATCAGAAAGAAAATGGTAGTAGCATGGTGCAGTGGAGAGACTGAGATAAGTAATCTGCCTCCAACACATGCTAGCTCAATGATCTTGGACAACTCACAATCTCTCAGTGCTCTAGGTAATTATCTAACACTGTAAGTTGCTAAGTGGTCCTAATCTATGTTGGAAGAGGGAATTTAATAAAAGGAGTTTCCTTACCTGGGAATTTCTTGTACCAATGTAATCACAAGTCTGGTTCCTATTCCAAGAATAGAGATTTAATTTTAATTAATTAAATTATTAATAATTAATAATTAAATCATTAAAAATTCAATTTTTACTTCACATTTTGGAATTTTTTTGAGGTTCCAATTCATTGAAGATATTCTTGGGGGAGTTTTAGATTTCACAAGTACAAGCAATGACAATAGACATGTGGCTGCACTTTTATTTATTTCATTGCATCATTCCAGAGGTGCTTAGAACACTATTCTTTCCTAATTTCAATTGTCACAAGATTAAAGTCTGTCTTGATAAGAAAATTCTCTCTTGTATTCACAGTTAGAGGTTACTTACTAGTGGTCTGGATGCAAAAGGAATTTATTGTAACTGAGGAAGATTTGTTATGGCAATTCTAAATAAAATAACTCTAGGATTGGATCGCTGTTGTAAAGTGCAAATGAACTATGAGGTGGAGTGTGATGCAATAGGATAAAATAGAATTATCCATCTCCATTGCCAGATTTAATTCATACCTACCCATTTTACAAATACAAAAGGACAGAATGCCATTAAAATGTGACTTGGCCATTAATGAAGTCATTAGGTTCTTTCTTTTTTTGTTTTGGCTTGCTTGAAAGGCCAATATTCTGAAGAATATTTTTACCTGAAAGACAGAGGTGAATAGAATTACTTGTATTCTTCCTTTTTCTTGTAGGGGTTTTAAAGACTAGAAAATTTCAATCCCAAACCCAGCCCAACCTAGCACACTTTTTCTGTTTAACTTCCACGCTACCTGCTGTGGATGGAAAGTTTGAAGTTTAGAGAAACTTTTTTAGTTCATTTTGAGATGTCACTTTAGCCAAAGTGGTTGTTTACTTTTAGAAAGTTCTGAAAATTATTAACAATGTGGCACCCTTGGGAGGAAGAAACTTAAGGAATTCTTCATAAAAATAAAACAATATAGTGACTTTTAGTGCTGTGTAAACTTGGGTTGATTACTTTTCAACTTGAAAATTTTGATAGACTTTCTTTATTGGCTAATCCTTGTATTATTATCTCTGTTACCATTTTCACTTGGGTCTTGCCGTTTAGAGAATATGATTTATTATTATTATTATTATTATTATTTTTGCTTTTTGGAGGGGGAAGGCAGGGTAATCGGGGTTAAGTGACTTGTCCAAGGTCACATGGCTAGTAAGTGTTGAGTGTCTTGGGCCGCATTTGAACTCAAGTCCTCCTGATTCCAGGGTTGTTGTTCTATTCACTGAGCCACCTAGCTGCCATTATATGATTTATTTTTTAAAAATCTTTTTACTTTTGGTATTTTTAATAAAGAGAACAACCTACTTTTCATAGAAAATCTTTGGCTTGGGAAATCAAATGTCATGTTAATAAGATGGGACATCATTGTTTGATCATTACACAGTCTGGTGCTCTTCCTCGATCTTGAGAATGAGGTCAGTGAATTTGTGTCCAGGGAGAGTCATTTTAATACTTAATAAACAGTTTTAGCTGGGAAATGACTATTAATTACTAAAGTGGAAAAGGGATTATTTCTTTGTCACATTTTGGGAAGAATTTCTGGGAATCCCTCCAGATTTAGAATCAGTTGAAATTGCATAAAATTTTCAGGCAACATTCACATGCACACACACATGCATGCACACTCGTACAAACATAGAACCTCCAATCTCCAGAATCCACCCTCCCCCAGAAGAAGGAACTAGGAAAAAAGACTCAGATGATGCCACTGATAATCAATAAGAACTTAGATGTGTGTAGCATTTTCCTCCTACCAAACCATGAGGTTGGTAGTATAAGCATCATTATTCCTGTTTAACAGATGAGGAAATGGGCACTTAGAGAAGTTAAGTGATGTGCCCTTTATGCCCCATGAAAGGACAGAACCAAGATATGGGCTCAGGTCTCTTCACTTTAGGCTCAGTCGTATTTTCTACTATACCCCAAGGAAGTGTTTGGGGGGGTGGGAAAGAGAGAGTGGGGGGGGAAGAAGAAGAAGAAGGAGGAGGAGGTTGAGGAGGAGGAGGAGGAGAAGGTGGTGGTAGTGGTGGTTGTTTAGGGGAGGAAGAAAGGGAAGAGAGAATGAAGAAAGTAAAAACAAAGGAACAAAGAAAGAAAATGAAAGTTTTTTCTGTCCCTTTTTGCTTTTAATAAACTTGTAAGGAGCCTTCATGGTTTAATGGAAAGAGCATTGGGTTTAGAATCAGAGGACTCAGTTGAAGTCCTGCCTGTGCCACTTACTGACTCTATGACCTTCAGTAAATCTCTTAACTTCTTAGACTTTACCCTCTCTAATCCTCAGTTTCCCCGTATGTAAAATTATAAGGATTATATTGGATCCTCATAAAGGGTATGATGCAAGTATGGCAAAAATAGGACCATGCAAATCAGGGAGAGGCTCTGTAACTGCCATATTATCTAAATGCCAGTACAGTGGCAAAGGCAATGCTTTAGGACAGACCAGGTGCTCATTCACATCTTGCTCAATTGTCTCACAAAGTGAATCCTGACATTAGCCTTAGCTCTCTTTTCAAAGAATTGTGACTATGAAAGGAAATGAGTGAATGAAGACCGGACCCAAATGGATCTGGTTGTGGCCTGAAAAAAGTTCCAGCTAGAGCTGAATTGAGTTTCTGCCCTTTCATCACATTTATTCTCCTGTGTACTTTGTTTCTTGGAATGCAAGGAACATAATGACTCAGCATGCCTTGGTATTGTGTATACAGCAGAAAAGATGGAAGAGTAATTCAGGAGACCTGGGGAGTTTAGCATTGTAGGCTAGGAATACAAGGACACTCATTCCCAAATAATACAAACAAAAACACCAGGGAATAAGAAAACTGAGCCTAGTAGTCTCGTTGGGAGGAGGGAACTTGACCCCAGTTGTAGTAAAAATTGTCCCTAGTGAGCAGTATTCATAAACATTCTGAGCTACTACACAAAGTAATCTTTATTCAGTGGCTTAAGTCTGAGGAACCACAGAATTAGAGGCTTTAGTGGACAAAAGCAAGATCAGGGCACTTTGCTGTAAGGAAAATGAACTGGATGCACAACATGATCAGTGTCATCAGTGGGAAAACTATTTGTTTTCATCTTTTCTTCTTGTTCTGATTCATTCTCGCTCCCCTCGCCCCATTTCTTACTCCCTTATTTCACCAGTTTCACCAGCTCTCCTTCTATTGATGCATTGAAGCTTTAGGTGTCCTTGGACTTCCTTGTAAATGCAGAATTTATCCTGTTTGTCACTTATAGATGATTGGCCACAATGCCATAATTCAGGATGGAAAAAATATCAAATTATATTTCAGGGCATTTCAGGTCTGTAATAGACAGACAAATTCAGACTGTTATCATGCTATAATGAAGCTATCTTCAGCCATTGACAGCTTGACTTGGGGAACATCATCAGATAGTCCTAGCAGGTCAGGTTCCTCAATTGCACATTTAAAGACTAGGAGCCCACAGGGCTCAGGAAAAGGCTTTGAACAATTGAGTGTAATCTCCCCCTCTCTCTCTCTTCTTTACCGTCATGCTTTCCCCAGGATAACATCTAATTGCTTTGTAAATGACCTGGGCTGCCTGGACAATCTTGTATTGGGAGGCAATTATAGATAATTTTTTTGTCTTGTGAAAAGTTCTTTCTTAGGCCTGGTTTTATTGAATTTTATTTATGCTGCTCTGGTTATAAAGCCTATACAGCCTCAGTTACTTTTGAATCTATGACCTTCAAGTTTTAAGGTTTCATCTTTTCTGATGAGGCAGTAGCTAACCTGGCAACAATTCAAAAATCCATGTCAAGTTCTGATTTCTATGGAATTATACATGAGTAGTTCTTGATTCATTTGGGGAAAAAAAGAGAATTGTATACTTCTAATCTACATGCCAGTTAATGTATTATTCCAGGGTGTCCCCCATGCTTTCTAGTTCCGATCAGAGCTTCAGGTTCTCAGAGGTGGTAAGAGCTTGGAGGTGGTAATAGATTCCACTTGAGGGAAGGAGTGAAATGTAAAAGATGCAAGACTATTCCAGAAATTGAGATCTCATTTGCTCTTTTTTTTTTTTTTCTGCTTTTTGGAGGGGGTAAGATAGGGCAATGGGGGTTAAGTGACTTGCCCAAGCTCACATGGCTAGTTTTGTGTTGTGTCTAAGGCTGGATTTGAACTCAGGTCCTCCTGACTCCAGGGCCAGAGCTCTATTCACTGCTCCCCCTAGCTGCCCCTCATTTACTCTTTAAACTCTGGGCCCACTGGAGTTAGCCTTCTAAAACAAAAGCAAAAAATGGTCCCAAGAAATAATATTGTTATACCTATAGAAACCCACCAACTTAGAACTGAAAGAGACCTTAGTTCATCTGGCCTTTTACACAGGGCATGTGCTAGGCATTTCAGATTTATTTCCTCTTCAGAATCTGAGTAGAGCTTTCTATTTCTCCTCTTAGGTTCCATTCTTTTGACTTTCCATACAGAGATTCTTTCCTCATTTTCTAATAATTATTGTATCGGTCCTCTCCTTTAGAAACCAATTTAGTTTTTTCCTCCTCTACCCTTCCTTACGTTCATGAATCCTAATTATTCTGCCTGAGTTAGATCATCTATCTGCCTCTGATCCTGCCTTTTATTATTTGAATAGTTCATGAGAAGTGGTTTTTCTGGGCCCTGCCTTTGTAATTTAAAAAGCACCTGGGAAATTATATGCAAGCTATCCTTGCCTGCTCTTCAATAAAAAAATAATCACTGTGAAAAATAATATTTCTCCTATTTTTTGTAGTGTTGTTTAGTGGCAGCAGTAGCAGTTATTTTTTTTTCATGATTTGTAGGATGAGCTTCAGAGGGAAAAATGCTTTCTTACCTTAAGAGCTGCTACTTTATAATTTCTATAGTATATTCTTTTCTTTTAGATGACAAGATAAAGCAGCCTCTATGACTTCTAGGGAAGCGGGTTTAGTTTAGTTAGAGTTTTAAGTCTCTCTGCTTTGGGTACCCTTGTTAAAGTCACATAGGATTTTATTCTGATAGAATAGTGAAATGATTGTCTCTGCTGGGCGAGCACATCAAGCAATGGCTTCACAAACATTTTTTAGGCACTTTCTATGTGACCCATAGGTGCTGTGTCAGGTGCCGTACAAAGTAAAACAACAGCAAAAACATATTTCCTACCCTCAAGGAACTTATGTGATATTGGATGAGAAAACATTTTATATATATGTATATATATATATATATATATATGTATATGCATATATATGTATATATGTGTAAGGAAATACGGATAAAATATATACAGAATAAATGGAAGGTAATTTTAAGATGGGGCAAAAGGCAATAAGAGGCAGTAACAATCACCAGCATTTATATAGTACTTTACATTTTGCAAAGTACTTGATATATATGTTATTTCATTTGATCTTAAAAACAAATCTGTGAGATAAGTACTACTGGTATTATTCCCATTTTACAGATAGTAAACTATGGGTCAAAGAGGTTAAATGACTTGCCCAAGGTCACATAATATCAGAGGCAGGATTTGAGCCCAGGTCTTACTGAGTCCAATGCTTCAGACCAGAGCTGGGCGTTAGTATGAGTGATTGGATATTGGACTTCTAGCCCTTGACTATGTCTCTGAGTTGTGTTGTAGCCTTGGGCAAGTCACTCAACATCTTGAGGCCACAGACTTCTCTTTTGTAAAATGAGGGAGACCAGATAACGCTTAAAGTCTTTCCCAATTCTACCAGTGTAGTATAGGAAGGAAAACTAAAACCAAACACTGATTTGGAATCACAGATATTAAGTTTAGTCCTCAGCTTTACTCTCTATTACCTAGATGACCTTGGGCAAATCATGTTATGTCTCAGCACCTATTTTCTTATCTTCGAAATAAAGGGGATGGATTTGCTGACCTTCTTCTATGATTATATGTGTTGCAGTTCCTCTAGACTCACTCGCCCAACCTGAACTACCACTGGCAGGTTGGGACCCCAGAGAAAGCCCTCTGGAGTTATAATAAAAGTCCTAATAGGTTTTGAGCTCAGGCTTTCTCTGTCAAAGAACAGCAGGGAATTATTCTCTTAGAGAGGAATGTTTGGCTTGCAAGGAGGGGGTGGTACACATTCCTTTAACTCTTTCACTTAAAAAAGAATCTTTGTTTGAATTTTAAACTTAAACTCCCTCCTCCAAGATAATTTTCATATATACAATATAACAGAAAAATAGGTTTAGATATGAAAACATACATTTCCATTTCGTATCACTTGCTTTTAAAAATCTACATAATACATTTGATGTGTTATTTTCAAAACTGTCTTTGTCTGGGTTTCTTTCTCAAATGTCTTCTTTTTTTCCTTTGTTCTTAAAATATATTAATGATACTCATTATTATCATATTTTGCATTACTGTTGCTGGCTCTATCCCTTACTTTCCCCTCTGTTTAAGAGAAAGAAAGTAGGAAATAAAAACTTGGGACCTAAGGGATAATTAAACAAAATGAATCCACACTGTGGCCATGTCCACACATGTCTCTAGACTTTGTGTCTGTACAAAGAGGTGGGTAGCCTGCTTCATTATAGGACTTCTAAAGATATTGCCTTGATTGATGTGTTTAAGTCTTTCAAAGTTGTTTTTCTTTGCAACGTTGTTGTTCTTATATAAATCGTTTTATAGTTTTGCTCACTTCATTCTACATTAATGCATAACATCTAGAATTCTCTGAAATATTCTCTTGTCAATTCTTGTGTCTCAATAATACTCTACTACATTTATATACCATGATTTGTTCAGCCATTCCCCTATTGTCCAAGATGCAATCACTATATAAAGTGATGATGAATAGAAATAGCACCAGAAAAATCAGGATTATGGCACAGACACTGTCATTACTTCTCATCCATCATGGTTAGGATCATCTGAAGTGAGGTAGAGAAGAGATCATACTTTTTTGCATGCAGTGAGGGTCAATACTGAGATTTTCTCTGTGCCACCACATATTCAATGTTTCCTGGATCACTTGCATATGCTTCCTTCTTCCTCAGGTTCCCATTGGGAAGATATCACCGTTTGCCCCTTTAGAAGGAAAAGGGGCTATCGCTTTCTTTATCAGGGGTTCAGTAAGGGCTCTCACTTACTTTCATCTTGTGATTCAGGATTGCCATCAAGTTAGCCAAGACACTCCTTTTCTCCCAGGTAAATTCACATTTTCCATAATAATGCAGAGATAGCATTTTCTGATGTTAACTCCCTTGTGCTCTTGGAAAGCAAGGTATTTCCCTAAAATTCTATTGCTTCATCCCTGAGAGCCTTTCTGGAAAGAAATTGACCAAACCATCACAAGCGAAAGGAAATCTACTAACTGAGGAGGACTTCAGTCATTTTTCTTAGGAATAGGAAGCCCTCTGAAGGGTTTGGGGACCTTGAGGCCTTGGTGGTGGTGGTGGAACATGGATGTGATAAGGCAGGGTGACAGAGGGTGAAGAAAAACTCTGCCTAAAAGCAGTTTGTCCTTGTGAAATGTCTTCCTGGAGCCAAGGAGTCTCTGGATCAGAGATACCTCTCTCTTCCTGATCCTTTACAGACATGGCTTCTGAGATATGGGTCACCCATCCCTGGTAATCAAGAGAATGATGACAAAGCTGTTGTTTCAAGCTGACTCTGGTCTTTGTGAGCTTGGCACTGTGATTATCATGAAAAACCTCAATAGACAGAACTTGCCTCCTGTTCTTTAGTTATGTTCCTGGGCCCACCATCACATATATTCATAGCCCTTGCATGCAGGTTGACAGCTATTCACTTTCTAATCTCTTCTCATAGGAGCATTAACCTGGTTATATGTAAAGTTTAACAGTGAGCCTATGACATCCTTAATGGGTACTGACATGAGCCTCAAACCATTAGGTGTCAGGGAGAGCACTGGCAAAATTCACCTATTGTTCCTGAACCCAAAGTAGAGGGCCTTTAATTGTCTACATCTGTTTCCTTCAGATCTTAGATTAAGATCTTATCCACCCTACTGGGCAAGGTTCTTTAATATGCTGGCCTTGCAGTATTCATTCCAGCTTATTGTAAAGGCTTACCAAGACCTCTATCCCTCAGGTATCCTATTACTGTATTGATAGTCATGTAGGTTCAGTTGTACATGCCTCACTTGTAGCATTAGGAACCACTGGTGGCTCAGGCCAAAGAGCAATTCTAAGGAGCCAGATTTTCATAGGCAGGAGTCCAATGGGATAGTAGAAGAAGGAGGGCATTGGAACTGGGACTAGATGCCATAGCTTCTGGCAGTTGCAAACTGTTAATGAACATTGCCAGCAATTGCAGCAGGGATACAACATGAAGGCAGTTGGACACACTTCTCGTTCTTCATTTGCCAGGGTGGCATACCCAGCCAGCAGAGTGTACCAAATCTGACAAATTTCAACCAGTTTGCGTATTAGACATTTGTATTCTAGGAAGCTATGTCAACGTTGTGAGCCTTAATCCCTTGGACCAATTTAGTTGTGCGAATTTTTTTTATGTCTTTTAAGAAAACAAAATAAACAAATAAAGTAGCTAGTCTATGTGGCAGAACCATTTGTAGATGTCACTCCTGCCACACCTATTGTGGATTTTTATTTATTGAGTATGAGGTCTGATTCAAGACTCCTTAAGATCATCTAAGGTGGCCTCCAAGGCAAAGGTTCTATGATTCCATCATTGGATCCAACCTGCTCATTTTCTTGATGAAAAAACTCAGGGTCAGAAAACAGAAAAGACTTGTTCAAGGTCACATAGCTAGCTGCCCAGCTTGGGGTAGAAAGAGAACTCAAGATCATTTCCTAAGAGTTCCATTGTACTGATACGCCTTTTGCTGAAGACAGTATTGCCCTCAACCTCGAAGATCACCAAGTGCCTCAAAGGAATGAACCATTTTCTGAATTTTCTTTCTTCATTGGGATATGAAATTTGTAGTTATCTCACTATTTTTGGGAGTTTTTACAGGTTCTGATCCTTCTGACTTGTTTTGAAGCAGATAACATCTGTGTTCCTCCTGATCGTCATGCTGCCACTCTGTTTCACCAAATCTCATATTCATTTCTATATTTCTTGGCCCCGGGGCATGTTATTCGACATTTATTTATACTTATCTGCATTTTCCATCTTCTAAGCTCATATATAGCACATAATGATGTAAATCCTTTGTGACTGGGTGGCATTTTGGTTTCTTATTATTTACTGTGCATTGCCTCCTAATTTTAATGTAATCTGCAAATCTTGCTTTCAGTACCAAGTCATTTGTATGCATAATTAGAATGTGCAGACCCTCTCAACCCTGATCGCTGTCATATGACTCACTAGCATTCTCCCTCCTAGGCTGTAAAGACTTTGCTTTTATATTTGGATCCTTTTAAAATAGTTGAAGCTAGACAGACCAAGATATGTTCCTGAAGATTCCTTGATTCTTTAAAGTCTGAAAATTCATAAAGTCTTTAGGAAATACTTACCTGGTTCCTCATTCCTGACGGATTTTCCTTTTAATGAAAAGAAGTTGGGGCTGGTAATTATAGTGAAAATATGTTCATGGCTCCTGTGTGATGGATAATCATACCTTTTGTCTAGAGGCTTTGGAACTGGGAAGATGATTCAGCTTTGTATGAATGGGCTCTGTACACTAGAGGGACCCATTTTCCTTCTGTGAAATATCAAATACAAGCCACTTCTGGTTGAATGATGAGGCACACAATGAACCAATAACTTAATTGTATGGGGCAATTGAAGCTGGGAACTAAAGGTCTTTTTGTATACATAGACTGTGGGAGTGAGTGACACTCTTAATAGTTGATTGAGAAATTTCTTCCTATGCTCCAATAAGCATCTGCAAATCTGCACAACCCTTTTTCCTACTTATAAGTTCTAGGGCTTGAATAAGACATATTGTCGGTGTTAACAGTAAGGTCAGGGTTGATTGAAACTAGGCTTGTTTGGTTTAAAAAACTCACCAGGTTCCTAGAGCTAAGGTGTAAAAACCCACTAGCAGTTAAAAAACAAGGCAGAAAATCTTAACCAGTATGGTGTGTAGGGAAAATTGTGGAGTGTCTTTTATTGTATAACGTTCATATTCTTGATAGAGTCAAATGATTATTTGTATTCCAAATATAGGCTAACCTCCCTCCTAGAGAAGAGGAAGAAATTGAAGGAATGCTTCTTCATGAATTGAGACTTCAATGGGAAAAAGGACATGAGAAGAAGAGACTTGACCATATTCACATTGTTAGAGAGTAGGAGAGTTTTATAGAGAGAGAAGGAAAACAAAGGACAACTGTACCCTTGGAGGTCTAAGAAATTTAAGACTATTTCTGAAGGAAAGGGAACTGGGTGCTCTGAGGAGGAAACACTTTCTTGCCCACCTAAGAATGATACAGTAGAGATACAGAGAGATCATCCAGTAATAGTGGGAATAAGAAGAGGAAAGTAGTATTAGTAGTTGGTGAGTTCCTATTCACAGATAGTGAAGCGTTCATTTGTCGCTCTGGTAACAATGTCAGAGATGTCCATCGTCTTCCTAGAGTATGAATCCTAGACATAACTGAAAATCTCAGACATCAAAATAGATGCCAACTACTTACTTCTGATGATTCACATAGACAGAAATAATACCTTTATACAAGGAAGAACAGGGAAGATGCATTTCTACGAGCCAGTCACTGTGCACTGTGCTAAGTGCTTTTGTGGTTTGTTTGTTTTTTGTTCTTTTACAAATATTATCTCTTTTGGTCCTACCAACAATCCTGCAAGGTAGGTGCTATAATTTTGACATTTTACAGTGGAATAAATTGAGGCAGACAGATTAAATGACTTGCCCAAGGTCATACAGCTAGCAATTCCAATATGAAGACATATTTTAATTTAGGACTTTCTGACTCTAGGTTCAGCATCCTATCCCCTTCCCCTTCAGCTGCCTCATTAGACAGAATCCAAATGGCTTTGGCAAAGTTATGAGACCTTTACAGGAAACATGTTGTGCTTTCCTCCTTGGTTCTTATTGAAGAATATGGTTATAGAAGAGAAAAAGTTATTTAGAAAGTGAAAAGCTGATCAAGGAAGTGACATTTAAGAATGTGATTTGGACTTCTGGATCACAACTTAAAATAGGGATGACAGATTCCTGTCCAGAGATGGAGTATACCTGATAAAGACTAGTAAGAATATATTTTCTTGTGAACTTGGAAATCTAATCAAAAGAGTTGTAAACTAGAAAGGATAGAGTAAGGATAAGACTGTCCATGTATATTTCCCAAACTGAATAGCAAAGAGAGGAGCTACAATGAGTGGATAGCATTTGAGATATCCAGAAGGTTACAGGAAAAAAAAAAAAAACCAAGAAAGATGCTAGCAGTAAAATCCCTAACTTCAAATGTCTTAAAGTTTAGGCAACAAGCAAGAAGGACTAGTGTCCTACTGTAAAGAATAACATTTGACATCACAATTATTATTTAATTGGTAAGATGAGGCCAATGTTTAGAATATCACTCTGAATGTATAAAAAAGTATGAGAGGTTGGGTATTATTGTATATTAAGAAGGTATATTCACTGAAGAAATCCAGAAACCAAAAGGATGAAACATGGTAGAGAGAATTTGAATGAAAGTCAATAGATGGAGATATGGAAATCATTGTGTTATTAGAGTATACTATAGACCAATGGTGTCAAATTGAAATAGGAGAGGGAGCCACTAATCCATACATAAGGATCTCTGTGGGCCACACATTTACTTAGTCCTTGCTCAGCTAAAAGTTGAGCAGCTAATAACTTCTTTATTTTCCTTAATAGTAATTTCATTTTCAATAAGGCAAAATTATATTCTTTATCTAATTCTCACTATCAGGAAAGAAATGTTTTTTGGAGTGAAAATGATTGGAACCCCAGTGAGAAGTGTCTGCTTCTTGCTAGTTTGTGAAAGAGTAGAGGAAATCTAGACAGAATTTACCACACGTTCTAGATTTTGGGAGAGTGGATTTCAAAGGATTCAGAAGGATGGGCAGGATCTCATGAACTAAAATTCTTTAGTGGAAATTAGCTCTAGAAGGATGGAATTTTGAAGACACAAAGGAAAACAATTCCAATTAGGAGGGAAAAAAACTAATGAAGATGCATAGGGAAGTTACTAACACTGAAAAAGAAATATATAGGAGAAAGAAGCAGAGTCTGGTAAAACAGGATTAGTATGAGTTTGTCATGATCTTTGTAAAATGTCAGAAGTGCTGTTGGTCAGAATGAGCTAAGGTTAAAAGGATCAAAGAGTATCAAAATTTTTCTTGGTGGAAGATATGATGTTTACCACAAACAGTGGCGGAAAGGCAGAATTGCTGAATTTTTATTTTATTTCTATATTCTTGGTCATGAAAAATGACCTTTGCTCTCTAAATGATGGAGCCAAAGTGGCTTAGTTGTTAATGAATGGAAGCAAGGAGGGAGAAAGAGAGCACGTTGTTTCCCTTTCTGAATTCTGGTCACCTGGTCCAGATGAACTACATCTTTAGGCATTAAAAAATTGACAGATGTGCCTGCTGAGTCACTGTTAGTCATATCTGAAAGACTAGAAAATGAGTGTGGTATCAGGGGTGGGTAAAGGTAAATATCCCATTTTTTAAAAGAAGAGAATTGACTATGAAAACTAAGACTGATGAACTTGAATTTGATTACTGGGAAATTTACAAAATAGAACATTTTGATGCTTCCTGGGAAAATTATAAAATGAGTCATTAAAGAGATGGTAGGCAAACATTTAGGTAAGAAAAGTGGTATTTACAGAGAGTGTAAATGTGTTCATCAGGAACAAGACATGACAGTCTAACCTTCTTTCCTTTTTTAACAGGATTACTAAACTGGTAAAGGATATGCTATAGATGTACAGTTTAGTCTACTTTGATTTTAACCAAATTTTTTTTAATAAAGTATCACAAACTATTCTTATATAAACAATGGAGAGCTATTCAAGAAAAGGCTGGATGATCACTTGCAGGGTATGGTATAGAAGGGGTTCCTTTTGTGTAAAGATGGTACTAGATGACTGCTGAGGTTCTTTCCAGCTCTCAAATTCTGTGATCTGTGGTATTTAGGAGTACTGGGTAGGATTTTTTCTTCTTCTTGTCCCCCTCTCCCATTTGCATATCTTTGCATATCTGAAATAGCTTCAACATGAAAGAAACGATGTAATTATCTATGGAGTGGTGACTCGTTTTAATGGACAGAACAATGGTCTGGTAATTAGAAGATATGCCCTTCTAATCTATCTATTAATCCTGACTGCCAAATACTACCTGAGTAGTATATCCTCAGCAAGTCACTTATTTTAGTTGCATTGGTTTTGTTTGTGTTAAAAATTTTTGATTTTATCTAACCAAAATTATACATTTTAGCTTCTGTGAACCTCTTGATTTCTTGTTTGGGGATGACCTTTTCTCCTATCCCTAGATCGGACAGGTAATTTCTTCTGTGATCTACTTTGCTTATGATAGCACCTTTTGTGTCTAAATCACATACTCATTTTGAGCTTATTTTGGTATATGATGTGAGATGTTGGTCTATGACTAGTCTCTACCAAACTTCTTTCCAGTCTTAGCAATAGTTTCCCAAATAGCTGGGATCCTTGAGTTCATCAAACCGTAGATTACTGTACTTTGCTTCTGTAGATTGTGTACCTAATCTGTCTCAGTGATCAAGCTCTCTATTTCTTACCTAGTACCAAATTTTTTGGATGATTACAGCTTTGTAGTGTAGTGTGAGATCTGGTACTGCTAGTCCCTCTTTCTTTCTGGTTTTTTTCCCAATGATTTCCTTGATATTCTTGACTTTATTTTACTCCAGATGAATTTTTTTTCTAGCTCTACAAAGTAATTCTTTGGTGGTTTGATTTATATGATACTGAATTAGTAAATTAACTTATGTAGTATTGTAATTTTTTAATGTTGGTTCTCCATACTCATGAGCAATTAATATTTCTCCCATTATTTAGATGTGTTTTTAGTTGTATGAAGTGTATTTTGTAATTGTGTTTATATGCTTCATATGTATATATCCACAGGTATATATTCACAGGTAGACAGTATTTTATACTGCCCATAGTTATTTTAAATGGAATTTATCTTTCTACTTCTTTTCCCACTGGGTTTTGTTGGTAATACACAGAAATTTTTGTAATTTGTATATAAAATATGTTGTAACACCAATGAAGATGTTCTTTTGTTTAGTCTTTTTAGGTTTTTCTAGAAAAACTTTCTAGGATTTTCTAAGTAAGTCATCATATCATTTGCAAAGGTGACAGTTTTGTGTCCTCATTTCTTATGTTCATTTCTTCAATTTCTTTGTCTTATTACTATAGTTAGCATTTCTAGAACAATATTGAATAGCTAATCTCACTTCACCCCTGATCTTATTGGAAAGGCTTATACATAGCTTATCCACATTGTAGATAATGCTTGTCCTCACTTATAGACAGATACTACTTATTTTACTTATTTTATGGAAAGATTACTTTATCTCTGTAACTTTTTAGTGTTTTTTTTTTAAACAGGAATGAATGTTGCATTTTGTCAAAAGCTTTTTCTGCATCCACTGAAATGACCACGTGATTTTTGCAGTTTTTCCTATTGATATGATCAGTTATGCTTTTAGTTTTTCCAATATTGAATACGTCATCCATTCCTGTCAAAAATCCAGCCTGGTCATTATATATTATCTTTGTGAAATATTTTTGTTAATATTCAGCTTTTTCATTTAGATTATAAATTTTATTGAAATATAGTTGGGCAAAATGGTTCCTAAAATTGATTTAATTTCATCCTTATTGGT
Organism: Pseudochirops corinnae; assembly: GCA_028646515.1. NCBI lineage: Eukaryota > Metazoa > Chordata > Mammalia > Diprotodontia > Pseudocheiridae > Pseudochirops > Pseudochirops corinnae. The sequence goes on from CM053587.1 coordinate 208,472,234, forward strand.
TGTGCATGCAACCTTTTCATTTTTGAGACTCATAATTTTTTCTTCTTTTTTTTTTAAAAGTCAAGTTAGCCAATAGTTTACCTACTTTATTATTTTTCTTAAACCAACTCCTAATTTTATTCACTACTTCAATTTTTAAAAATTTTCTATTTTGCTAGTCTCTCCTTTGACTTTAAGGATTTCTATTTTGGTGTTTAATTGGTTTTTTAAAAAAAATAGTCAATATTCTAATTATTTAATTGTATGACCAGTTCACTGATCTCTTTCTTTGTTTTAGGGATGTTGGTTGGTTAGTTGTTTTCCTTTGTTCTTGAAGAGGATCAAAATTACATCACTATGTTGGAATCAAAGTACAGTGTGTCCGACTGTGGTTGATCAGACTAATACAAGCTCATAATGCTTTACCACAAGTTGGGCACAAATAGTCCATATAGACATTTGGAATGGAGATGGCTTGAAATTTGTACATCTCATGTTTCTTTTGAGCTATTGTAATTCTATTTCACATAGAGTATAGTGATTTCTTTGATATGGGCAGGCCATGCTGGGAGGTCCTTTGCTAGCATCTCACATGTCATGTAATTGATTCACAAGTGATGTAAGCATATAGAAATATTTCATTTTTGTCTTTGATTTCATTCCACAAATTTTAGTATGTTGTATCATTGTTGTCATTATGCTTAAAAAATTAACAAGATAATAAAATTATTGACCCATCTATTCCTTAGGATTGCTATTTGGTTTCTAATTAAGTTTTGACCTAAGTTTCCAGAGCCTTTTATTGAATTTAATTTCTATTGCATTATGATCCAAGAAGATGCATTTGATATTTCTGCTTTTCTTTGAGAGTTTTTTATGACCTAATACATGATCAGTTTTTATGAAGGCACCATGCTATAATGGGAATGGGAATTTGAAGATCTTCCCTTCCCCTTCATAGACCTAGGGTGGAGTTTGAAGACCTCCTCTGCTTTGAAAGTAAACTGTGCCTCCTAATAGGCTAAATATAGTCACACGGAGCCTGTGGTGGGAGGAGTTTGCTGAAGAGCAGCAGAGCCCACAGGAAGGTGGTAGCCAGAGTCAGAGAGACCATGGGAGAGAGAGTAAATATTGATCTTGTATTGGTTTGTGGGAAGGCTGAAGAATGCTAGGGTTTTCAGTGTTATTATGGCTTCTGAATATCTTTGGTACTATGATGGAATTGGCTTACTGGTTTTGGGATTGGGTTTTCTGGTGTCTAAATAAATGTTTCAGTTCTGTCCTCTACTGGAGAATCTGTTATATTTTGCAATTGAATGTCATGCAATATTTATAGTCACAGTCTTTATTGTCATTGTGGGCACTGTAAATATTACATTGGTGCTACACATGCATAGCTCAGAAATATGTATACTTCTTTTTATCCCCATCCAATATTCTCCAGAGGACTGTTATATTTAACATAAAAAAAAAATCTTATTCATCTCCTTAACTGCTTTTTTGCTTATTTTATGATGAGATTTACCTAGGTCTAAAAGGTTTAAATTGAGGTCTCCCACTCTTATAGGTGTTTTTTTTTTTTAAATCTATGTTCTCTGGTAACACTTAACTTTTCCTTTAAGAATTTGGAAGCTACGGGGAGCAAATTTGTAACTCAAAATCTTGTGGAAATGTATGTTGAAAACTAAAAATAAATAAATAAACTATATATATAAATATATATATATATGCATATATGAATAAGACATAAAAAAGAATAAATGCCCATCAGAGATCCCTCCAATATTGTGATTTGTTCCCTGAAAATCACATTCTGTGTGTCTGTGCCTGGATATCTCAAAGATGAGACAATGTCACCTTCACTAACTAGCCTTTCCTCCCTTAAAAAAAAAGAATTTAGAAGCTATGCTATTTGGTGCATATAAATCAACACTGATATTAATTCATTGTCTATGACCTTTTAGCAAAATATAGTTTACCTGTTTATTTTTAAAAATTAAATCTATTTTTGCTTCATTTTGTCTGAGATCATGATTGCCACCCTGCTTTTTTTTTTTTTTTTTTTGCTTCATTTACAGCATAGTAGATTTTGCTCTACTCCCTTGTTTTAACTTTCTATATCTCTTACAATTTCAAGGGTGTTTCCTATAAACAATATATTGTTTGAAATGAGTTTCTAATGTATTTTGCTATCTTCTTTCCTTCTTTCAATTTCTACTTTATCTTCTGGATCTAAAATATCTGGGCAGTTTTTCTTGATAATTTCCTAAAATATAATCTTGAGGCTTTTTTTCCTCCCATGGATTTCAGGTAGTCCAATGATCAGTTGTTTTTCCCCAAACATATCTTTTACATCCAACACTTTGGTATTGTGTAGCCAAAGAGAAAAACGAAAACCATACTAAACTTGAACTCAGGTTATAAACTAAATAGGAAGACAAAATATAGGCCAACAAAGCAATGATTAATAATGGCTACCTTCCATTTAAACAATGGCTTTATGCTGTTCAAGTCCATTTTGTCATTTGTGCCTCAAAACCAACCCTGTTAAATTATTTATTCCCATGTAATAGATTAGAAAAAAAAAAAGAGAGGCACAATGAAGTTAACATAGCAAATTAACGATAGAGCCAGGTCTCCTGAAGCTGCCTTTCCTACTTGTATGAATCAGTCACAAAATGGTTTTAGTAGTAAATAGAACACCTAATATAAAGTTGATGTCTAAAATATGAGAAGAAAGAGAATGAAGGAGTGAATGAAATCAATTGAGTGTTGCTCAAGGGAACTTCCTGGAGAAATGAAATTCTGAGTCATTTTGAAAGAAGTGGTGGTAAGAGGAAGGATGGAATAGGACAGGAAGAATTTCTGAAATGAGGAAAGAGAATGAGAATGTGGGTCTTGTCCTATAAGATATTTCCTGTTTTGTACAGGAATTAAACAACAGCACAGATAAGTATATTATGAAAAATTGTATAGGAGCATGAAAGGCACAAAACAAATTCTTTGTGAAGTAAGTCTGAAGACATTACTAACTGAAAGGAATGGAGAATGTGTTTTTTTCCTTCCCTTTTATGGACATTTTCTTCTAGGAGAGAAAGAATTGAAATGCTCTTGGGGCAAGAAACCACCCTCCCTCCTTCCCCCTCTCTCCCGTTTGAGGAATGAAAAAGAACATTACAACTTTCTGAGGAATGGAAGAGTTGTCCATACTGAAGAATCAGGGAAAATAAAACAAAAAACAAAAAACAAAAAACAACCAAAACTTAATTTTCCCGGAGACTTTGTTCCTCTTTTGACCCCATTTATATTCTCCTCCCCCACCTTACTTGTTAGATGTTCTTCCAGATGTCACCTTCTCCCATCTGACTTGCCTCCCTGCTGAGGTGGGCATTTATGCCTGATGCCCCTGGCATGCCAGGCCTGGCACAGCAGACCCATCTGTCTCAACTCAAAATACATCAGTATTTAGGTGCATCAGGGACTTGGGGAGCCAAGTTTGTATAAATTTAAATTGGTACATCATTTTCCTCTTTCTCTGACCCTGTCTGCTCTACCTCCCTCCATCCTTGCAAATAAAAGGAATTAAACTTTGAGCTCTACAAATAAATGGATTAAATTCTCAATTCTGAAGTACAGTCAGGTTATTTACTTAAGTACTACAAATGGAAACAAAGGTTTCAAATTCACCTTCTTTAGAATGGAGAGATATGAAAAGCAATTTGTTCCAAAATAAATGCTCAGTGAAAAGCAATAAAGTTGTAAGCCTACTGGCCTGTTCCTCCATTGCAAGGAGGAAGGGGAATTATGCCTCCAGAGGATATGTTATTCCATCTTTTGGGAGACAAAGAGAAGAATCAAATTGAGGGTACATTATATATAGATATATACATAAGATATGTCTATACATATACACAAATATGTGATAATTATACAATAATGACTTGGAGCTTTAAATACCTTTGAAATATACACTTTTTCCCCCCCAGACTGTGATTTCATTAGTATAGGGAGCACCTGGTGAGGAATTTTTTGTACCAATACAGATAAGCATCTTATCTGAAATTCATAGTCTTAGAAATATGCTTGGGGCCCTGAGATGTTAAATGATTTACCAAGGATCATACAACCAGTACATATTAGAGGAGGGACTTGAGCTCAGAGCTTTCTAAATTGATAACAGTGCTCTATCCTCATGCTATTCTGCCTTTCTTGAAATATTGGTTGTAGTAGCAAATTGAGTAATAATTATAATCATTGTCTTAATCTTCATACATTAAAAGTCAGTAATACATTGCCTGAAGAGCAAAAATTGTCCCTGGGGTGTAAAGTACAACTTATAATGATTTAATAATTGTAGAATTATAGAACAAGTACTATAACATATATATGGCCTTTGTCTATTATTTGA
>CM053587.1:208477120-208497923 GCA_028646515.1 Pseudochirops corinnae
ATATTATGTTATATCATATTATTCATATGTCATATTATATTATTGCGTTGTAGTATATAATATTATTTTATGTTATGATATATGTCATTTGATATCTATATGGAAAGTATTTTCTCTCTAGAACATACAATTTATAAAATTGTCAAGAACAATTTTTATAAAACATGACTTTTTCAGAGAGTGTTTAAACTATTTATGACAGTGGTTCTCATGTGGGTCACGACCCCTTTGGGGGTCAAACGACCTTTTACGGGGGTTGCCTAAGACCATTGGAAAACACATGTTTCCAATGGTCTTAGGAACCGAGACACTGCTCCTCTGTCTCCAGGTGGGTCCACCCACATGCAGATATGCCCAGATACATCCACATACGAGTATTAAAGGGCTGCGGCATTAGGAAGGTTGAGAACCACTGTTTTATGATATGCCTAGCCTCAAACATATTATGATCTCTCCTAAATTGAACTACATATGACTTCCAAGTTAAAGGAATCAAACCAAAATCAAGCCAATGACTTGATATATGTGGGTAGTATCAGGTCCTATGGCTACAGTAGGGGGAAATAATAAACAGTATCTTCATATTCCAGAATATTTCTTGAATGATATAAAACATCATTTGGATGTGATAAGTGTAAAATTCTTAATGTATGCCAAGAAAAGCTAGACACTGTAGGATTTTAGTTTGAATCTGTAGGTCATATTGAACCAATAGATGAAGGAGATAGCGGCAAATTCCTTGGCTACCTCTAGATGAGAGACACATGGAACCCAAGAATGTCATGTATACCCTCTACAATGCATTGTGTACAGTCGAACACATTAAGAAAATTACCAAGATTCTAAAATCAGAGCTGTGTAGGAGGAACATATTTAAAGCAATCTATACAGAAAAAATACCAGAAATCTGAAATGTACCTAAACACATTTGCATGGAACCCTAACCTAAGCTTGTACAATTTCAGTATTTGTTAGCACACATGGGGCTTATTGCCTGAAGGCAGATACAGAAAGATCAACAATTTCTGGCCAAAAAGAAGACAGAAGATTCATATATATTCTAAGAGAATGAGTTAAACAAATAAAAGACCTACAGAGTTATTTTTAGATTAAGCAGACGTCACTTGTTGAGAAATTGTAAAGGTTTATAGCAGACACAGACCGTTGCGTTTGTTGAACATGACTGAAAGTGGCTTATGTCTGTATAGAGCCTATAAAATGAATGAGATACAAGAGTGCAATCAAGATGATCTCATAGGCAATATTCATATGAATGCAGTCAACCATATGTTGACAGAGAACCATTAAACAAATTGCCTGAGTCACATGAATGTGGAAAGGAGTTTTGATGGAAAGTCAGGATCAGGTCATTGTCACCAGAAATTGTATAAGGCTTATATTTAAGAAGCCCTGACTTAATAAACAATTCAGATCAGGCAAGAGAATGGAAGAAACTGTGCAATACATCATTGAGGGTCATAAAAATTTAGCACTTGCCAAATACTGTACATAGCAAAACATTACCTAGTGGTTAAAATTATACATTAAGTTCTCACTGCATTTCAAGGGCTCATAGATTAATATCATGGTATCATATATCAGATAATATCATAAAATCATTAAAATATCATAATATCATTAAATTGGAGATTAGTAACCCTCATATCATGTAAAAACTTTAAATATCCTAAAGAACTTGACTAACTCATCTGATCAGCCCTACTGAAACCAGATCACATTGGCCTGTTGCTTCAAATCACCCAGATGTTATACAGATCCATAAAAATTGAAGAACAACGTTTTTAATACATGCTGCCATGCCAGATAGCAATAATCTCCAAGATCAATTGAATGGAAGTTCTTTCTCAATACAAAGACCCAGAAGGGGAGATAAAAATCAAGTTGGACCTTGATGGGGCACATATTATTCTTTCCATACTGTTTGTGACGGGAGTTTACGTGCCTACAAAGGATAAGCTCACATTCTAACACTTTTATACCAGCTACAAAAGTCAGCGATTTTATCCACCTGTGCAATATTCCATAAAACACTGAATATAGAATAATAATAGTGGGGTGGCTAGGTGGCTCAGTGAATAGAGCACCGGCCCTGGAGTCAGGAGGATGTGAGTTCAAATCCGGCCTCAGACACTTAACACAAAAACTAGCCATGTGACTTTGGGCAAGTCACTTAACTCCAATTGCCCTCCAAAAAAATAAAAAAAAGAATAATAATAGGAAGACAGCAGTTTTCCCAGGATTATTTTTATCTGAACCTCTTTGAAGAAGATGACAATAATGGGGGTGAGGAGTGAAACTTATTCCTATGCATAGTTTCTTCCCAAATGGCTGTCTTGAGATTGGGTGTGGGAGGTTGAATATGGTGGCTGGTGACCTGAAAGGAACAGTCTTACAGTAGACTTTTCCTGATTGAGAGATGGTTGCAGCCATGGTACTAAGAGACTGACTGCTGAAGAATCATATAGAAAAAGGAGACATGTGCATGCCCACTTACCCGGAAAGGAAAATCCTAGCCTTGGGCTTGCTTATCTTATGGGTAAATTTGAGATTGAGTTCAGTCAATCAGTCCAACCAAACAGCAAGCATTTAACAAGCACCTGTTGTGTACCATAGATTGTACTAGATACTTGGGCTACAAAGACAAAAATGAAATATTCACTCCTTGGAAGAAATTTACTTTCTTTTTGAGGAGACAATGTGTACCTACATAAGTATACATACCATACACACATATACATACATACATACATACAAATACGTACACATATACGTATTATAAATGTGTATATATATGTATGTGTATATATATATATTTATAAATGTATAATAAAAGACCCTCATGGAGGAGGCAGTATTTAAGTTGAGTCTCGAAGGAAATAAGGTATTCTAAGAGGTAAAGGTGATAAAGGAATGCATTACAGGTATGAAGTATGTCCAATTCAAAAACGTGGAGATGAGAGATTGAGTGCCATGTATGAGGAATAGAGAGAAAGCCAATTTGGCTAGATTATAGAGTGTGGGAAGGAGAGTAATTTATAATGAGAGTGGAAAGATAGATTGGAGACTGGTTGCAGGACTTTAGGAGCCAAACAAAGGAGATTAATTTTTTTTTTTCCTCAAGGCATGAGGCGGTTATAGGAGTTTACTGAATAGAAGAATGGCTTGGGTATGGGCATATCTATGCTTAAGGGCAGTTGTGTGAAAGATAGATTGGAATATGGAGAGACTGCTGCAGGGAGATCAATTAATAGAGCAGGTGAGGGGTGATGAAGGTCTGAACTAAAGTATTAGCTGTGTGAGGGAGAAGAGGTCAAATGCAAGAGATGTTGGGACATGTATTAGAATAGCAATGGAAGAGACGTGTATTAGTTGGAGTAACAATGGAGGTATCAATTAGCTACCTTTTACATCATTTAACTGCTTCTAGGTTAAAAGGTAATAGTTATTTCAAACAGTCCTGGGAATTTTGGACTTGGAACATGAATGTGATATGTGAAGACCAAGTATGAAACTTAATCTTCTCACTCTTTTTCGGATATTCCACCCTTTGGCTCCAACACAGCCATGATAGAGTTCACATATTCTGGAGGATTTGGGTACTATTTCCACTTCTCTATATGGCCACCATTACCACAAATCATTTTGATTTGGGGTACCCATTAGAGTATTTAGGAGTGCATGCAGTGCCCTGAGTCAAAATTTAGAAAATTAATCATCAATAGATTGGGTAGGAAGAAGTTTAGCATAACATTATATTACTGATTGACAACTCAAGCAGTATTCATGAATGATATCAGAAACCTAGCTCAATGGATTTATCTTGAGGATATTTGTCAGTAACAAGGACCAACATTTTAGGAAAAGTCTCCTTTATCATAGAAACAGAAATTTAGAGAAGGAAGAGATCTTAAGCATTATATTTTCCCTAATTTTTCATATGAGGAAATGAGGCCTCATTAGGGTAAAAGATTTACTTAAGGCTAGATAATGAGTTAATTGCTTTTGTTAATCCTTTGTTCTCAACCAGGATCAATGGCATTATGAGGGTGATGTCTTGACTTGAACATGAATTGGATTTAAGTGAGGCAGAATTGGGCAAAATCCTCAGCCTTCTCCTCCAGTCATTAAAATAGAGTGGCAAGATAAAGGTCAAGACAACTGGCTATATGGCCCAGAAGGCAGCAGGTAATCTTGGCCTTTCTAAATTAGAGTTTCTCAATTTTGGCCTCAGACAAACTGCATGAGTTAGTTGGGAGCAAGGGCAAGGAAGGTGCACAGAACAAGGATGAGCTGAAGGCATATTTGCTAAGAAGGTATGCTTTTCTCCTCTTTCCCTTTCCCCCTTTTAATCTTTAATAGTATTGTGTGTGTGTGTGTGTGTGTGTGTGCGCATGCACGTGTGTACATGTGTATTTACCTGAATTGGTACTTCCTGTTCTCTTAATTTTTTCTGTTTGTGATTTTTCTTTCAGAAGACAAAAGACCATTAAAATTCACACACTGGATGAAATCAAAGTAATTGTTTCATATTTTTCCTAATGAAGAACAAGAAAAGCAAGAATTTTTATTTTAGCTTCCCTTTCAGATTTTTATAACCTATCCCATGAAGCAAGCACTACTTGTGATCTTTATTCTTATTGTATATTGAATAAAATTAATCTTAAATGGAATTGAATGGATAAAGGAAAAGGCTTTTATAAGAGCTGATTTTATAAAGTCACATAATTACTCTGTAGAGTATATTGCCAAGTACCCCTATTTGCGCATTAAGTTCTTTGACATATCAAATTTTCTTCCATTTCCATCTGTCATTCCTTATTTTGACAAAGCCAGCTGAAAATCTACTTCATTGGTTGGCCATACTCATGTTCCCAATTTTTTTTAATGAAGAAAATGGATACATTTAGAAATACACTACCCGATTCCATAGAAAGATTTAGGTTCTCTGCTAGCATTATAGAATCATGGCCTGCTCAAACTTTAAAGGATTGTAGAGATTACCTAGTTCAACCATCTCATTTTTTGGAGCTAGAGATACTGACTCAGTGTAGTTAAGTGAAGTATCCACAGCTGTTTAATGTTTTATTTTAGAATGCAATGCTTGGAAGCAGGTTTTTATTGGTTATTAATAACAGTTTAAAATACCATTTTTTCTTTCACTTATTTTTTAAAAGCCCATTTTAAGTCTTATCTAAAACTTTACGCATGGGCTGAATACAGATTATATAACAGATACATAACAAAATAATTTGTAAGATTATCTGCTTTTAACTTAAGAAAAAGTGCAATATAGTACTTTAGATAATACATTTTAAAAAATACTTCAGTGCATTGGATAAACATAACTGACTGTGTTGGCTCAGAATTATAGGAAAGGAACATTTTTTTTCTTCTCCTCTCTGCCTCTCCCAACTTAACACTTTCAAATAAACCCAATTTCACAGGATATTTCTAGAAAATTCAATTGTGTCTAATTTTTTCTCCCACTTATTTTAGTCTCTCTCACTTTCAGAATAGAGTCTCATTTTACTCTCTCCTAAAGAATTTTCTTACTTTTTTCTAGCTAGTTGTTTCATATCTAAGATGAACTTCTCCCCAGAAAAGTTGCACTATTTTATTACAAACTCTACTAAGGGAAGGCAGTTGGGGAACAATTCAATTCCCTGGGATCTCCTAGGATGCTAGGGAACTTTTACATGTGACTAATAAACTTTGCAGTGGCCTGAATCTCAGTGAGAGAACACTTTCCTCAAGGGAGACCGGGGTAGTTAATGAGGACTGACAAGCACTAGGACTTGAAGGGAAATTTCTAGCTTAATAAAAATAAAAAATCAATTGAAAATCTCTTCTATAGATTGTGCATATAATTGTTAATAATAATCATTAAGATAATGGTCTACAGCCTTCTCATATTCTCCATGTATCTTTCTGTGGTCTTTTGTGTGACCTGCTATTTTAATACTATGGAAACTATGCTATTCCAAGCTTTGTTGCCATATGAGATTGCCTAGAGAATATTGGCTTTATAAAGATGAGTCTTTAATGGAAGAAACCTGGGGTGGTTGAAATTACTATGTATTTTTCTGAATACAAACCAGCCTATTCCCCTCCTTCTATTAAAGCATAGACCTAATTTATTGCATATTCAGAGGCACGTTTAAAGCTTGGACTGGGTGTGTCAGCACACCTATGGCTCACATTACCATTGACCTTTCCCCTAAATATTCAAATATGCTATGTTTTTCTTATTTTTAAAATCTATATATTCTTCATTCTCTCCTGAACTGAAGAGAGTGTGTGTAAGTACACATATACTTCGTTTTCTGATGGCCATTTCCACCAGTTCAAAGAAATATGAGATGTACAATTTAGAAACATCTCCTTCCTAAGTGGTCATATGGACCATTTGTGCCTGACCTGTGGTAGAGCCTTCCAAGTTTGTATTGGTAAGATCACTGCAGCAGGACACAGTGTGTGTTAACCTCAATATCATGATGTCATTTAAGCATGGAGAACAAATAATAGTACAGGGCTCAGCACATAGTAGGTACTCAATAAATGCTTTAAGCAACGTATCTTCTTTGTAGACTCTGCACTAGAGAGAGGATTTATTAATATATCTCCTTGAGAGCTAGGATTGCCTTTCTTTTATCCACAGAGCTTAGCATAGTGCCTGACACATAGTAGATTAACTAATTAGTAGATTAGTTAGTAGAGCTAGCACAGTCTCAGTTAATTAGTAGAGTCTTAACAAGTGCTTGCTATTTTTATTGACAATCAAATGAGGAGGAGGAATGGTCACATAGCAAGACTGAGGGATGACTGATAGCCATTGAGATCTACGCAATCTCGAGAGAGCTAGTGAAGGGGCAGCAGTATGTCACACAGACCTCCTACAGAGAAATTACAGGAGTCTATGGACAAAAAAATCCCACAACATGAGAAGGCATGCTTGTGATCTGTAGCACTAGAGGGCAAAACCAATATGATGAAATCACTGATCTATCAAAGTAACAAAATAATCTGTAAGATGTAAGTGCACAACACACACACACATTCCTGCAATACGGATGAAATTATATTACAAATCCACATGGTTCTCCTTAGGCCTCTTAGGCTTATTTGACACAGCATCATATAGTTTAGCAGGAGGAAAACAGAAGGAAAAAGAGAGCAAAGGGGATAAATATCCGGCAGGTCTTATAGAGAGAGCAATATGCATCTAGGCCATGAGATAGCTAACTAGATAGATAATAAGAAACTGAGATGTGGTCATAGTCTTGGCAGGGAACCAGGGGAAAATATGGCCTCCTCTCACTGATGGCCTGGCAGAAAGAAATGTGACTGTAGACCTAGCAGGAAACCAGAACTAGAGAAAGATGCTGCCTTTTTAGTGTTTGCATTTCTCCTGTCCTAATAATGTCGAGTATAAAAAAATTCTAAGAAAAATTACCCTAAACATTGTTAGAACTTCTATAGTATGCTTCTAAATTCTCCCTGAGGAATGGAAGACAAATTGCATGCTTACAATTTTTCAGATAACAAACATGCCTTCCCAATCTTAAACTCTATCCCAAAAGAGTAGGAGGAATTATTTAGGCTTGATTACATTTAACAAAATATGCAGTCTTTCTCACAATCCTAAGCTGCTTCTTGAAACAAGAAACTTGTTTCAAATAACAAACTTATTCTTCTAGTACTGCAGCTTCCAGAGATTTAAAACGGTGGGTTAACCAGTCATCAATGGAGAGGAAAATAGAAGACACATGTATGGCTACAGCATATCTCTGAAGAATGGTGGACCAAATGCAAGTTAAAAGGTATCATACATGCATACATATAAACACAATACATATATAATATATACACAAACACATGCATATACACATGTATATACATATATGTATGTACGCTTTATAGTTATCTACATAACGTTAGATATATCATCCTGTGAAGAATTCATGGAAAGGTATAAATAACACGTATAAACAAACAGGATCAAAAAGTAATGGATGTTTTGCTATTTGCAATGTTTGAAGGTGTCCTCACATCAATGAGACTACAAATCCATCAAGTTATTGGAATATTCTAGATCTAATGATCATCAGATTGATCTTTTAGGGCCCCTATTAAAGGACAGGATAGTTTAGGATTCACAGAGTCCTGCACTGTCAAAAACAGAAAGCTAACTTCTCAATCCAATCATAAAGGCCAATTGTTTGTTCCTCCTTTAAAGACCTATTATTTTCTCTGGTAACTGGAAGTGAGAGGGGGATGACATATTTCTATAACCCTACTCCAAAGAGATGCAAAGTATGTAGGTGCCAATGGGGTGCTCTCCACCTTATGTTTAAACTCTGAAGACAATGGAAGCCCACAGAAGTGAAGTGAATTATCTAATATCACTCAGGAAATAAATATCAGACTGGGGTTCAAAACCAGATCCTCTGATTTCATATCCAGTGGTGCTTTCAGAAATGTATAGAAAGATGCCTTTGATGGGTCTGTGTAAGGATGGGGGAATTAATGTCTCCTTCCCTTAAAGAAGGGAGAGCATGTCCTATACATACCTAACCCACATATAGCTTATTTGCATATATTTATTTGCTTTTGTCTACATTGTGAGCTCCTTGAAGTCAAGGATGGCCATTTGCCTTTTTTTGGTATTCCCAGCGCTCAGCACAGCTTCTGGCACATAGAAGGCACTTAATCAATGCTTATTGACTGACTGAAATTTCTCCCTTAAACAAATGTAATAGTATGTGTTGGGTACCTTCTTAAAATTCCCAAGGAGTAGTACATATGAAAAAAAATATTGCAGATAATTATGTAAAGTAAAAAAAAAAAACATTTAGAATTAGTCATTTTGTTAGCTCAGGATTTAAGAAGAAAAAAACACTGGAGGATTAGTGGGGATAACAGTGAAAGGAAGATGAATTTTCAAGGAAAGATAGTTTAAAATTGAATCAGTATTTGGCAGATGTATCCTTGGATTATATCCTCTAATATGGTCCAGACTTGCTGTTTCATCAAGATAGGCCACTCGGTGAGGAGACTCCCTCCACCAAAGAACATAAGCATTGACTCTGAAATTTAAAATTTTAGATAGCTTCCTGGATTATTGGGATATTATGGCCCATGGTCACACAGCCAGTATAATTGAGAAGCTGGACTTAAGCCCAGATTTATATGACCCCCAGACTGTTGCCCCACCACTAGCCTATAACTGGAGACTAGAGTACTTGAACCATCCAGAAAGCCTTGTTTTGGAGCCCCCAGTGCCATATTCTGTTTTTTAATGCCATGGGTACAACTAACAGATGACTAGGAGCACTATTCACAATCATGAATTGCACCTAGAATTAATCACAAGAACTAGCAGTGAGGTAGAACTGAGGATTTCAATTTAAACAAGTATGGGAGACAAGAAATTTTTCAGTAATTTGTATAGAATATGCTTGCTGTGTTTATGTTTCTGCTGGTGCCAAGCAACAGCTGTTGTTGTTGAATCATTTCATTTGTGTCCGGTTCTTTGTAACCCGATTTGGGATTTTCTTGGCAAAGATATTGGAATGGTTTGACATTTCCTTTCCCAGATCATTTTACAGATGAAGAAAATGAGGCAGACAGGGTTAAGTGACTTCCTGGGATCATAATGCTAGTAAGTGTCTGAGATTGGATTTGAACTCAGGCACTCCTGACCCAAGGCCTGGTGCTCTATCCACTCTGCCTAGCTGCCAAGTAAAAGCTACATATGAACCAAACAGTAGACTAATCTCCCTAGTAGGAGAGATGTTGAAAATGCTGGATGAATTCTTATCTATGTCATAAATCATCAGGAAGAAGGCTTCCATGAAATAATGGAAGAACTTTATCAAAGCCAAACAAAATAAAAAATGAGTCTGATGGTGGAAGAAAGAATCCTAGCTAGTGTCAGGAGGATGAAGAGCAGAAGAACATGAAACCTAGGAAGTCTGAAAGACCAAAGACCACTGAATTCTTTTTAACTGTGAACCAGGGTTAAGGCTTTTCCTTTAGAAAGACCCTGAGAAGGAAGTAATTTCTTATACTCCAAGGAATGAAGATAAAAATCTACAGGTACCATTAAGAAAGAGGCCAGTCAGTAATAGTCCCAGGAAAAATTAATAAGTTGACAACTCCTAGCTCCTGAATATGGTGGTTATATTCCAACCTGATATGAAAAGAGATGATGTCTTACTGAGGAGGGTCAAAGTAGCCCACACACTCTGATATCGCCTCTTTCCAATCAATCTTCCAAATAGCTGTCCAACTGATATTCCTAAAACATAAAACTGACCATATCATGTTCCCATTTAAAAACAAGATTCAATGTCTACCTCTATTTAAGCCTATTATTTCACTGGTCTAGGATATTCTCTCGATGAGGAAACCCCCTGTATCAATGTAGTTTAAGGGGTCAGTACCTTTTCCACAAATAATTGTCTTAAAGATATGCCCCAAGAACTGAGAGGTTAAATGATTTGTCTTAGGTCACATAGTCAGTATGTGAGATTTGAACTCAGGTTTTCCTGGCAGCAAAGGGAGAAGGAAATGAGGGAGTGGGCACTGGAACTGGAGTAATTTGTAATTGAGTGTGGAAGGTCACTGACCCAGGGAGCTTAGAGACTCAATGACCAAGAAGTTTAGGGACTTAATAGTACTAAGAGAGCTTCAAGCTGCAGGCTACTATTACCATGGCGGTAGCATGGACATCACAAACTTGGGAGTAGCAGTGATGCATTGAGGGTGGTGGGCAAGGTCAAGATAACTACCATTGGAGAGCAGGCCTGGCAGAGAGTAGAACCAGAAGGTGTGGAAAGAGCATCAGAGCAGGAGTGTTGAGGTGTGGATTGCCATTTCACAAATTTGTCCTGTCGACATGTGTACCTCTCATGTACCCTACATGGGCCCTTCCACATAAGTGCAATAACCATAGGAGTTCCTTATCCATGTGCCTTTTCATGAATCCTTTATGTGTCTACTTTTCCCGATAAGTATGTGTATTTGTGAGAGGGTATACCTAGGATAATAATATGATAACAATAATGATGATGATGATGATAGTAATAGCTAGCATTTTTATATAGCATTTACTTTGTGCCAGGCACTGTGCTAAGAGATTTACAATTATTGTCTCAGCTTTATGAAGAGGATGTTCTAGTACTCCATTTATTACTATGCCATTTCATTCAATATCTTTACTTGGAGCTAATTATGTCCTTGGGCAGACTGGTGAAAATAAACCTATCCATGGTGTACTTTGCATGCTTTGGTTTTAAGTGCATTTGGACCCTCAGAGTGTCTTGAGTATGAGACAGTTTTTGGAGGATCTCAAATAAGGAGTGCCCCAGGAGCTAACTTTAAATTCTGGTTCATATCCCTACTTCAGACTATTATCTGTCTATAGATTATCTAAATAGTCTAGACAGCCTAGAGTTAACTACATGCAAGAGGATACTAGAATTTTGATACTGGAAGCTATCTTGAAATAAAATAGTTCAACTCCTTGATTTTATGGACAAGAAGCTGAGTTTCAAAGAGATATAATGACTTGCCCAATGAGCCATGGTGTTGATTGGCTGAATAGTATTTTGAACTCTGATACCCTCACTCCAAATCAATTACCCTTTCCAATGAATCACATTACCATAGATATATGTCAAACTTTTGAAACATCATACTGAATGAGAACTCATTATGGAATATATGTATATGTTACAGAACCAGGGATTTCCTGATTATATTTAATTCTATTTTAAGAGAAGATTTTATTGGAAAGGTTATATATATTTTCTGATTTTTAATATAATATCTATATAGTGAGAAATGGGTGGCACAGTGGATAGAATACTGGGTTGGAATCAGGAAGATTTATTTTCATGAGTCCAAATCTGGCCTCAGATACTTACTAGCTACGTGACCCTGGGCAAGTCGCTTAGCCCTGTTTGTGCCAGTTTCCTCACCTGTACAAATGAACTGGAGAGGAAAATGTCAAATCACTCCAGTGTCTTTGCCAAGAAAACCCAAATGGGGTGACAAAGAGTTGGATGTGACTAAACAACGACAATCTTTCAACCACTAAAGCTTTTGAAAGCATATATATTCATAATAGCTGATTTTTTTTTTCTTTTTTGGGGGGAGAAGGCAGGGCAATTGGGGTTAAGTGACTTGCCCAAGGTTACATGCGTAGTAACTGTTACGTGTCTGAGGCTGGATTTGAACTCATGTCCTCCTGATTCCAGGGCTGGTGCTCTATTTACTGCACCACCTAGCCAACCAATCCACACATAATCTCATTTGAATGTCTCACTAACGAAGAGTTCCCATTCTTGCTATTCAGAAATGCTGTACTCTCTGGCTTCACTCTCTGTTACCAATAAAAGAGGAGTGCATTTATAGGAAAAGACTGTGGGACTCAGATGATTCCCTGTTTTTTTTTTTAAATTAAGCTATTTATTTTTATCACATATCTCCAATAAAATACAAGGAAAAGAGAGAAGTAGGTGGAAAGGAGGAGCACAGAAGAGGTAAGGAAAGAAGAGGAGAGAAAAGGAGAGGAGGGTAGAGTAGACCATAGTCTTTATCATGGATCCAGGAAAAAAGGAACTTGGTGGTATGTGACCTGGCCTCCCAAATAGTGAACCTGAGAGAGAACTACTATGGGCTTCTCTCAAGTTAGATCTTTAAAGTGTGGCATAAAGGGCAAAATTGGTAACATTCACTGAATTCCATTTGTGTATACAACCAACCTGAAAAATTCAGAGAAAAAGAATTCTACAGAAAAACTAATTTTCCTCTCTGTCCTACTCCAATTCATCCAGATAGGTTATCTATACAAATTTCAACTCCATATACAGTTGTCAAGTCTACTTCATTGTGTGATTTGTTGTACAATCTACAAAGTCTTAGTTTATCATATATGGCTGGTTACTCTACCTCCAGTGCCGTATTAGGCAGGTGGGGATTAGGAAGAACAACATTGATATTAATCCCTAAGTTGCTTACAGATGAGGAGCGATCCTTCCAACTGTCTGAATTAGTTTATTGCCATCTGGATTCAATCTTTTTTTTGTCATTGGTAATAATTGTTCATGGAAAACTCATTCTGGCTCTAATGACAATAAGGAGGAAGCCTTAGTGGAGAGAGCCCTGGATTCCAAGTAAGTACATTCGGGTACTAGTTGGGGCTGATGTGGACCAGGCACATCTTTCTGGGCCTCATTTTCTTCCTCCATAAAGTAGAAAGCTCAAACTAGATTTTCTTTAAGAATTTTCCTAGCTCCAACATTCTATAATAGTAAGGTCAGGTAAGTGATTGCAAGAGTCCACAAGTGAGTTCATATTTATATACTTGTTTCAGTTTTGGATCAGGTCCTAGAAAATCTGTTGCCCATGCTGACCCTTCTACCCTTCTGGAATATGTAATATGCCCTCCTAGGAAGTCAGTGGTAAAAATTAATTTAAAATCTAATTTCATGCCAGTATAATTTTTCAGATTTCCTACAGTATTACTGGAGCATCCTGGAGTTACAACTTGGGGCTTTGTTCTATAGAAAATAAGCACCCTTATTTATGACCTGAGTACTCTTGTTCTGAGGCCAAGCTTAGGCAGAGGTTGACAGAAAAGGGTAAAGAAGGTGATATGGGGCCTCTGGATAGGTTGCCATGGTAGGAATGACGTTTTTTCTTTTGAATTTCCCATCTCCCAGCTGCAATGACTTCTGCTCCTTGGACTGTCAGCTCACTGACAGATCCAACCCAATAGTGTTATCCAGGAATTTCAATCACTCTGGCTCCCTTCCTGCTTGTCAGCTGCTATGATAACAACGTTGAATAGGAAATGCCTCCATTGCACTCCTAAGAATGTATTAGCTAAAACAATTTTTATCAAAAGAAATATCCTGTTTAGTTGGAAGAATTTCCTTTGCCCAACTTTAGCAATGTTCTAAAATTTTCCAAGGCTTGCAACTGTATTTACTCAGGAGAGTAGGGGCTAGGAGTCTTTTTTTGTTTTTTGTTTTTTGCTTTTGATCTGGCACAAGTCAGCAAACTTCAGGAAAGCCAGTATAAAACGGGTTTTTAAAATTTGTCCAAACTACTTCTTACTCCAAGAGAGGAAACTGAAGGAAGGATAAATACATTTGGCTACCCACCTGGTCCATATTATTTCAGTTAGACTCAAATTCCTGTCATCCCTTTTAGGACCTTATTCATCAAGGAAAATATGGTTCTATGTGCAAAGCCTAAGAAAAAGCATGCTTTTTAAATAATCATACCAAATTGTATTCTGCTAGACAGAGACCGAGTGAGAGAGACAAAGAGAGAGAGAGAGAGAGAGAGAGAGAGAGAGAGAGAGAGAGAGAGAGAGAGAGAGAGAGAGAGAGAGAGAGAGAGAGAGAGAGAGAGAGAGAGAGAGAGAGAGAGAGAGAATGACAGGAAAAGATAGTATCTCCAATTACTGAAAAGTAATTGGGCAGCTATGTAAGAAGAATGAGAAACAATAGAGATGGAGTCAGGCTAGTGCACTGGTACCCACATGGCATTATTTAAAATGAAAGAAAGGTTTTTATTGTATTGACTGGATCCTCTATGGAGGTTGCTTAGGAAGATATGGATAAGAATCACGTAGAAAAAGAATGTTTGAAGAGTTTGTGCTTATAGAGGAGTAGCCATGTGGTTTAAATCACACGTAGCCCAAATAAGATCTGAGGATATTTATCCCAGCTCCTGGAGTAAGGCTACATCTACAGTTCAAGATACTGGGGGTACACCTGAAGAAGTGAGTATGATTCTCTAATGACATAGGCTTGAGCCCCCTCCCAACAGTGTGTGGAGAGCAGTGTACCCTTCTCCATTATCAGTTGAGAATCAATTTGGTTTGATAACCTTATTTGAGTGGTGGTGTGTGTGAATGCCATTTTGCTGTGTCCATGTAGATTATGTGAGTCTACATGGGTCTGTCTGGATATGGTTCAAAGGGAGGCAAGAATAATTATCTCCAACATGTCCTCTTCCTGCTTTTCTCCAAGGAAGACCTTGATTCCTGTCAAGAGGGGCAACAAGCACTTGGGACTAGAGGCCATCCAGTTGGCTTTCTTCAAAAATAGGGAGCACTAGTCTAGGATAATATTTGCTCCCTTAAATATTGTGAATCTTGGGGCAGCAATTTTTAGGTTCAAGCTATATTCCTGATTTCTATTTCTTAATGGCAAAGGAGGGTCCCAGGCAATCTATACAAGACTTGATCTCCTTCCTACCAGTTGCCATTTCTACAATGAACATAAATAGCAAATAGCAAACAAATCAATTCATACAAACACCAAAGAGATATCAGAGAAAGTATACATATGAGATTATATACCAGATAATACTCAGAATGAATGAACTTTCCCTTTGGAAGTGAGATAACTGAGGTAAATCAAGAGAGAAAAAGAGTCCCAGATCTCACCCCAGGTAAAATTCCCAGAAGTTCTACTGTCTCTGGAGATAGGGGCGTGACAGATTTCCAGATCCTCTACTGGTTGACTTCTCAGAGTCTTTCTCTCCATTTAAGGACTCGAGGAAGCCTTGGAATGGTATGTCTTCTTTCTTCAAGCCCAAAGTCTGAAAAGCCAAGATCTCTCTTCTCCCCAGCTGTCTCCACCTATCCCATTTGGGCCTAGGACATTAATAATTCATGTTTACCAATGAGAAGGGAATCCCATACAATTAACTCTTTGGGCCAAGGGTTAAACTTTAGTAGCTTTTAGAAAGGATTGCTTACTGAGGTAGCATAATAACAGCTGATAAAAATATCCTCTTAAAAGTCCATAAATACTCTCCCACAAGTATATACAGAGTCCCAGGGAAAGGGTGGGGTCAAGCTTAGACATGTGGAAAAGGGATAACTCATAGTTCCTGTTTTCTAGATGTCCTTTCCTCCCATATGTGAGATCCTTATGAAGTTTTCCTTAGTTTTTTTGCTGGGTTCCTTGCAGAGCCATAAATTTATATCCAGTCTGTCCTTGGCTGCCATATGGATACTGCTGTCAACTGATCTGGGGATGCCACTAAGATGACAATTTTAATTTGGAAAGTTCAATATTTTCTGGAACCCTTGAGACTCACAAGGTTCTCCTATGACCAGAGTGGGTGGAGAAGAACACTCTGGGCTAAAGTTGAGGCCTCTCCTCCCCTACAAGGTGATTTCTTCTCAGAGGTTTTAGCTAGAACTTCATCCTCATGACATTTTCTGGAACTCCTGGAAGATCCCTTGCTGGAACACTCCAATTCTTAGTGACTCGAGGCATTTATAAAGAACTGTAGGGCATAATGAAATCCTTTATCTAATTGGAATATATTTCCTGTCTGGTATTATTTTGTTTCATTAAATGGCTTTCATAGTATAAGACCTATGATTTATGCAAATCCTCATCACCTCATGCTTGTCCTGTTGTGATATTTTCTCTATTGGTCTTCCTGCCTCAAGTCTCTCCATACTCTGGAGCATCCTCTATTCAGCTCTCAAACTGATTTTCCTAAGATACAAGTCTAGCCATGTTCCCCTCCCACTCAAGAAATTCCAGTTGCATTTCCAGGATCAAAATTAAAATCTTTTGTATGACATTCAAAGTCCTTCGTAACCTGGCCTCCTACCATTCCAGTTTTCTTATACCTTATGCACTCCACCTCCCTAAGTACTCTGTGATGTAGCAATTCTGGCCCCCTTGCTATTCTTCAAACAAGATATTCCATCTCTCAACTCTGTGTTTTCATAGGTTGTCCCCCATGCCTGGATTTCTCTCCCTCCTCATTTCTATCTTTTGGAATAATTGACATTCTTCAAGTTCCAACTAAGATCTAACTTTCTACAAGAAGCCATCCCAACCCCCTATTTTTATCCCCCTCTTTTATCTCCAATTTATCTTGTATATATCTTGTTTGTACATAGTTGTTTACTTGTTGTCTCCCTCATTAGACTATGAACTCCTCAAGAGTAGGGACCGTCTTTAGGGTGACAGACAGGGGAGGTGGAAAGATGAGAGCAAGACACAAGTAAATGGGAGCCTGGACTGAAGAAAGAAATGAGAAAAACAAATGTGTGGCAGCGATGGATAAGAGCTGAGATCAAACTGAACAGCAGTTGGAAATTGTAATTGATGAGAAGAGTTCCAATTAGCAGTATCTATCCTTCCCTTGTGTAAGGTGGTTCATTTCCAACTTCTATATCTTATCTAAATTTGTATTTCAATATTATTTTCTAATACTAATAAACTATAAGTCATTAAAAGTGATTTTACTTAAATCTATACTAGCAGCTGTTCTCAACCTGTGGGTCACGACCCCTTTGGGGGTTGAACGACCCTTTCACAAGGGTTGCCTAAGATTATCGGAAAACACATATTTCTGATGGTCTTAGGAACCAAGACACCCCTCTTCTACCTGTCTCCAGGTGGGTCTGCCCAAATGCAGATACGTCCAGATACACCCACATACGAGTATTAAAGGGTTGCGGCATTAGGAAGGTTGAGAACCACTGGTGTGGGTTTGAAATTAAGAGGTGGAAAATTTTGACTATAAGAGAAGACATTTCCCAAATTTTCTTTTAGGTAGGGGTTGATAACAGAAAGAATTTTATACAACTTCCATAACCTATGAAAATATTCAAAGTATATGATTAACCTTCCTTTGAACACAGAGATATAAATATTCTATAAGATGATGAGCCAAAAACACTGAGGGTGCATGTGTGTGTGTATAGGGATGGAGTTATTATGGTTGTCCTTGAGTGCACCTTCCATACTTTGCATCACATACCCATACCCCACAAAATATTAAATATTTTTTAAAGTTGTAAAGTTAGACAGTAATAGTTCAGGTGCTTATTACTTCTTGTCTGGACTGTATTCTCTAGTGACTCTGTTTCTGCTAGGGAAAAATCAGAAACCTCCTTTACTTGGTATCTTAAGCCTTTTGCAATCTGGTACCACTTTATCTTTCCAGGTTAATTACACACTGTTTTCCCTCAGAACTCTGTGTTTCAATCAAACTGGCTAACTCGATGTTTCTTGTATTTGACATTCAATCTCCTGATCCCATGTTTTTTCTATAGACTCTTCCTTCTGCCTGGAATATTTTTCTCTTCATTTATGTCTCTTAGTCTTAGCTACCTTCAAGAATCAGCTCAAGCTCCGTGTCTTTCAAAGGATTTCCAACACCCCCATTTTTCAATTGCTAGTACTCCTCTCTCTGAAATAACTTTTCACACATTATTATTTTTAGTATGGGTTTAAATCCTGCCTTGAATACAAGTGATATTACTTTGGGCCAATCATTTAACCTCACTTAACCTTATTTCCTCATCTTTAAATGAGTATTATACCTATAGTACTTCCCTCATAGGGCCATTGAAAATATCAAGTGAGCTAGGGCCCTTAAAATGCTACAATAATGTTAATTCTTACTATTTTCAGAAACACATTATGTTCATTTCTTCTTTCATTTGTGTTGTTTTCCTCTTTTTCAGTGCCCTATCTTCTCCTTTCTGGCTGTTCAAACCCTGCTTATTATTCAGGGGAGATAACTCGTGGAGTACTTCCCTTTATTTCTACAGATAAGATGGATCAGGAACAAAAATATGAACAGTTTCAACCAACAATTCCGGGGCATAATCTTCCAAGAATATACCACTTCTGCCTCTAGTAGAACAGGCTTAAAACTTATCCCATTTACTACATATCATTGGCCTCACTAAGTTCATGTCCAGATGCGGCACAGATCAGTCATCATCCCAGCACCTACTAGCCTGGGTCCAGAAAATCACTCTGAAGGTCATTCATTCCTCAGGGCATCAGTGAGGCACTGGCTCTAAACCCAGACTGTGGAATACTGGGATGCTGAGGTACCCTCCAGACATTTAGAGTTCACAAGGTCAGAGTTTCTACTACCTTCATCTCAGAAAAGAATAAGTGTTGAGTCCAAGAACAGGGCATGTCCTTCAGAAGGGAGAGGACCTCCGGGGCTTTCTATCACCACATTGTCATTCACCAAATCCTGAGAGAAGGGTCCTGCCACTATAGTATAGCTGAAGTGAAAATGGCACAAAATGGCTGAGGCTAAGGCAGAGACTGATAAGCTTTTAAAAATGCCTCTCAGCCAATCACCACATAGTCAGACAGAATATAGAATGTCTCCTCCAGCCTCTCTAGGGTACTTCACTTAGACATCATTATAACTATCTTAGAAGCTAGCTTCCCAGATTCTCCACGTGGACATAGAGAGAATTCATAGAACACCTTAGATTTTTTAAAAAAGATAAGTAGAGAAGATGGAAGAAAGGACAATTAAAGAGGATAGTTAACATGAAAGCAAGATACATTAGTGTAAGAATAATGAATGATGTCAGTAATGCTGAAGGTCAAAATGAGCTGAGGTTATCAAGGAAAGCTAAGGAAAATAAGAATTTTTCCCTTTCTTTTGGAGAAAAGAGGAAGATCAGAGAAAAGACAGGCACATTGTGGTAAGAGTGATGTGATGATGATAACTGAAGACATAAGGCAGAACTGTTCAATTTTTATTTTGCTTTATTATTTTTTTTTTCTGTCAAGGATGCTGGAAAGAACAAACACCACTGATGTAGACCCAACAGAAATAAAGGTAAGGCAGCACCTACATACATTTGGTGAATTCAGTTCTTGAGGTTCAGTTAAACTACATCCTAGGTTATTTAAAGAACAACATATGGCAGTTGAGTCACTGGAAAGGATATTTGAAAGACCATGGGAATGGAAGAGCCAGAATAGTACTGAGGAAGGCAGACGGTATCTCTTCACTTGAAGAGAATAGAATCTGTGACTAATAGGTCAAAAATCAACATACATTTACTATTAACTAGACACTCAACTGGAGGGTGGAAATTCAATGACATTAGAAGTAGTTATTAGTCTTAAAGAATTTGTATCTTATCAGTGGAGATGATATGTTCATATATAAATACATACATATATATGTATATATACATATACATACATACATATATATGTATATGATACATTCAAGGCAGTTTTGAGAAGGAAGGCTCTTGAAATTAATAGGGATGGAAACAAGGGTCTTACGTACAAGCTGACATCTGAAATTGGTTAGGGAGGAAATATGGATTCCTAAAGGCAGGGGTGAAGAAGGGAATACATTTCAAGGATGTAGGACTGCCTGTGTCAAGCACAGATATGGGAGATGGAGTATCATGTGTGATAAACAAGGAGAAATCCAGTTTACCAGGTTAGAAGTTCTTAACCTGGGGCCCATGAATAAATTTCAGGGGATGCATGAGCTGGAATGGGAAAAAAATTACATCTTTATTTTTACTAGCCTCTACCTAAAATTTGGTATTTCCTTCAATGATGAATGTAGATTAAAATGTTATTCTGAAGAATCCACAGAATTTATCAGATCATCAAAGGGTTCAACAATTTAAGAAAAGGGTTAAGAACTGCAGGTCTAGACCTGATGGTACATAGTGACAAGTAATGCCTAATGAGATTGGAGAGGTAGTGGGGGGGCAGGTGTGACAACCAGAGAGTTCCATTCAATACTAGAGGACACAGGGAGTCACTAGAATTTATTGAATAAGTGAGTAATGCTGTTAGATGTGCTTTAGATCATTATTTCGGCAGTTGTTTAGGAAGTGGAAGGATGGGGAATAAGCATTAATTATATACTTACTATGTACCAGGCTAGTAGGTGACTCAGCTGATGGAGTGCTAGACCTGAGTTCAAATGTGAC
>CM053587.1:208504185-208517304 GCA_028646515.1 Pseudochirops corinnae
CTACCATTTTTTAGCTAACAGTCATACACCAATGTAACATTTATAAAACATTTTATCCATATTATTTCATTTGATTCAACAATCCATTTTACAGATGAGGAAACAGAGATGTGATGTGCCTCAAAGCTTATATGTGAGCCATGATTCAAACTCCATTCTCTAAATCTAGCACTACATCACCTAGTTTTATTTTCTCTCTGCATTGAAGATAGTAACAATTCAATTACATATAGTGCTTTAAACCTTGGGAAATGCTTTCCTCAAAACAACTCAGTGAGGTAAGAAATACAATAATTATCTTCATTTTTTCAAATGAGAAACATGAAGTTTTCTATTTTAATGACTTGCCATTGATCACAAAACAATGTAGTATAATGCAATAAACATTTATTAAATACCTACTATGTATTAGGTACTGTGGTAAGCAGTGGGAATATCTCTCCCTCTCCTTCCCCCTCAATTCCCCTCCTCCGGGGAGGTATTCTGACTTACAAATCTTACTTACAAAAGCAGATATTCTCTGCTCTCAGGAAGCTTACAATCTAATGGAGGAAGATAGTATATTGAAAAGGAAGCTGAAAAGAGGGTGGAAGTTCATCAGAGATTTTCCAATTCAGGGGTATGATGCTGGTGGAGTTGAAGCCACACAGGATAGTTAGTGGGAGATGAAGAGCTGGCTGGAAATTTTGAGCTCTCAATAAGAGAGCTTTTGGGAGGAGTTTTTTTTTTTTTCCCATCATTCTCCAGTCTTACAATCAGAGGGGCAGAGGCCATTAAGGGTATTAATGAAGTGTGAGTACCGAAGCTGAAGCAATCTCGGAGATGATGAGTTTCCAGTTTATCCTGGGGGGGCATGATATTGGTGAAGTGGAAACCAAGCAGAACAGCTGGCGGGTGATTGTCTGTGAAGGTCTAAGGCACAATTTAGACCCACTTGTTCTAACTCTAAATTTTTCTCTTTGTCTTCTAGCCATAGCTCCTCTAATCAAGACATGCCTCTAATCACAGAATCCTTTGGCCAAAGTCTTTTTAATGGCGTCCTACTGTTTATTGGATAAAGTACAAATTCCTTGGTCTAATATTCAAGGCCACTCACCATTTAGATAGAACCAGATGACTCTGGAGGAGAAAGTGAGTCTGGTGACTTTGCACAGCCCTTCCTCACTTAAATCCAATTAATTTGTAAGTCGTGACATAATCTTCCTGATGTCATGGTCCTCTTCAAGAAGGAAGGACAAACCAAAACCAGCAAAGCTCTTCAATGTTTCCTCATGGCTGTCCCAACTACATATTTTATTTTCCGATCAACATGTGAGGAGCCTGGTTTGAGTGAACTCAAATTATCCATTATATTTATATTTCAGTTTACATATTATAGCTGTCAGACTCCTCTCCGCTCTCCTGACTCACTGGCTAGCTTTCTTTCTCAGAGACCAAGCCTTAAATGCAATTCACTCTGGATCTCATAGATTAGGTCCCTGCCTTGCCCAATAACCACTTAAAGGTTATTTTTCAGGCCCTCCAGGTTCAGAGTGAATGCAAATAATAACTGTTTCTCTTTAGGCCAGCAACCCAGAGGGTCTTCCTCTCCCAGTTAGATTTTTTTTTTTTCAGATTAAAGGGGCCATCCCTTGACTCACTTCTGAAAGAGCTTACCTCACTCAAAGTAATGAGTAGGGTACACTCTCTCTCTGTACCCTCTGTAAAGACTCCTTAGAATGAGGAAAAGGGAGAGAGACTATCTCAAAACCAGAGACAGACTTTTGTAAGACTGGACAGATCTGAGTCCTGGGTTTCCTAAGAAATTATACAACCTAGGACCTTTTTCTCGCCTTCCCTTGCTGTCAATCAGCCTTAAGCCCTTCAGGAATTTTAGTAATCTCTTAGAGCCCTTCCACCTCCTTCACTTTGGCGTTTGCCATATAAGGATAGGTACACTTGGATTGACTATCCCCTATTTCCTTGTTCTTTGTCCTTTTTCTGCACCCAGACTGTAAGCAGGCCTCCCAGCCACTAAGAGATTGCGGAGGGCTTCTTTGTTCCTTATCATTGGAGAAGATTTCTTGCTCAGATCATAAGTTCGCCTCCCAGCCAGTGGGAGAAGGGACAGTGGTGGGAAGGGACTTGACTGGGTTTAGGGTATAAATTCTTGCTCTGTCTTCTGTAATGTGCCTCATTTCACTGGTTTGAACTGGTGGAAGGGATGCCCTCTTCTCCAGACAACTGAATAAAAACTTCCTGTTCTTTCCTCAAATCACCTCTGATTTTTAATTTTTTTTTGGGCAGGGAATTTTTGGAGTCCCCATACCCCACACAGCAAGAACTTAAAAAGGCCTTAGCTTAAAAAGGCCAAGGTCTCACACTGCATCCTGGACAATCTCCAGTCACCCTGATCAATTATGTGGTCACTAGACCAAGATGGCTCTGAGGAGAAAGTGGGGCTAGTGACGTTGCACAGCCCTCCCTCAATTAAATCAAGTTCAATATAAGTCATGCTGGCTTCTCCCTGATGTCAAGGTCCTCTTCAGGAAGGAAGGACAAACCACAACCACAAGGTCTTCAGTAAGCATAGAACTTTGTTCATATTCACACCTCCTGTAATAATATATATTTTAATTATTTCTTTCACGTAGGAGACTAGAAGCCAAATGAAGACAGAGATTATATCATGACATGTGTATCTCTTGGTTAGCCCAATGCTCTGCAAATAACAGATTTTTTTTTGCTTTCCGAGTTGAATTACTGAATTTATCCAGCTCTAGGAATGGCATACATTATCATTATTACTAAAATGCCAGGCATTCCCTGTGTAATTAATAAAAGCCAACTCTAACTAATTTAGATTGTATCTTACCCAGATTTTAAATAAAGTGTACTATTATCTCTAACCTAATGCTTCTGGGTCACACTTTTGAACCTCCTTCTAGAAGAGAGGGAAACTGAAAGAATGCAAATTTTTCTCTCCAGCAAAGTCTAATCCAGTCTATTCCCCTTTCTAGGCAACAATGTTTTTAGCAAGTTTTGAAAACATTCACCCGTTAATTAGTCCATCTATAACTCATAATTCAAGCATCCCTTCATATGTGTTGTCACTGGTCCATCAATTCCTATTGATCTTCTCCTGTCACAAAAAATGTAAATGAGTTTCTAAATAGAGTTCTGTGGCACAGATTTAAATTATCCATCAGTCTTCTTACTTGACAGCCCAAACCACTTCTACATGTTGGTTCTAACACTGTGACTCAAAGGCATAGGTCAAAATAAGATTGACTTGAGAGCTTCTACAAGGTGGGGTCACTGTAGTCTCTAAGAAGACATCCTTCTCATTGTGTTGCTGTTGCCAGACGCTCTAATCCAGATGGTTTCTCCCATCACTTTCTCTTGGCAGTGTTCACCTCTACTCTCAAGGAGGTTAATGGATTTATAGCTTAATAGACAGCTATAGATATGTATGTATGTAAATATGTAGGTGCATGTCTTCCTTTGTTTCTTCATTCCTTCCTGCCTTCCCCCCCCCCACTCCTTCTCTCTCTCTCTCTCATTTATATGGACTATTTGTGCTTCACCTATGGCAGTTTTCCAAGTTCATATTGGTCTGTCAGCCAGTCTGACACACTGGTACCTTGACCTCAACATAGTGATGACATTTTGGTCCACTTTGAGAATGTAGAACAATAGTCTATCTATCTATCCATCCATCCATCCATCTCTCTCTCTCTCTCTCTCTCTCTCTCTTTTTCTGTATCTATGTATGTATGTGTGTATGTATGTATGTATGTATGTATGTATGTATGTATGTATCTATCTATCTATCTATCTATCTATCTACCTACCTACTTTCTGTCTATCTTATCTCCCTCTGTTTCTGTCTTTCTGTCTCTCTTTCTCTTTCTGTCTCTCTCTTGAACTGGGAGAAACCTGAAAATTTACATAGTCCTACCAACTTATTTTAAAAATGAAGAAACTAAATTCCAGATTAGGTGATGTTATTGCTCATTATCTGACAACTAGGTATCACTAGAGTATAGATTAGAACCAGGTCTCTGGGCTTGCAACTTCCAATCTAAGGTCTTCATCATACTGAGTTATTTAAAACACTCTGCATTCAAATATAATCTCTTCTTGGCCCTATACTATGATTTAGTGAAAAGATGCTTTTGCTTTCATGTTTATAGGTGTCTAGCAATGCTAGGAAGCATAGAGGTGATTAACCATGAGTTGGAAAGTATAATGAATTCATATAGTGAGAGAGTATACCTTGGAAGTAAATAGCTGCACATTAAAAGCTAATGAGTGGAAAACTATTCAGACTTTATAAATGGTTCCATGATTAAGCATTTTGTATAATAGTATTTTTCCTAAGCTCTTTTAGATACTTTCATTCCTCAGAATTGTCCTTTGTCATTGCTTCTAGGCAGGCCTGTTGTGGTAAACGTTCAACAATCTTAAATAGACAATAAGAACAAACATACACAAGACAAGCTTTTAAGTTCAAACTGCATTATTAGTATTTTGTCCACAACCTTCTTAGCTCTAGAACATCAAGATTGATAGTATTTTTAGATTTCCAATGTGTCAATGATCACACTGATTCTAGGTTAAGGAAGAGAAGAAGGAAAAGAGGGAGGGAGGAGGAGAAGAAGGAAAAAAGGGAGGAAGGGAGGAAGCAAGAAAAGAGATGGAGAGAGGAAGGAAAGAAAGAAAAAGGAAGAAAGAGAGGGAAGAAGACAGGGAGAAAGGAAAGAAAGGAAGGGAGTTAGGAAAAAAAGGAAGGAAAAAGGGAGGAGGAAGGGGGGGAAAAGAAGGAAGCAAACACAAACTTTATTAAGTGCCCACTATGTGCTAGGCTAACTGTGCTAACAACTTTACAAGTTTTACCTCATTGGAACTTCGCTACAATTCCAAGTACTGTCTCTAATTTGCAGCTGACGAATCTGTGGCACAGAGGGTAAGTGGTTCAAGCAGTTCTCAACCTGTGGGTTATATTCACTTTGTGACAATGAAAATACATCCTGCATATCAGATATTTACATTTCAATGCATAACAGTAACAAAATTACAGTTATGAAGTAGCAACGAAAATAATTTTATGGTTGGAGGTCACTACAACATGAGGAACTGTATTAAAGGGTCACAGCATTAGGAAGGTTGAGAACCACTGGGTTAGATCATGGTCATACAACCAACAAGTATCTGAGGTTGGGTTTGAATTGAGGTCTTCCTGACTCCAAGCCTAGTTTTCCTTCCTCAGCATCTTTTCTGGCATCTCTGATTCCAGTCATACTCATACTCTTCGTGGAAACTTTGCTGATATTATTCCTCTTTTTTCATTGCAAACTGATGTCCACTCTAAAGAAGGGGATCTTAGGCCCAGAGCACACTGGCATTTGGTGCTACATCCTGTCCTTTTTACCCAGGGACTTTCTGTCCCATTGTTGTGCTATTTTTTTGGAGTCCAAAGGCAAACTACAAACTCAGCAACAGCTTTTGGCCTCTTAAGGAAGTTATGGGAGTGTGTTAAGAAAAAGGTATAAAAAAAAGTGGAAGAAATCAGAGCATGCTGAAAAACACCATTTCTGGAGCCCCAAGAGGCTAACTATGACCTGACCTCTCTCTTACAAGCAGATCTCTTCTTTAATGGATGCTGCAGTAGATATAGCCTGCTGGAACTTGTAAATTATTCATGCTTTTTCTTTTTAGTCTCAAGTTTGGATTTAGAAGAATTTTTATGATTTTAGCAAGGGGGTAAAAAGCATCTCATTTGTTAATGTCAGTCAGTCAACTAGCATTGTGAATGTCTGAAATGAGAAATAGAAGATCATGACCCCAATATTGCTGAATGAACAATTTGTTATATGGCCTTATGCCTGTACTTTTCACCTTTCACTGTCTCCAATTTTTTTTTTTTAATAAATAGCCATAAGAGCATGATACTTTATGCCAGTGATGGCTAGGACCTGCTTCCTCTTTGTCTCCTGTCTTCTCTCTTTCCAAGTTCTAGGGAGGAGTATGAGGTGGTAGAAAGAGAATGGAGTAAGAGGCTGGAAGCCTGGGTTCATACCTAGGCTCATTCTTGCACAAACAGCATGAACAACTTAGCATCTCTAAGCCTCTTTCCCTTCATTTTATAAATGAAGGAGTTGGACTAGATCAGAGGTGTCAAATTCTGCCAGTTGGCATGGAGCAGCCCACAAAACTCTTGAATGTGTCTTGAACCAGCCTAAAATGTAACTGGAAAATGTTTAATAAAATAGATTAAAACACAATGCAACATTTTGTGTGTGTGTGTGTGTGTGTGTGTGTTTTAAGTCAATATCTGGCCTATGGGGATCCATTTCCATTTGAGTTTGAAACCATTTGGATTAGATGATCAGTACAGGGTCCTCTCTGAGTTTATTGTGCAAAAGTCAATGAAAGGTTAAGGATAGAGAGTAAAGCTGTGATTTCACTGTTAAAAGGAACGTCAAAATAGGTAGCTAGGTGGTGCAGTGGATAGAGTTCCTGCTGGACCTGGAGTTAGGAAATGAGATCAAACCTAGCCTCAGACACTTACTAGCTGTGTGACCTCGGGTAAGTCATTTAAGCTCATTTGCCTCAGTTTCCTCATCTGTAAAATGAGCTGGAGAAGGAAATTGCAAACAACTCTAATATCTTTGCCAAAAAATCCCCCAGATGGAGTCACGAAGAAGAATCAGGTACTACTGATCAAGAACAAAACTCTGAAATAAGAAATCTCTCTTTACCAACAAAATTAGATGCCTTATCTGTGACTTAGAGTTTCATAGAATTGAAAGGGACACAGCTAAGTGACTTGTCCAATGCCATAAAGGCAATATGTGCCAGAAGCACAACCAGGACCTTTATCTTCCAGGCTCTGAGGTCAAGTGTCCTATCTGTTGTGCTTTGGTTCCTTTCGCTAATAGACAGATAGGGGGTAGCTTACAGTTTGGTTCTAAGCCTTGAATACGCTCAATGTTTCAACCAAAATGAAACGTTCGCCGAGACCATCCTGCCATCTTTGGCCGCTATGAATTTGCATGGCCTGTTCCCTATGCTTTGAGTATATGGTTTGAGTTCGAGTACCATGTTTCCCGTAATTGAAATACTTTACTTTTTACAAGGCACAACTTAGAGGACCAGAATTCAAATCCCAGCTTTGTTACTGACCACTAATGTCACCTTAACCAAGTCTTGTAACTTCTAGGGACTCAGTTTTATCAACTATAAACTGATGAGTTTTTATTAGAAGATCTTTAAGATCCTTTTCAGCTCTAAATCTATGCCTAGGCCTTCCCTAATTTCCCCAGATGACATTAATCTTTATCTTCGTATACTTTATTTTTTCAAATATGAATTTTCTATTTTTATTAAGAACATAAACACAAACCTTTCAATACACAAAGAACAGACAAGAGGGAAGTAAAAGAAACTGTGAGGAAGCTCACATTTTTGTGAAGTCTGATTTTTGTTCTTAAAAAGCATTTATTAAATTTAATATAGTGATAAAACTTCCTTGCTTGTCTCTTCCCCTTTTACACTCTTCTGTTTTCTTCTCTGTGTTGTTTAATTATGTCATTGAAGCTCTTTTCTTTCTTTCAAGAAGCTAGGGGTGAAGTGGATAGGTCACTGGAGTTGGAGTCAGGAAGATCTGAGTTCCAATCCTGCTGCCAATACTTATTATCTCTGTGATCCTGAGCAAGTCGCTTAACCTGTAAAATGGGGATAATAACCTACCTCACAGGATTGTGAGGTTCAAATGGGATAATATTTGTAAAGCACTTACAACACATATTAAGTTCTTAATAAATGCTTGTTTCCTTCCCTTCTTCCATTTATTTTCTTATAGGATATTTTTACATCCCCCTCATTTCCTCTGATTATACCCTATTTTGTGTCATGTTGATATGTATACGTGGCATATCTACCCATTCTATTGTAAACTCCATAAAAGAGCTCTGGGAAAGACCAGATAGGGATTGCTTTGCCCAACTAAGTCTTCACTCATTCTGTTGAGTCATAAGGACCCCTTGATTCATTTTGGGAGATGTGGTAAGGAGAAGGAGAAGGAAACAGTCAAAGAGGTGTAGACATTCTACTAGTGTCTCATATTTCCTCAGTGACTGACCAAAATTCCCCCAGCATTTTGGAGGATCTGGGGGTTTATCTGTGGATCTATCTAAGAACAAAGGCATATATGGAACAGTAATTCTTCCCCTTTTTGAGAACTCTTCTAATATTTTTTCCTTGAGGATAATTGACGTGGGTGGCTAATCTGTGAGAAAATCTCTCCTTGACACACCAAAAAAAAAAAAACAACCATATCAGAGAAAGCAATCCCCAGCCTTCTGAATCGAGTATAATCTTTCTAATGATACCCACATTTCCCATATCCCCCTCTAATTGTGTGAGTAGCTGAGTATTTATAGGGCTAATTTATCTTGTTATGAAATAAGGACTTTTCTTGGTGTTTTGGCTTTTAAGGACTGAAAAGTTCATGTTTCATCTTGTTCCTCTATCTAATTTACCATTCAGAACTTGTTAGTAGAGATTCATGTGTTTTTGTCTTTTCTTGGAACTATTCTGTAGTGCTACTAGAATTCTCTCCACCTCCCCTACCCCATTTCATATTTCTAATGATTATATCCTTTCACAGAAATGGTCTATTTGCCATCTCTCGCTTCCAAGGTGAAAACCTCCATTTCCTATTTTTCCTCTTTGTTGCATGATTATCATTGATGTTGCAGGGTTCAAAAGTGACTGTTAATGACAGGAAGGACAGAGCAGCCATCCTAAGGGTAGAGGCATCAAAAGGGACCCCAGTGAGCCACAGACAAGAAGGGAATCAATATCTTTTGCTACTGCTTCCGTCAAAGCTGTCCTCCACCCCAGTCTCACACACCCTCTCTTTTAATACTAGTGGCTACTTTTCACTCCTTCTATGTTAAGGTCCTCATCACCTCTCACCCGGACCATATTAGTAGCCTTTTGATGTGACTCCGTGCTTTAAGTCTCTTTCCTCTCCAGTCTATTCTCTATGTAGCTGACAATTTACGTTTTTAGGTCTAATCATGTCTCCACCCCTCTCTTCAAAAAGCTCTAATGGTACTCTGCTGCCTCTGGGATAAAATACAGGTTCTTTTGTTTGGCATCTAAAGAACTTCCCAGTCTGTCTTTAGCTTACATTTTCAGTTTTATTTCACATTACACCCTACCTCACACACTTTGTGTTCTAGCCCAGTTGGCCTCTTCTCCTCATGTACCAAATCCCTTCTCCATATCTTTGTACTAAATGTATGCATGCCTGGAATGCACTCCCTCTTCTTCACCTTTGCCTTATCATGTCTCTAGTTTCCTTCCAAAGCATACCTTAAATATTTCTGATCCCCAAGTTATTAATGCTCCACTGAAATTATTTTGAATCTACCTATAGGTGTACGTGTCATTTCTCTAATAGAGCATAACCCCTTGAGGGCAAGGGCCATTTCATTTCTGTCTTTATATCTTCAGAGCTAGCACTGTGATTGGTACATGAATGGTATTTAATAAGTATTTACTAAATGAATAGCAGATTATCAGACATGTACATGCTGCCCTTCACAGGTTTCAAAGAACATGAGACATGTTACTCATCTGATCTTCACAATTACTGTGTAAGGCAGGTAGCACAAGTACTATTATTCCCATTTTACAGATGAGGAAACTAAGATCTGGAGAGGTTAAGTTAGGCTATTTAGTGAGTAAGCAAATTGCAGAGATGAGATATAAACCCAAGTCTTTTAAAGTGAAATCATGAACTCTTTCTATCATGCCACAACTATCTCCTTTGTAGTAAGTCATCATGATAGTACTTCATACTCAGATACGGCTTCTCAAGTACGGAATAATACCGGATTGAGAATCTGGAGTCCTGGGTTTTAGTTCCAGCTCTAGTATGAACTTGGTTTGGACAAATCTGTTTACCTATAGGTTGGGCTAAATTATTTTTAAGATTCTTCTTGGCACTACAATGGTAGTACCTAAAGAAAGAGAGGATGAAGATGAATCAATAAATAAATGAAAAATTTAACCATCTCTCCAAATATTGTATATAAGAGTTGGAATGGACCTTAGAAGTCACCATTTTTTTTCATAAATGAGGAAGTGTTTTTTGCAAAACAATATTGCAAAAAATATGAATTGAGTGCTGTATATTCAGATATACTAATAAGGATATGTGGGCAGCTAGGTGACACAGTGGATAGAGCATTGAGCCTGTAGTGAGGAAGATTCATCTTCCTGAGTTCAAATCAGATACTGCCTAGTTGTATGACCCTGAGCAAATCACCTAACTCTGTTTGCCTCAGTTTCCTCATCTGTAAAATGAGCTGGAGAAGGAAATGGCAAACTGCTCCAGTAACTTTGCCAAGAAAACCCCAAATGGGGTTATAAAGAATTGGAAACAACTGATAGGACTTAACAACAAAATAAGTGTATACAGGAATTTTTCAACAATCTGTGGCATTGTTGGAGTGAGTACTCCTTCTCAATATGAATTATAGCTCTTGTATTAACTTAGGAGACGGTTTTTCGTAGTTCATATGGATGATGAATTCATTGTCCTGGAGCCAATGTGGGGGTGAGCATTCCCAAACTTAGTTAATATGGTCCTCAGATAGCAGAGAGTGCCATGCTCAAATCCTTTCTAGCTAGGTTTGAATGGTCAAACCTCAGACTCCACTGGCATGACCTTTGAGAATTTAGGGTCATTTTTGTGCCACAGTGAGACATGAGAAATCTGTATAATAGGAAAAGAATGTCTGTGAAAAAAAATGAAAATACATTCCTTAGTTATTGCCACTGCCCCCCTCCCTCCACTATATGTTGAATCAGGACAGTCCTAAGGAATATTAAAGAATTCAGCTTTGTCTAACTTTGAGTATAACTCACTAACATCCAAAACATTTATCAAGTGCCTACTTTGTGCCTGGCACTGTGCTAAATTCTAGGAATACAAACAAAGGTATAAAACAGTCCCTGTCCTCAAAGAACTTACTGTCAAATGGGGGAAGTTGTTGTTCAGTCATGGCCAACTCTTTGTGACCCCATTTGGGGTTCTCTAGGCAGAGATGGAGTGACTTCGCCATTTCCTTCTCCAGCTCATTTTACATATGAGGAAATTGAGGCAAACAGGGTTAAGTGATTTGCCCAGGGTTAGACACATATGTATGTATCTGAAGCAGAATTTGATCTCAGGAAAATGAGTCTTCTTGACTCCAGGCCTAGCACTCTATTTACCGTGCCACCTAAGTGCACACAAAAAGAAGCTGAAAAGTAGGGTTCGGGTTGGGAGAGGTTACCTGATACATGATGAAGATATGTAGCCAGGGTAAGAAATGATCTAAGCAGGTGTGAGTTTTTTAATTGATTTCATCTTGCAGAATGACGAATTTCTGGAAATGATGAGGTTCAGGAAAGTAGTTAGGTGAGAAATTGATCAATCAATAAACACTTATTAAGCACCTCAGATTGACTTACATAGTCAACCTCTATAATCACTCAGCATGTACACATAGAATAAACTCTGGTCATGCATTCAAGTAAGCACAATTTGGGTTTTGGTGGTGTATGAGGGTGAAATTCACACACACAAAAATTTGTAAAACCTTTCTTTCCATAAATCTTCCTGTACCATGAAAAAAAGTTACCCCATCAAAGCCAGGAAACTCTATCAGATAGACACAATTGGTGAAACTCTTGATTAGAATTGAGTTGGTGCTAGGCACTATACAAAAAAATTGTACACAAACAACTTTGCCTTCCTACTAGAAAGGCTAAGAAAGAACCATAGACGTGAACAGTGTCAATTGCAAGGTATGACTATGTCTAGGAACACATATTCTTTGTCCTGGAATACTATAGTAAGAATAGTAAGAATAATAGTATAAGAGTAAGAAATGACAAAAGGAATAATTTCAGGGAAACCTGGGAATACTTAGATGAACTGATTCAAAATGAAGTGAATAGAATGAAGAGGACAATTTCTACAACAGCAATGCCATTAGCAAGACAAGCAATTTTGAATTACAGAAGAACTCTGATAAATGCAATGACCAATGAAGTGTACTACCCACCTCCTGACAAAGTAATGGACTCATGATGCAGCATAAGACATGACCTTTCTTTTTGTTTTTGTTTTTCAGAATTTATTTATTTTTAGTTTTCAACATTCCTTTCCACAAGAATGAGTTCCAAATTTTCTCTCCAACTCTCCCCTACCTTCACCCCAAGATGGCAAACATACTGAATACCACTTCCCCCAGTTTACCCTCTCTTTTGTCTTCCCTATCCTCCCCTTACCCCCTTCTCTCTTACTTTCTTATAGGAAGAAAGATTTCTATACTGCATTGCCTGTATATCTTATTTCCCAATTGCATATAAAAATAATTTTTTAATATTTATTTTTAAAACTTTGAGTTCCAGATTCTATCCTTTCTTCCCTTTTCACCCACCCCCATTGAGAAAAGAAGCAGTTCAATATAGGTAGCACATGTGTGGTTATGTAAAACATTTCCATAGTAGTCATATTGTGAAAGACTAACTATATTTCACTCTATCCTATATTGTCCCCCATTTATTCTATTTTCTCCTTTGACTCTGTTCCTTTTCAAAAGCATTTGCTTCAGACTACCCCCTCTCCCAATTTGCCCTACCTTCTATTATCTCCCCGTTATTCACTTCCCCTGTACTTTCCTGTAGGGTAAGATACCTTATTGAGTGTATATGGTATTCTCTCCTTAAGCCCAATTCAATGAGAGTAAGGTTGACGCTTTTTCTTCCATTTCCCTGCTCTTCCCCTTCATTGTAATGACTTTCTCTTGCCTCTTTTATGTGAGATAATTTACCCTATTCTATATCTCTCCCTTTCTTCTTCTCCCAATATGTTCCTGTCTCACCTCTTAATTTTACTTTTTATATATCATCCCTTCATATTGAACTCTCCCTGTGCCCTCTGTTTATGTATACATACACACACACACACACACACACACACACACACATATATATATATATATATATATACACATATACATACATATATATATATACACATATATGTATAATTTACATATGTATATATTC